>VWZO01015516.1:2665070-2741827 GCA_013396975.1 Bucco capensis
TCTTCTCCCAAGTAACAAGCAATAGAACAAGAGGAAACTGTCTGAAGTTGTGCTGGTGAGGCTTACATTGGACATTAGGAAAAATGTCTTCAATGTAAAGGTTGTCGAGCCCTGGAACAGGCTGCCCAGGGAAGTGGTGGAGTCACCACCCCTCGAGGTGTGTAAAAGACATGTAAATGTGGTGCTGAAGGACATGGCTTAGTGGTGGACTTGACAGTGTTGGATTAATGGTTGGAATTGATGATCTTAAAGGCCTTTCCCACCATAAACAGTTCTAGCATTCTGATTCTATGATTCTGTAATTCCATTCTAAATCTAACTTGTCGCTTAGATGGACAAACAATATACATTCATTTACTCATCTCACTCTACTTGTAGTTGGTAGTAAGAATTTTATTCCTCTGCAGTACTGATGAGACTAATACTGTCCTTTCTGATGTTTATAGTCTATGAAGGACAGGGAAAATTGAAGGCTGTGCAGAAAAACACTACAAAAATGCATCTGTGAGGAGAAAGTACTTTAAGCTGGGGAACTAAGAAGACTTGATCTATTTATGTTAGCATGAAGAAGACTGGAAAGTGTCCAGATTAGAGCACATCAACATAAAACTATCACTTAATCTAGCAGAGAAAGGCTTGAGAAGGTTAAGAGGCTGGAAAGCAAAGCTAAGAGACATTCAAGTTGACAGGAAGGTATGATTTTTTTTAAGGCTGAGATTACCTAACCAGGAGAGTGAGTAACCATAAGAAGCAGTATATTTTTCATTTACTGGTATCTTAGATCATTACTCTGGATGCCTTTTTTAAGATATATTCTCACCAAACAGATTTCTGTGAGTCAAACAGAAACTGCAGGGCATGGCAGGATGAAATCTAAGTTCTTTGATACCCAAGAAGCCAAAGGAGATGATGCTTAGTGAATCAGCTTTCAATACCTTCAGGTAATTGGTTTCTGTATCAGAAAATCAGGAAATTTACACTGAGGGAGTTTAAGTGATTTAGAGAAATCTTGTGTTCATGAGCAGCTGGAAGGTGTTCTTGAGTAGTTTTCAGTCCTGGCTGAGGGGGAAGGTGAAGCTCATATTTCTGTTTTGCTCATGGCCAAGGAAATAAAGACATCAAATCTGACTCTGAGAAAAAGCCTCATGTTTCTCATAGCACATAATAGTTATTTATGGGCTAGGGCAGGCTGGACACCACTGTTTAAAAAGTTAAAAGTAAACATAAATTCAGCTGGCAAGTTTACACTGCACCAATGGCCCCATGAAGAACATCCTTAGAAGATTTATCTTTGCCTGGCTGCCTACAGAGGACCATAAACCAGATACAAAGCATGAAAGAGCAATGGTGTTGCAAGTGTGGCAATGCTACATGTGTTCAGCATCTCTGGTTCTCTTTCAGTTGTTGCTTTTACCAGGGCATTTCTCAGTCTTTATCATAAGGCTGCAAAAACCTGTGACACATAGCTATGTTGATGTGACTCTGGAGAGGAGATGGAATGTATTGATCTAGTACTGGAGCTCTATCTCCAGGGTGCACCAGGGAATCCAGGTCCAACCAGTGTTCAGGCTGAGCTGGCATGTTGGCTCTTCATTTCTTTAGGAGAAGATAGGTGCTGTCTTCAGATGGTGGCAGACTTGCTTACAGCATTTGCAACTCTTCCTTTCATACCTCCTACACCAAAGCCTGTTGTAACAATCCTGCTTTATCAGGTTAATGCTGAGTAAGGTTTAGTATATAATGGTGTGCAGTTTCCCTTCCCTTTGAGAGTGAAACTTGGCTCCCTGCAGTAATTAGCTCATCCCCAAAGGCCTAGCTAGGACTTCTTTGAGTGTTCTAACATTATGTAGAGTTTCTCTGCCTCTGCAGAGGGCTTGACATTTGCTGTCAATTAATGCAGTGCAGCTCAGCTTGGCCAGTAACTGGATTAAAGACTTGCCTTCCCGTTGAACCTGTGACAGTGATAATCAGCAGCAAAGGAAGCTGATCTAGAAACTGTGCCAGAAGAATAGCTTCTTGTTGTTCAGCTCCTCAAGTCAAAGACAAAGGATGCTGTGTGACTGCTTGCTGCTTTGTTGTTGCTGCTGCTTTTTCACTTGACCTGAAAAAAATTGCTGCCAGCTTTTGCAAAGTTTCTTAGCAATTGCTGTTTATCGACTTCAGAATCCGGAAATTCTTATTAATGTATTTGTTTAAATCAAGACTACAGCAATTATCTTGATTAGCTCATTGAGATGGTATCACTGTATGTTAATTCAATTTCCCTCAGAGCCAAAGTCAAACCTTCGATGCATTATTTAGCCCAGATGAGGCTCTTTCACTTTAGGTCCTTTGTGTGCCCAATTAGTTTCAAAGGTCACCTCCTCCCATACAGAATGAAATACTTACACATCACTGCAGCCAAGCCCAGAAATTCAAAACCTTTTCATGGGCTGCCCAAAAAAAAGTGGCTCACAGCTGCCTGGAGGGCAAAGGGTCTTATGGAGCCAGATCTTCAGATGGGTGGTAAGAGGAACTTTGACCCCTAACTACATTAGGGTGCTGTTTTACAGAGAACCAAACTCTGCCAAACATCACACACTCTAATGGGTAGAAGGTAGGAGCCAGCTGGACTGAACATGCAGGAGGACCTTGGATGGCTTCCCAGTGACCCCAGGACTCAGCAGAGGTCCCACCCAAGCACCAGCAGTGTTTGGTAACCCAACCAATGCCCTGGTCTGGGTGACTGGGGTACCAGAACTGAGCATCATGGCCAGCATCTACCCCACAGTGAGCTACAGACTCGGTCTGCCTTGTAGTTGGCATAAAGGCTTTGCAATTTTTTTCTCTCTTAGTCAAAACCAGAGATAAGATACACTTATTACCTTTAGAGGAGCAGCCACCTCTTGACTCGGAGAAAAGCTAGCTTACTGCATTAATAATATCCCTTTATCTCCTGATGATATCTCAGGTCATACACTGAGTTTTATGGGATTTGAAAGCATCCTTGGTTTAGAGTAGTTCAAGTGAGGGTCTCTTTCTGCTCCTGCAGTAGACTGGAATATGAGAAACACTTTTGGCTTTTGCTCTCCTCTTTTAGCAAGATTTCTTTGCCCCACAATTTCTTCATGATAAAGTAATGAAATTCTCATCATTGTTCCTCTGAAGAAGTTAGAGTGAAACTCCAGTAAGTGCCATGAAAAATTACTACTTCTCCAGTACTCTCACTTACTTGCAAGGTCATGTTTTGAGCCATTGTCCTGGCCTGAAATGGATGCCTGGTGTCAGAGTTTAGTTGAGAACCAAGGGAAATACTAGTATCATAAAAGCTAGAGAGAGAGCAAGAGAGATCTTCCTCTTCTGTTTGGGGAGTCAGAAAATTCTGCAGACAGTGGCTGCAGCCTGGCCTTGTGTCACTGGGGAGAGGACTTGCCTTCATATATATTTGAGTAGTATCAGTTTGTCTGCTATAGATTTACTTTCAATGTTGTGTTTAATGTTGTTTGAAAAATTAGGAAGAGGTGAGCTTGTTCAGAGATGGTGGGAGCCTGTCTGTGTAATTGTACACAAAATATTGTTTGGAAAGTACATTAGGACACTTTGCCACTAAGTGTAATATTGTTATAGTGATTTTTTTTTCCAATCTATTGGACTTGTACTTTTAAAAGGCTGATGAAATGTGAAAAAAAAAAAAAAGCCAAAATGAGGAAACCCAGAGACTCAGGCAAGGAATTGATTTCTGAATAGACAGTACTTAGGATGCTCTCTTTAATTCCCAAGGCCCAGGTCTCTACACAATGGTAATGTGATAAATGAAAGCTCCAAATGTTTACAAGCTAACAATTAGGCCTCATAAGCACCAAATGCCATTTTAATTCTGTGCATTGAACCTTAGCTAAATATATTTCCAATTGGGAATGGATGGCAATGGCTTCCTTTGCTGGCCTAATAATTGTCACTGTAATTGTAAGCGCCGAGCCTTTGCAGCAGGCTTGAATGGGAGGCAGCAGCTGTGTTAGCAGGTGATGAATTCATTGCTCCAAGTGGCTGCTGTGTGCTCTCCCCTGTTCCAGTACGTCCTTAATTCTGCTGCTTTCAGAGCATTTGCAGAACATAGAAGTCTTAGGCTGTGATGAAAACTGGTCCACCCCTAAATCCCAAGACCATGGAAACAAGCCTAGGCAGCTTAGCTGCAAAATGAGGTGACTAGGAGAGATTTCTCTTACTGCAAATACCAGGGCACACCTGCAGCTACAGAAGAGCCAGTTGCTTGGTCTTCCTCTTCTGAGCTGGGGATGTGCCCTAGAAGTGCCTTTATAGGGCTGAAAACAGAGGTAGAAAGAACCAACTAATTGAACTCATTAATCATATTAGCAGTTTGGGATGTGCAAGACTGTGGGCTTTTTAGAGATGATACTAGCTGTGTGCTAGCTGTGTACTAGCTGTGTCTAAATCAAGGGGAAAATGCTCCAGTCCTGAGTGAAACAGAAAAAAGGATCAGCATGCCAAGAGGAAAACACTGTGTGTGTCCATGCTAAATGGCCTCCTTCTGCATTGCCACCACAGTGCTAAAAAGGAGGGTTTTTTGTCTGGACATGAGTGTTTTACACTTCATCTGCCACCAATTAAAAATAAAATGAGAACAGTCTAATTGTGCTACCTCCTCACATTTCTCCCTTTGTAACGCATGACCTCCTTGCTGCTGCAAATAAGGCGAACTGTCACCCCCAAAATGAGTGCTTGGAAGGTCCCTGCCTGGCTGCTGGGCAGGGATACAGCAGCTCTTGCAGCTGCAAAAGAGACAGATGGTCCAGGTTACTTCTGATGGAGGCTAATGGGGTGACTGAGGAGGTGCCAGAAGTCTAATGTACACGTGCAGACATCTTAAACCAATTCCAGCACACACTTTCAGACTGTTCTGGCCCAAAACAAGCCTTGCTTTTCAGGACCCAAAGTTCCAAATGGAAGTCCTTGCTCTTGGTGAAGTTCTCCCCTGTAGGGTGAGTTTCCTACAGCTGTAAAAATGTAACTACGTTAAATGATGCATATTGTACTTATTAATTTTGACTTAAAAAGAGAAATGAGTGCCCAGAGGTCTAGGCACCAGCATACACTTTCATGGTATTTTGTCATGCTCTTCTAACCCATTTTGCACAGGCAGAGGTTACTGGCATGTTTGAAGGACCATTTGTGAGGGTGCTGGGAGCTGGATGTCCAGGAATGGAGTTTGAGGAGGTGTCTGGGGCTGTTAACCTGAGTATCCACAGGGTTTTGAGGCTTTCTTTGGAGCACATAAGTAGGGCTTGTGTGGAGTACAGGTTTTGTGCTGTCAGCATGGTGCTGAGTGTCACTCAATTAGGATAAACCATATGACTCACAGGACATTGACTCAGCACTTAAATGAAATAGCAGCCACATCCATCACATGAACAAGCTCTCTGCCTCCTCTCTGGCTTTGGCTTTTCTTTCCCTAATCCTCAGACTTGCTCTTCCTTTCACACTCACACCTGGTATTACACCTGATGCTTGGTATTGCACCAAACTCACACCTTAGGCTTCAGTGCAGCACATCTAGAGTGGTGTCATTGTTTTTAGGAGGTGAATCAGGCTCACTTTCAGGAGCAGTCCATTTTTTTTTTAAATTTAAATAGAGCAATATAAATAAACACCTTACAGTTGCATCTTTTCAGAAGGTCCAACAGAAATAAGCCAGTAGAGCTTCCTGCTGCTCTCCATTTTAGTCTACGGTAGCCTCACTGCAAAGGTCCTTTGCCAATCCTCTGCTTTCAGCTCACTCTGTGAGCCAAGGGCACCCAATGCCACAAATGGGAGGCAGGATGGTGTGTTTGCTCTCTCAACTCAGGAAGCCTCTGAGCTTGAATGTCTGCTTCTCCTTTTTACTGAAAAATAACCCCCCAGCTTGTTAACTGCTGTGGGACCTGCTTGTCTGTAGCTTGTTTCATCTGGGTCCTGGTACACAGGTGTCCAGATCACAAAAACCTTCCCAGATGGTGCTTGTGTTGACTCCCTCATTGGGAAAGCCAAGGACACAGTAGGGGTGAAAACTGGACTGCTTTTTTACACTTTTAAATCAGTCCTTCCAGATGGTCCTAGGAACAGGGAAAGGTAAACACAGGGGTCTCAGCTGTTCTCAGGGCTCTACACAATGTTCACAAAGGACAGTTCTCTACCTGATGTGTCAAATCTGGCTGGTCCTTGCTACTACCTTAACATTAGCTTTTAAATTAAGTTGGGAGGGGAGAAAACAGTGCTGAAGAATTGAGGACACAACCAGATAAAACAGTTGGTGGGCTTCAGAAACTCCTAGTTCAACTCCTAGGTCTGCTAGACAGAGTGCACAGGCCAGTGGATGGGAAATAGAGTCACTCTTCTAAACAAGAAGCATGATGCAGGTGATAAGTATAGGAAACATTATTCAAATATAAGCTAACACTTATTTAGTTATTTCCTGTTCTTTGCTTTATTTTCTTCAGCAAAAAGCTGTGATTTTCTTCTCATGAAGCCAAAAAAGTCAAGGCAGTCTGACAGAGTGACAGTGCATTTTTCTCTGGGAAAAATCTGAGTGAAGACTTCAAGACTTGGTCTCTAATCTATAGGATGATTCCTGTATCCCACTCTTCTGTTGATGCTGTTGACTTCACTCCATCCTCCCTTTCAGGTACGACAGCTTTGGCCGCCTGACCAACGTGACCTTCCCTACAGGCCAAGTGAGCAGCTTCCGCAGCGACACCGACAGCTCTGTCCATGTCCAGGTGGAAACCTCCAGCAAGGATGATGTCACCATCACAACCAATTTGTCAGCATCAGGAGCCTTTTACACCCTGCTCCAAGGTGAGTTGGGCCACAGCCCCACTCCTAGCCAAGCTGCACACTATGGATTATATCCATCAGGAAGCAGGCGTTGTCTTGATTATCCCAGCACCAGAAATCACCTGCACCCTCAGCACCCCAGAGCTCCCCACATGCTGGTACCAGACACACACTCACACTTACTTAGCCACATTCCCTAGCACCATGGTTGCTCTGCAGCTGTTTTCTGCTTCATTCTCAGCTGGTCCCTTTGCCATGCAGTCCTCCTGCAGTACAGTCCTCCATCATCATTACCATTATTGTTATAACAAAAAGGGTTGCATAAATCCAGCCACACTTTCAGCCAACCCTTTGCTTCATTCTCTTAATGGCTTTCAACTTCACAATTACTTTCCTCCTGAAACAGCCTTCCAGCTGGTTGCTGGAGATCTCTCTGATTCTTTGCTCACTGGCTGTTCAAACATTCAGAAGGAGTGAAGCAGCCAGAAAAATCACAACTTCTGTCCCCAGAAGGTCTGGGTTTAAGCTGAAGGGCTGGTGTGGAGAGGCACAAAGGAAACAGGAGAGGTGGGCAGCCAGGGCAGGACCAGTGGGACCAGTTTGTAGCTGCTAGAAAAGAAAACGGTTCTGCTGGTGATGGTAAGGTAAGGAAGTGGAGGATTGATGAGGTGGAGGAAAAGGTGATGAAGTGGGAAATAAAAGAAGAATAAGTAGCAGAAGAGCACTGTGCTGACATACTGGTAGGAGCAGAAGCTGTAGTGCACAAACCATGCCAACCTAAATCTCCAACTCCTGAAGTCTGAAGCCTCCTTAGGGTCAGGGCGAGTCATCACTCCTGTTCCTCGGGGCTTGTAGAAAGGAAAAGAGCCATCAGGCTTTTTACTTTCTTCATTCCCTAGCTCTCTTTCGCTCTTTGTCTGTGCTTAATGGCAATGGGGTATCAAACAGCATTTCCCCTTGTGAGGAACAAAGTGCACCAAGTGAGAGCAACATGTTCCAGCATCACATTTGTTCCTACATCTCTGGGACACACATTTCCCTGCCCCTCCCTATAAGAACAGCAAGCTTTCCTAAAAGAAAGTGCCTGCTATGCCAGAACACTGCTTTTCCTGCCTTTGGAGAGGGCAGGTCTGAGAGGGTGCCAGCCCCTTCAAGCCATCCTCACAATTCCCCTAGGGAAGCCCAATGACTTTCTTATTCTTCACTTCAGCCTGCAAAGCAGAACCAATCTACCCTGCCCCATCCCAACCACTTGCGGTAAGATGTCTAGCAACGTCACAGACATGAGATTGGCTTCACCTCAAGAGCCTAATTAAGCAAGAGGGCCCACTGTTGGGGGCCCTTTAGTGAGATAATCAACTATGATGTGATTTATACACCCAGAGCTGAAGGCAAAGTTACATAATGGTGCCACGGTCAATTATGTCACTGTACTGCCCTCCAGCACACGGGCACTCTTGCCATTAAGGACAAAGAGCTTAACCATCTTCAGGAGTATAAAATTATAAAATTCTTTGGATCTAAAAAATCATACTTACCTTAAAATAAGTTCAACAAGGGCAAGTGTAGAGTCCTGTACCTGGGGAGGAATAACTCCATGCGCCAGGACAGGTTAGGGGTTGACCTGCTGGAAAGCAGCTCTGTGGAGAAGGATTTGGGAGTCCAAGTGGACGACAAGTTCACCATGAGCCAGCAGTGTGCTCTTAGGGCCAAGAAGGCCAATGGTTTCCTGGGGTGCATTCATAAGTGTGCCCAGCAGGTCAAGGGAGGTTCTCCTCCCCCTCTACTCTGCTCTAGTGAGGCCACATTTGGAGTACCGGGTCCAATTCTGTGCTCCCCAGGTCAAGAGAGACAAGGAACTCCTGGAGAGAGCCCAACAGGGGCTATAAAAATGATGAGGGAACTGGAGCATCTCTCTTAGGAGGAAAGGCTGAGAGCCCTGGAGCTGGTTAGCCTGGAGAAGCAGCTTAAAATACAGCATCCAATGGCCCCTGGATTTCATATAGCCCTTGAGAAATACCTTCCAAAGCCAGAGAAGTGTCTTCTCTTGGGAAAATATTGAAAGTGGAGGATTTACATTCCCCATACTGTACCACACTGTGGACACTGTGACAATCCACCATAACTCCTCTGTGGTGCTTCTGTGACATGAAGGGAACATCACATGTCCAGCAGGGAATTTCAGAGAGACCTTAAGCTTTCCTCAGCTTCCTGATGAAGGAGGGAGGAATATATTATCTGTATAGAGATATTTCACTGTTTTGATTTAAAGCACATCTCCTACCACTTTCTCACCAAACCAAGCATGTAAGAACAAAAGTGTGAGAGCCAGCTGACTGTCCCCCTTCTCTCCAGTTGCAGAATCAAGTATGGAGTAGCTTTGATCCTGCTGGAGTCTATGTCAAAAGACCATCAACTTAAGTACTCTGTGGTACAGCTAAAATACTTGGATCTACACTGTGGATCACTGCTGTATGTTTGTTTATACGTGGCAAAATCCAGTGCCACAGCAGTTCCAGACCATCACTACCATGTACAGTAAGTTGAGTTGTGGTCCTGCTGAGAGCAGTGTGGCAAGACTCCAGCTGGCTACAACAGGAGCAGGATCAGACTCACAGTAAAAAAAAGACCAACTAGTGTCAGGTTTCCTTTCCTAATTATACCAAACTGTGCTCTTTGCTGATCTATTTCATCCAGACAAGAGATGATAATTTCACTGTGATCTTGGTTCCTGCTGAGCTATGGCAGAGTAACGAGCAAACAAAACCCAACTTGCCTCAGAACGGAAAAACAATCGACGTGCATTTTTAATGGCTGGTTTTATTCACAATTAGGTATTTATGGCAGCCTGGGAGACAGAAATTGTAATATTTTCCAGCTCTTGAGGAGCTTCAGATAAGGCAGCCTTTGTATAATGTGCTTTTAAAGCGCTGAGCAAGTCTTGTGCTTTCTTGCTCTTCATGAGCTCTGCTCTGCAGAGAGCAATGCCAGCTGGAGACTCAAAGGACAGGGTTTCAGTCTGTCTAGTTCCTGAAAGATGTGGAAGGGATAATAACGTTCTTCTCTTCCACTCCCAAACTCCCAAATTGTGGCCTCACAATCTGCTGATCTTTCAGGAGCTAGTGGAGGCCAGATGTAGAGAGATGTGTGGGAGCTTAGTGCCTCTTCTTTCTCTCCAAATGCGAGGACTTTGGTTGCCTCCTGAAAGCTTTCCCAAGTGAAAGGGTTTGGCTGTTGTTTGGGGAGCTGGTTAGCATTAACTCGCTGTGCAATTTCCTGTCACTTGTGAGCCGATGAATAAGCTGAGGGAAGTAGGTGGCCCCACACTTTCATATACTATACTCATATTGGGATCTTTAGGATATACAAGCATGGAAAGTTTTCAGCTGGACTGTGATTTAAAACCAATAGCTCACCACTCTCTTTAGCCTAGAGGAAGAGGTTTGAACCTCTGTCTTCCGTTAGGGTATTACATAGCTTGTCCACTGGTGCATTTTTTAACCTGTGTAAGACTTTTCTACAACAATTGGAGGTGTACATCTTTACTTTCACTGATGAAACAGAGGATTTGCTCACTGAGAGTGGGATGAATGAGTGACAGAGTGCATTTGGTTACAACCATCAGAAATGCTGATGAATCCTGGGTGAGAGAGCAAATGAAAGGATGGAGCTGTAACACAGAGAAGCCATTTGAGAAGATCTCTTTTTCTGTCCTCAGACCAAGTCCGAAACAGCTATTACATCGGTGCTGATGGCTCTCTCCGGCTGATGCTTGCTAACGGCATGGAGGTGGCCCTGCAAACCGAGCCACATCTGCTGGCTGGCACTGTCAACCCCACGGTAGGGAAGAGGAATGTCACCCTACCCATCGACAACGGCCTCAATCTCGTGGAGTGGAGGCAGAGGAAGGAGCAAGCAAGGGGCCAGGTCACTGTCTTTGGCCGTCGGCTGAGGGTAAGTGAGAAGCATCAGCAGTTTTGGACACCACTTTCCGTCTCATCAGTCCCCAGTCTCATGACAGAAAGGAATAGGGCTGGTTTGTGTTGTCTGCAATAGGGATGAGGCTGCAGGACAGAGAACTAGCTGGTCATCCTCAGTGACACAATCTTTATGACTTGAATATATCCCTAAGTCTCCTTATGTGTTGACATTCTCTTAGCCATCACAGGTAGTATTGCTGATTTGCCTACGAGTCCTTTGTGTCACTGGGAATATGTGACCTCCCATCAGATACTGCAGGTTTAATCATCATGTCAGGCTGTTTAAGCAAGCAAGGGATGATCATAACTATAAAATACTGCACAAATTAGTATAGATATTTTCTACCTGTGCTGCCAGCACTATATAGACCTGAGCACTGAAAGCTTTGTAAGCTCAGGAGGACATGCTGAGAGAGTTGAGGTTGTTCAGCCTGGAGAAGAGAAGGCTCCAGGGAGACCATATAGTGGCATTTCAGTACATAAAGGTGGCCTACAGGAAATATGAGGAGAGACTACTTATCAGGGAGTGTAGTGTTAGGATGAAAGCTAACAGTTTTACACTGAAAAAGTTTTCAAAAATAACTTCAGAAAAAGATTTAGATTAGATATTAGGAAGAAATTCTTTACTCTGAGAGTGATGAGGCACTGGCACAGGTTGCCCAGAGATGCTGTGGATGCTCCACCCCAGGAAATGTAGAAGGCCGGGCTGGATGGGGCTTTGAGCAAGCTGGTCTAGCAGAAGTTGTCCATGTCCATGGCAGAGGGGTTGGAACTAAATTATCTTTAAGATCCTTTCCAAGTCAAACCATTCTACGATTCTATGATTGATGTTCACTGGGTAGCCTCAGAAAAATCTCTAGATTCCTGAAATTTACTAATCTGTTGAACCTGTTGAAGACCTGGGCTTGCAGTGCTATTGGAACAATTGCCATTGTTCCCTGAAGTGTTGCAAACAGCTCCAGCTTGATGGTACTGTCTCCTCCAGGAGCTCAGGGTCCTTTTTGTGCTTGAGAGTGATGTGTTTTAAAAACATTGTTCCGCACGATGCACTGCAGACCTGTCAAGGCTGTTTAAATATCTTGCTCAATAAACCTGTAATTCCTCTGCTAACTGCTGGCAAGGCTGGTAACCTGTAATAGCAAGTCCTGTGCAGTCACCCTGTACCTTGCTAGTCTCAGAGTCACAGGCTGATGAGCAGTTCCTGGGAAGCTGCTCAGCACCTGGCAAAGTCAGACCCTCTGAGAAATGTGCTTAGTGCTGTGTAATGCCACCACAGCAGAAGGACTGCAGCTATTTATTCACACTTAGGCTTTTCAGTAAGTATTAATGTTCCAGCTTCAGGATATGTGTTTCCCAGTCCTTGCTCTTCACCTCTCCCTGTTCTCTGTGGCATGAGCCCTGCCACCTCAGTGTGATTTCTTCTGTCTCTCCTTACTCACACTTGTCAAATGTTGCTCTTCGCCCTCCCCAGCCCAACCTCTGTTTTTCTCCTCTTGCCTTGGATAGCTTCATATTTTGTGATCAGGAGAAATACTGCAAACAGTAGTGAAAGCTGAAGCTGCTTCTTCAGTGGGAGCTGCTGTCTATCTGCAGATCAGTTAGCATCACCCTTCCTGGTTGCTTTGTCTTAAGGTTTGGGCTTTTTATTTTAATAACCAATGAACTTATCAGACAAGACTGCTTCTGAAAGGAGAGAGCCTTCTGGAACCTGCAGCTGTGCCACAGCTATTTGGTGCTCAAAGCAGTTTCCACTCATGTAGCCACAGCTCAGCTGCTCCCATCAGGTTTATCTTCCAAAATTTTCACAGCAGATTCAAATGCAGAATGTGCCTTTGTTTTGTATTGTGCTTCAGTTGGAAAAACACTTGCAAAATGAGTTTTCAGGCTGGCTATTTGTGTCCCTGTAAATCTGCCAGCATTTATTCACATTTTGAGCTTCTCACGGCCCTTCTAGTGAAGCAGAAGAGCATCCTACATGGTTGAAGGACTCAGTTATGGCTCTGTTCAGAGGTTCAAAGTAGCTGAGGGTGTATAAGATGTTTTAAGCTGCTGTCTGTACCTGCATGGCAGCATCTGCACCCCTAAGACATAAACCTGCAAGGTGCTAATTGCCTCCCTAGGGATTGCCCAGCACTTAACATATTCTGTGTGTTATGTTCTCCTCTTCACTCATAACAGTAATTGTTGCTTTCCCTGGCAAGGGAGAAGCTTAGGCGAGTTAAGTTCAACATGTTTTTATTCTTTTGGGGAAATGTTATAATTTTCTTCCATATGGGAGCAAATTACTACTTTCCCTCTCCCCTCACACCACTGCTTGCATGAGATAGCAGCAAAGACATGGTGCTCCATGGGGAAAGAGCATGCCCAAAGAGGCTGCAGCAGCACTCCAGGTAGACTTTGAGACAAGGAGAACAGGATCTGGCCACTGTAAAAGAGAGAGTTCCCCTGAAACCAGCATCCTTTCTGCTGTCAGTGCGTGGGTCCACATTTTGTGAGTTGTGGCCCTTCCTCCCATGGCTGCAGGGTGTTCTTGGGGACTGATGACCTGTTGCTTGACTAGCTCCTGCCATGGAGAGACTAGTTTCACCTTGAGCCTCCCTAGGAAGGGTGGGTTTCACTTTGCCCATCACCATGGGGTGGCTACTGGCATTGCAGCACTTGGAGAGAAGAGAGAGTCCATTGAGAAAGCTGCAGAAAACAAATCGTAACAAAAAAATAATGAAAAGGGAGACTGATTCCAACTAGTTCCACAGAAATTGCTTGCCAGAGCGTGGAGAGGGTGGAATGACTTAGGGCACCAGTAATGGGATACAGAGGTTTGGACTGAGCTTAAGAGCTATCCTGGGACCTCTTATTTGGTCCTTCCAGCACAGTGAATGGCACTGCTGCTGGTGTGTGGATTAAGGGGGCCACTTTCAGCCTGGATTGCTATCCTAGCTCTGAAAGAGCTCTTTCCAGCTCTCTTGGCAGAGATCAGTAGCAGAAGAAGCTGCAGCTGCCAGACTGGAGGTGCTCTGTGAATAGATGGAAGGCAGAGATGCTATTCCTTCCTGCTTTGCTGGTTTGTTTTGTGGGTCTTTTTGGTGCTTTTTTTTTTCCCAAGCAATTGCCACTTCTGTTTCTCTATTTATAGCAGCAAGCACCTATGAGATATCAAATTGCTCTGTTAGTTACATGTGTGCATCTGTGCTTAGAGTTTTGATACCTTTTTAATTATTTCCCAGCTTGCCTGTTACAGTGGGCTGTTGGCTGATTCCCTCTTTTTCCCATTGCCCATTTACATTCTATTTTACACAGATTTAATTGGACCATTATCTACCTTTCCAAGCCATTTCTTTCCCCAGGCCATACCTGCCTTTTAGCATTGTTATTCATAAGCTGAAAACCACTTTTGCACTTACCTCATTTTACATCATCTTCACACATCATGGCACTGATTCTGATGCTGGCCACAAGCATCTTTAGCTTGCTTCCACATTTTCTCACCTGTGGTTTTACCTCTTCCAAACCCAGATTCTGAGATGCCTTCTTTTGAATTCTGATTTATGCCCCCTACGAGGACAGGCTGAGATAGTTGGGGTTGTTCAGCCTGGAGAAGAGAAGGCTCTGGGGATACCTTCTTGCAGCCTTCAATACTTAAAGGGGCCTACAGGAAAAGTGAGGAGGGTGTCCTTATCAGGGAGTGTAGGGATAGGATGAGGAGTAAGGATTTTAAACTGAAAAAGAGGAGATTTAGATTAGATATTAGGGAGAAATTCTTTACTGTGGAGCTAGTGAAGCACAGGCTGCTCAGAAAAGTTGTGAATGTCCCCTCCCTGGAAGCGCTGAAGGCCAGGTTGGATGGGGCTTTGAGCAACCTGCTCTAGTGGAAGACATCCCTGCCCATGGTAGGAGAGTTGGAACCTGCTGATCTTTAAGGTCCCTTCCAACTATACCACTCTGTAATTCTATCAGTTTGCAGTGTTCCCCTTCTCCAGGCTTCAGCACAGACATCTGCCCATACAACACAGAAGCACTGCAGAGGTCCTGCCCTTCCCTCCCTTTCCCATCCCTGTGGGCAGTATCACATCCTTTCTTCTGTTGTTTAGCTCACAGGTATTCCCACATCCCTCAAAATGTAGCTGGAATTCAATCACACACCTTAAAATAATGGCCAAGATCAAAGCTAGACCAGAGCTGAGAGCAGTGCTCAGGTCAGGAGTGTCAGCTTTACCCAGGCCAGGATAAGGTGTGGTGTGTTTAACTTGCAGTCTGAAGACCTTGCAGCAACTTTGAAACCTAGGTTTATTGTCTGCTGCTGAAGGGCTGCAAAGGGAACTGAAAATTGAGTCAGATGTTTGGAATTTGAAGTTCATCTGAAAAGAATCTGCACCTTTCTAGAAAAGAGGGGTTCACCAGCTGAAAGAGGATCAGAACTGGTGGGATGAAAAAAGAGCTGTCTTCACCAGCAAGTTCAAACTGGGAATGGAGCGAGTTTTGTCCTTGCTGAGAACTTTGCTGCCATGATGATGTGTCCTTTTAAGTCTCCTTGCACACGTGGCTAAACATGAGTTGTGTTATCAGCCTCCTTTTTGTATTGCTTTGTGCTACAACTCCTGAATCAAAATGTATTCCTGCTCCTACCTTTGAAGTGGATACCTTTGATCTCTGGAAGTGCAGAGGCAGTGGAGGTAACAGGAGCATAATTATGCAACACTGAATAACCCCATGACAATGAAGCAAAAATTCCAGCTCTCATGGAAAGTTCATCTACAGTGGTCAGGGCTCCCATATTGCACCTCAGCAGAAAGTCTTAACTTCCTATGCCTGCAGCATATTCAGTAAATTCAGAGAAAACCTCTGGTTTACACTATCTTAACACAACATTTATCTTTCTTTCTGCAAGTATTATTTTTTTGTTGTGCATGAAATCAAAACACTATATAAGCAGAGTACCTTGCAAATATTCTTTGCAACACATTGTCATTGCTTCTTCTGTAGGTCTATAATCACATCTGCTGTAGCAATCCTAAGCATAGTTTTGGGATTTGGCCAATATTCCTTCACTGTGTTGATGTTTCACAAGTACCTTGTTTTTGTGTTTCTCACTGAAGTCAACAGAAGCAGCATTAGGACAGCTCTTTGCTTTGAAAATTGCCTCTTATCCAGAGCAATGAACAGCTGGATACTCTCCAATGTGATCTAAAGAGGTGTTTGGTGAAACAAGGCTAGTCTTTCTAAATTAAACTACTTCCAGCTTCCAAATTCTCCATCTCTTTCCTGTAGGTTCACAACAGAAATCTACTGTCCCTTGACTTTGATCGTGTGACAAGGACAGAGAAAATCTATGATGACCACCGCAAGTTCACGCTCCGCATCCTCTACGACCAGGCAGGGAGGCCCAGTCTCTGGTCACCCAGCAGCAGACTGAATGGGGTCAATGTCACCTATTCCTCAGGAGGACACATTGCAGGAATTCAGAGGGGCACAATGTCAGAAAGGATGGAATATGATCAGTCTGGCAGAATTACATCCAGGATCTTTGCTGATGGCAAATCATGGAGCTACACTTACTTGGAGAAGGTAAGAATCCTCTCATTGCTCGGAATGGTGCATTTAGTGTGAAAGGGCTTTGCTCCTTTGACTTTAGTACAGCTACATTCCTTCACATCAGCTGATTTGTGGTCCTTATGGTCCAATATTCCTCTTCTGCCTACACCAAGGTGCACATAGTAGCTTCAATGCCAGACCACTGAGGAGCAGTTGAAAATAGCCTGAGATGTTTCTCCCAGTCACACTGAGAGCATGTCTTAATGCTGTGAAGCTTTGGTATTTGATTTTTTTAAGCACAGCATTCCTTTGTTGAGCTAGCTGCAATATAAAATATCTTCAGGAAAAGTCAGAGGAGTGAACAGTAGGAGTTTCCAGTAGGAGTTTCCAGTAGGATTTTCCATGTGAAAACAACCCATACAGTCTGACATCCTGCCTTCTTCAAGTGGCCTTTTCCTGCTTCACAGGAAATACATGAAATTAAAAAGTAAGAGGCATGAATCCAGCCAGACTGTGGTAGCACACTTCACACTGTTTTCTGTACTCTGCACTCTCTAGGTTGACATGGGACTTAAATTCTTCAGATTATTGCCGTCATCATTACACAACCTAGTGTTCTGTAGTTCCAAATGCTGCATACCTGGGGCTCGAACTTCTTATTCCTGAGTTTTATATAAACCCTATCCCTACAGCAGTTTAAGGAAACTACATAGCTTTCAAAAAGCAAAAATAAAAAAGTATTGACTTGCTCCTTGTATTCTACAATCTGTATGGATTGCTTGTTATATGCAAACACAGTCCCAGAACCAATAACCATGCAGGCAGAAGTTTGCAGTAAAAGAGTAACAGAAGATACAGAGACACGATGAATTAATTGGGCATCAGAAGGTGTCAGGGGGCACTTTTTTAAGCATTGTTTAAGTACCTTTAGCGATTTTATTTATTTAGCCTGTAAAAGCTATTGGCAGAGGGAATTTGAGACTGCTAGCTGCAACTGAGCATTCTGAACTTAGCCCTTCCTCACTACATTAAACTGCTTCTTCCTCTGACCCTCTCCTGCTTGGGGATAGTTGATGTGCCATGCAGCTGCACACCTCTCACCATTTCCTCCAATGGCTGCAGAAATTGATCTCACTCAGCCTGCTCTTTGCGTTGGAGAATCTTGCAGATTTTATGAGAGTTGAGTATAATTCTGCCTGAAAAACAGGAGTATAAACTATACTTTTCTCCTTCCCACCCAGTCCATGGTGCTGCTCCTTCACAGCCAGAGACAATACATCTTTGAGTTTGATAAGAATGACCGGTTGTCTTCGGTGACCATGCCCAACGTTGCCCGTCAGACCTTAGAAACCATTCGTTCCATTGGTTACTACAGGAACATCTACAGGCCACCAGAAGGGAATGCCTCAGTAATCCAGGATTTCACAGAGGATGAGCAGCTCCTCCACACGCTGTACTTGGGTACAGGGAGACGTGTCATCTACAAGTATGGAAAGCTGTCCAAGTTAGCTGAGATGCTCTATGACACCACAAAGATCAGTTTCACTTACGACGAGACCGCTGGCATGCTGAAGACCATCAACTTGCAGAATGAAGGCTTCACATGTACCATCCGGTACCGACAGATAGGACCCCTCATCGATCGGCAGATATTCCGCTTCACCGAGGAAGGCATGGTGAACGCGCGCTTTGACTATAATTATGACAACAGCTTTCGAGTCACCAGCATGCAAGCAGTCATCAATGAGACACCTTTGCCCATTGATCTCTACAGGTATGATGATGTCTCAGGCAAAACTGAGCAGTTCGGTAAATTTGGAGTCATTTACTATGATATCAACCAGATTATCACCACTGCTGTCATGACTCACACTAAGCATTTTGATGCCTATGGTAGGATGAAGGAGGTCCAGTATGAGATATTCCGGTCTCTCATGTACTGGATGACTGTGCAGTATGACAACATGGGGAGAGTGGTGAAGAAAGAGCTGAAGGTTGGCCCTTATGCAAACACAACTAGGTACTCCTACGAATATGATGCTGATGGGCAGTTACAGACAGTGTCTATCAATGACAAACCCCTCTGGCGTTACAGCTATGACCTAAATGGAAACCTCCATTTGTTGAGTCCGGGGAACAGTGCCCGCCTTACACCACTCAGGTACGACCTCAGGGATAGGATTACTAGACTTGGAGATGTGCAGTACAAAATGGATGAAGATGGCTTCCTGAAGCAAAGGGGCAATGATATTTTTGAGTACAACTCAGCTGGCCTGCTCATCAAAGCCTACAATAAAGCTAGTGGGTGGAGTGTGAAATACCGCTATGATGGCCTAGGAAGGAGAGTTTCTAGCAAAACCAGCCATGGCCATCACTTGCAGTTCTTCTACGCAGACCTGACCAACCCAACCAAGGTCACCCATTTATACAACCACTCAAGTTCTGAGATCACCTCCCTCTACTATGACCTTCAAGGCCACCTCTTTGCCATGGAGCTCAGTAGCGGTGATGAGTTCTACATAGCCTGTGATAACATTGGCACTCCTTTGGCTGTCTTCAGTGGGACTGGCTTAATGATTAAGCAGATACTGTACACAGCATATGGGGAAATCTATATGGACACCAATCCCAACTTCCAGATCATCATTGGCTATCATGGAGGACTGTATGACCCCCTCACAAAACTTATCCACATGGGTCGGAGAGACTATGATGTGCTAGCAGGTCGATGGACGAGTCCAGACCATGATATGTGGAAGCATCTGAGTAGCAATAACATAATGCCTTTCAACCTGTATATGTTCAAAAACAACAATCCCATTAGCAACTCTCAGGACATCAAATGTTACATGACAGGTAAGACATTTAAATTACTTAACATATTCACAAGCTTGCCATCAATGAATAGGTTTCTTCTCTCTCAGAATCCTGGTTGCCCTGAGGTTTTTCCTGTGTTTGATATCATGGACCCAAGTTTTTGTTTGCCAGTTGACTCCTGTGTCCAGGGCATGTTTAATTCATTAGCACAGATGGAGATTGTAATTCCCAAACCTGTTTTGTTTTTTCTTCCTTGGTGTTTGTTCTCTTTCTTTTGCTTCCAGTTTTTCGCTACCTCAGATATCCCAAGTTTAGCTACCAATTAATGTCCTGATAACCCTTCTCTTTGTAGAGAAGCAGCTGTTTACACAGTTTTGCCTGGAGATTTATTTACAACTAAACAAATGGCATGCAGATTTGTTTTATCAGAATGGCAACAGCAACTTAAACCCTTTATTACAGAGCACAGACCAAAGCCCAGCTAGAACTTAACCTGGCTACTGCCATAAAAGACAATAAAAAAAGTTTTTGTAGATACATTAGCAACATAAAGAGGAGAGCTAATGAGAAGGACAGAATTTCCAACCCTCTCTTGGAATAGGTGAACAGTTTCCCACCCAGCTCTTGTGATAACATCAAGATGTCCAAATCTGATCCTTTAATGTTTTATATACACAAAATACCTTTTTCCAGTGTCTTAGAAGTTCTATTTTTAATCCTTCATGAATCCAGAGCCCAAATACATATTTTTTTTAAGTTCTTCTCCTCCCAGTGCATGGAAGAAACAGGTCATGTAGCACGATGAGTACTGTGATCCCAAAGCTGCTGCTCTGGCTTTTCTATCTGCTGAAGCTTTCAGGCACATTGTGGACAGGACTCAAAATGAGCATATCATAGAATCATAGAATGGTTTAGATTGGAAGGGACCTTTCAAGGTCATCTAGTCCAACCCTCCCTGCATTTGGAAGGGACATCTTCAACTAAATTAGGTTGCTTAGAGCCCTAAACAATCTGACCTGGAATGGGTACAGGGATGGTGCATCTACCACCTCTCTGGGCAGTGTTTCACCACCCTCAGTGTAAAAACAATTCTTCCTTCTAGCTAGTCTAAATCTACCCCTTTTAGTTTGAAAGCATTCTCCCTTGTCCTATTGCTACCGGCCCTACTAAATAATTTGTCCATATCTTTCTTATAAGCCCCTTAAAGTAAGGAAAGGCTGCAAGAAAGTCTCCCTGGAGCCTTTTCTTCTCCAGACTGAACAACCCCAACTCTCTCAGCCTTTCTTCATAGGAAAGGTGTTTCATCCCTCGGATCGTTTTTGTGGCTTTTCTCTGGATCCATTCCAACAGGTCCATGTCTTTCTTGTGCCATGTCCTTGTCATCACAACCAAATCTGCCCAGATTGGGGTGCCAGGAACCACTTTCTGTCCCTCTGTTCCCACCCCAGGGCCTGATGCCCTTAGGGGAGCTCACCTGCCGGGTCTTGGGTGAGCAGCACATGCTTTGGTCTCCAGTGATGAGGCTTCTGAGCTTGTGAGTACAAACTGGAGGTGTGCAGAGGGGAGAGCAGGAGAAGCAGGTAGTTAGGTTTTGAGAGGCCCATTGTTAAACATGAATATTTTAGTGATTGTACACTTCATGGTGCAGAGCTTTGCTGCCAGCTTCAGCAATCCTGATGGATTGAACTGACATTTCCATTACATGTGTCTGCATTAAGCACTCTTTTTCTTTGCCCTCAAATGAATTTACTGTGAAATGTGTTGGCAGGGTTACTGTAGCTGAAAAAAACCTCTGTGATGTGAAATGTACTTTTCTGTCACAGAAGTTGTCACTGCCTCTTGGCAAATTAATATTGCCCCCTACGTTTTCTCAGCTCCACACCTTTCTCCCATGTTTTGGAGGTTTGTTTTATTTGTTGCTCTGGATACTCCATTCCAACACCTCTTCCCAAAAAGAACAAACTCCTGGTTGCAAATGGTTTGAAAGTCAGTTTTCTGAGAAGCAGGGGGGGAAAAAAGCCTGTCTTGTAGATATGCTACTTTTTTCGTGCTGTTCAGCATCCCTGCTCTGTATCCTTTTTAACATTTGTGAAGTGCTTGGAAAATGGTTCCTGCACCAATGCTGACCTTCACTGGTTTACTTTGTTCTTCTGACCACCTGGTCCACAAAGATCTTCATTCCACACGAGAAGGATTTGGAATCAGATTGGCTTAGTGCTGAGCAGAAAAAAAAAAAAACAACCTAATCAAATGAGCCTTTTAATTTCTTTCCCTCCCTCCAGCCTCTCTGCTTCAAAGACACTCCAAAACCAATCTGTACATTGAATGAACAGAAGTGTTTTTATTACAGAAGTCCTCCCCCTTCCACATGGATTGTCACAAGGGCTTTTTGGACATCTGCCCAATCTCAACATTTTGGCCTGTAAGAAAACAAGCAACAGATAGTGTGTTTGTTTGGCTCCTGGTTCTCCAGTCATCTGGAAGTGCCTTATTTGCCACTTGCATCCGTAATTTCTTTTCCAACCAGCTCTTCAAAACACTCATTTAGGCTCGCGGAAAATAGAGAAAAAGTATTCCAAGATATATATTTGATTATTTAAATTGATCCTTTTTCAGATTGTTTCAGCAACATTTATTGAGCTTTGCAAAATTACGATCAAGCCTCTTACAAATCCAGGTCAAAGTGGAGCAACCACCAGCACAATCCCAGTTACATCCAAAACACTTAAGACCCCTGAGAGGTGATAGTAGTTACACTTTACCTTCATACATTTCTTTTTCTTGCAATTGGTATTTGTGTGCCAAATGCACACCATATTGCTGAAGGACTGTAGCAGGTGTGTCCTTCTCTAGAGTTCAGTGAAGGCAAACAAGATGAGATCATCAAAAACACTGAAATTGAGGAGGGAAGTGGTGCTGATCCCAAGCAGGTCTAGGAATTAGCCAACCTTATCATTATTCCCTCCAGCAGATGAACTTTCAGCTGCTATTCCTAATAGCTTTGCATAAGTCTTCAAAAATCAGAGAAGACTTTGTAGTCTGTGCTGTCAAGTGACTGCAGGAATGATTATTTGGACTAGATGACCTTCAAAGGCCCCTTTCAACTCAAACTATTCTATGATGTCTGAAATGGTTAGAGTTTCCATCAGGTCCCCTTTAGTGCCAGTGATCCCCTATTTGCATAGGACAGTAGTTTATCACTTGTAGCCAGCAGTTTTCTCTACCATACATGGACTTCTAAGGGAGAAGTACCCAAGCCAAGTAATCTTGTATCTGTACACTTATTTTCACTATGATGTACCTTATCAGGTTGTCTGGAAGATTTTAAGTGTCAAAATAAATGATGATAGGACTTCACATTGGTTTAATACTCAAACTACACATTCTTTTGAAAAATGACTCAGGACTGAGGTGGAAAAGGCATGGAACAAGCAAAGGATATGCCCAGAGCCTCTTCCATGAGCATCTGCTAAATGATCATGCTGTTCATTCTGGATATCCTAGTATTCTGGCTCACATAGCTCTAAATTTAGTCTTTAGCCTGCAGGCCCTTTGAGAGTGCTTGGGAAGAGAAGTATTGTGGTTGGGGTGTTCATAGCTGACAGTAGAACTGGACAACACCTCCCAATAGACTGGAGTATCTCAGCCTCCACTAGCATATTGTTGTTCACGTGCTTCTCCTGCATACCTTAGAGCAATGCCTGGACCCTGCTGACAAAGGGCAGACATGGAGCTGGCTTTGATTTGGGCATTTGGTCACTGTCAACTGTTTCAGAAGTGGGGAAGTGCAGAATTGGGCTGTGGTTGGAGGTGGAAAGCCCAGCTTCGGCACACGGTTCTTTCAAGGAACATTAATAGCTGTGCTCTTCACACAAAGTAGACATTCATGATTTTAGCTGGACTGCTACAGTGCCAGGCTCCATAGAGTCCTCCTCTGTGCTGTTCTCCTGGACAACCCTGTTGAGAGATCAGATAATCTGATTTATGCTTCTCTTTCTTTCCAGATGTCAACAGTTGGCTTCTCACCTTTGGGTTCCAGCTACACAATGTCATCCCTGGCTACCCCAAGCCAGACATGGATGCAATGGAGCCATCCTATGAGCTAATCCACACACAGATGAAAACTCAAGAGTGGGACAACAGCAAGGTGATCCATGCAATTCCATACTGTATCTCACACCCTTAGCAGCAAACTATCCAGCACCTTCATTTATAAAACCCTCTATCAGGATGTCAGGCACAGTCTGAAAATCACTTGTGGTCTCCTGTGGCCCCTGGTGCGATAACTGTGCCAACAGCACAGGGAGCATTAAACTCATTGCCCAAGGGAAAGTGTGGGCAGTGATACCCATGTTCCTATAATCCTTGGATGGGTAGGATGAGCTCATTAGCCTTCTGGCAGTCATCCTAGGAGAAGGACAACTCTGATTCCAAACCCGGGCAGATGGAGCTCATTTAGCCCTGTAAGGCCTTCCATCCAAGAGAAGGACACTGTAATAAAACCTCCGTCCTAAGGAGTTGGCTGCCAGTGTCCAAGCTTGCTAGGCCCTGGCAGATGAACCTTAGGACTAAAGGGTGGGTCCAGCTCTGCGCATGCTGTGTCTCACCTAAAAAAAACAATCCCTAGCACAGGCTCGAGGGTGCTATCTGCTATCCTCTTTTTATCAGCACGCTTGGAAAAGGCGCTGATGAGGAGCATGGATGGAGCCCTCCCTGGATCCTCGTTCGCAAAGCCTAGCCATACATCTACATTCTGGTGGTTGCTCAATGAAATCATGTGTTACTCTTTCTGCCTCCTCCAAGAGGCCACCTTATCACTTATTGCAGGATCAGTTCAAGGCTTTTGCACCAAGGATCCTTGGAAGTGAAAAAAAAAAAAAGTAAATCTTGATACAGAATCAGTTTCTACAGATTTTTTTTTTCCCATTCAGTCTGGTTTAAAATGTTTTAAACAACAGGTCTCAGTACTTCCCTAGGAGACTGCTCTGCATTGCAGCAGCTGTCTCCAGAAAGACGTTTTAAGTGATAATTAACTTTCCTTTTTCCTAACTGAGTTTAATCCCAAGACACTGTATCCTGCACTGTGTCCTCCTTTTAAAAACAGGCCTGCATCACAAGCCGCTTTGGTAGGTACTGGCACAAAATTCAATCATGAAGCTGGCAAAAGAAAAGCTTGAGCAGCCCAATCATTTCCCTTTCTTTTCCTGTTGGGAATTATTCAGCTGAAATGTGGAGGTTAAAGGTTAGCACACTAGGTCAGGATCTGAGAGCCCTGGGTTACTCCCAGCCCTCCTGCTTATCAGTTGTATGACCTTGAAGAAGTGATGTGCCTCTCATGATACTCTTTCATCTCCTAGCCTGATTTTATTCTGGGATTGCTTTCATGTGTTTAGTCTGAATCCTCTTCAGTATGAATTTCTGCCTGCTATTGAGGGCCACAAAAATGGTCAGGGGCTGGAACCCCTCTGCTGTGAGGGCAGACTGAGAGAGTTGGAGTTGTTCAGTCTGGAGAAGAGAAGGCTCCAGGGAGACCTTCTTACAGCCTTTCAGTATGTGAAGAGGGGCTATAAGAAAGATGGAGAAAAGCTTTTCAGAAAGGCTGGTAGCAACAAGGCAAGGGGTGATGGTTTTAAGCTAGAAGAGGGAGATTTAGACTAGATATAAAGAAGACATTTTTTGCACTGAGAATGGTGAAACCCTGGCCCAGGTTGCCCAGAGGTGATAGATGCCCTGTCCCTGGCAGCATTCCAGGTCAGGTTGTTTGAGGCTCTGAGCAACCTGATCTAGTTGAAGAAGTCCCTGCTGACTGCAAGGGGGTTGGGCTAGATGACCTTGAAAGGTCCCTTCCAACCCAAACCATTCCATGATTCTGTGATTCTGTTGCTGTGTGCTCAAACATCAAATGAGAGCTGTGAGGCACCAATGTGCTTGGGGAGATCAGGATATGCTCTTAATGTTTCTGCTAATAACATGATAACAGTAGGAAGTGGAATTGATTGTAGCTGCCCTCCTAACCTCTTTATCTATGAGTTCACTAAAATCTCACTGTTCTGCAGCAGATTCCTGAGGTCCTATACCCATATTAAACAGGAGGTAAACTATAGTGTCACATTTCATGAACCATAAAAGGTATCGCTAAGATTTATAAACAAGATTTTTCAGATTAATAAAATAGTCACGTGTCAGCCTATTCTTGGTACTCAGCCTCATAGATGTAATGAAGACAAGCTAAAATATACCAGCTTCAACTTCAGCAAGAGATTTATATTAAGACATTATGTCACTTTGTAGTAGAGAGGGACCAAAACAACTATGTCTTTTGCTACCATGGCTCAGATGATAGTTGAAAACCATCATACCACAGAAACTCAGTTGTTTTTTGGAGCTCAGAGACTCCTTTTATGTTTCTCACTTCCTTGGATTAAACAATTAAATGCTAATAGAGGTGATTTCTGTAATGAGAAATAGCCTCAGGATTTTTCCTGCTCTCTGATGTGACACAGTCTCCCCAGGTAAAGATGTACAGGAAGAAGAAACAAGGAAGGCTCGTTCAGAGACTGCACAAAGGATTGTCGCTGAGTTGTTGTGTGCAGAAGATAATAACTCCACAGAACTGCAATAGGAATTATTGTCATTGTTGTTATTATTATTATTATTGTATCATTTTATCATTAGTTCATTATTAGACTTATTGAATAGGCAAGTAACTTGAGTGACAGCTGGAGGTGCATACTGACACTTGCTCTTACAGGCAGATGAGCTGGAACTAAAATCAAGGATCTTTCCCTTCCATCCACCATTTAAGGTGCATCTGCCTGACTGAGCAGTAAGAATAAAAGAACCCTTCAGGTTTTTAGAGCAAGAAGCTGCAGTGAGGCCTGTGCAGGGACCTGCTTGGTTAAAGAGAGCTTCATGCAGCCATCCTGCTTCCAGACGAGCCACTTTACAAGTGGAATTGAATCAGTGCAGGCTGTTTCCTGTTCTCCCTCCTGTGTTATGACAGCAACAAAACATGAGCATTTTTATTTTAGCCTACAGCTGCAGGATCATGCTGTGCTAGAGAGTGGCTCTCAAGTGCTGTAGAGCAGGATTCCCTTCCTTTCTGTCACACCCAGCATATTGTAGGCATGTATTTGCATCAAATGAATTCATTCACAGGTGATACCTGGATACATGATCCATTTTCTCCTAAGCCTATATAGGCATTCAACACTGATGTTTCAGTTGTAGTTCTGTTCACTCCCAACCCTTCCCTGAACATGTTGTCTAAAGAGGTGGTAGAAGCCCCATCCCCAGAAATATTCTAGGTCATATTGTTTGGGGCTCAGATCAACATGATTTAGTTGAAGATGTCCCTGCTGACTGCAGGGGGCAGTGAACTAGATGAATTCTAAAAGTCCTTTCCAACCCAAACCAGTCTATGGTTTTATAACTCTAACCAGAGCCTGGACAAGGCCTTGGGCAGTGCCCATCCTGCTTATCATCTAGGGATATTATTTGAGTGATGTACCATGGCTTTCTCATCTCAACAGCTTCCAATCCCTGATTTCTCTGGGTCACATACCTCCAGAGTAAATTTGAGTTTATCTACTGGCTTCACTGATCAAAGCTGTGGCCCAGCAGATTGAGTCAGTTCTTTCATCAGAGAGGAACAAGTAACAGGAGCCTGACAGCAAAGCAACCAACTCCACATAAATGACTGCTTCATATCTTTTCAGAGTGCATAACCAGCAGGCTCTAGCATCTCTTTCCAAAACGTTGTTGGTACTTGCCTTGCAGGGCTGCAATACAGGAGAGATAATTTTGACTTTGAGCATCCACCAGCTCAGAAATAGCCAGTGTGTCATAAACCTTGCAGTAACTCCCTCCAGCTCTGGAGTGACATTTAAAATCCAATACTCTGTTGTGCAGCACTTTCCCCCCCCTCCTCCCTGTGACCGTGAGGCTGTCACTAAATTGTTTGTTGAACAAGTTCAGTGTTATAGGCCACCAGGGGACTCTGGGTGACCTCTGGCATATTGTGGAGCTGCTGCACCTGATTCCATTTTCTCTCTTTTTTTTTTTTTTTTGTGGGATTGTTGGTGGTTTTTTTTTTCCTTCTCTTTTGTCTTGTTAAACTGTCAGGTAATTGCTGGATCCAGAACAGCTCTATTTGCAGGGAGGACTGTTTTGGAGTCGGCACTTATATCATTAACTACATCATAGAATCTTAGACTGGTTTGGGTTGGAAGGGAACTTTCAAGGTCATCTAGGCCAACCCCCTGCAGTCAGCTTCAACTAGATCAGCTTGCTCAGAGACCCAAACAACCTGACCTAGAATGCTGCCATGGATGGGGCATCTACCACCTCTCCAAGCAACCTGGGCCAGTGTTTCACCACCCTCAGTGTTAAATATTTCCTCCTTTTATCTGGTCTAAATCTCCCTCTTTTAGTTTAAAACCATAACCCCTTGCCTTGTTGCTACAGCCCCTGCTAAAATGTCTGTCCCCATCTTTCCAATAAGCCACTTGAAGTATTGGAAAGCTGCAATAAGGTCTCCCTGGAGCCTTCTCTTCTCTAAACTGAACAACCCCAGCTCTCTCAGCCTGTCCTGACAGCAGGCTCTCCTCTGGACCTGCTCCTTACAGGTCTATGTCTCTCCTGTGCGGAGGACTCCAGAACTGGTCCCAGCATTGCAGGTGAGGTCTCAGCAGAGCAAGCAGAGCAGAGCAGAGGGGCAGACCATGCTGCTTTGGGTGCAGCCCAGGATGTGGTTGGCTTTCTAGGCTGTGAGCCCACAATTGCCAGTTCACATCCAGCTTTCATCCATCAGTACTCCCAAGTCCTCATGCTATTAACTCCCCTGCTCCGCACCCCATGAGCACTGTGCATCCTGGAAAGGTCCTGTTTTCTGCAGTGCCCATTACAGGCTGTGCTGGAGGAGCAGATTTTGGCATCCCTTTATGAAGCAGCATTTTGGAGGCAAGGGCTGCTCTGGGATACTCAGCCAGGGAGTGAGCTGTAGGGCTGTGCTTTCTGGCACAGCTTCTCCCAAGGACAATCTGTTTGAGGGACTGCCTCTGCCAGTGCTCATCATTCAGGAAGGGCATCCTCACGCAGCGGGTGCTTTGTCTTGGGCTTGGGCCATCATGCTGTCTGCACCTCAGTCCATCAGCCTCTAGTTATGTTTTGCAATAGTAGTGGCCAGTTTTTTTCACTGGATCTGATGCAGGCAAAGGAGTTGAAGTCTCAGAGACATTAATCTCTTGAAGCTTTATGAAAATAGACCAGCGAGAGATGGAGGCAAATCCTCTTATTTCCCAACAGATGGAAATTTGCTTAATGAGCTCAACTTTGTTATCCCCCCTGCAGCTGTGTACACTGGCAGGGTGCAGGAGAGACCCGTCCTCGAAGCCCAAGAGTTGTCACTTGTGTTTTGCTCATTGCTAACCAATCACCATCTACAGCACCATGGTTTGCTGGCATCTCATCTCCATTGTCACACTTGCATTTGTGGTTGGCAGGTTGCTAAGCAGGCACATGGCCTCTCAGCCAATAGCACACAGTGCAGCCATGCTGATGGGTAGGTGCCTGATAGACTGTTGTACCTAGCTGGAAGTTGGTGGAGGACACCCAAATGGGGACTCTTCTTCAGGTGATGGCCAAGTGGAACCACAGAATCATACAGTCATGGAATGATTTGGGTTGGAAGGGACCTTTAAAGGACATCTAGTCCAACCCTCCTGCAGTGAGTAGAGTCATCTTCAACTAGATCAAGTTATGGAGGGAAGAGGCTGATTTCTGAAGAATGCTTGTATTGACAGAGAGCTAGAGGGTAAATGGGAAGGAGTTAACAATGAAGAATATTTCAGGCAAGTTAGAACTTCAGAGGCTTTGGGAAGAAGTAGCTTTCAGCATTGTAAGCCATATGGTGGTAAGAGAAACACCTATCTGTGTATCATAGCACAAGGATGTAGAGAAACTTGGAAACATGCTCACGTATTTCACATCTTGGATCCTTGATGAGAAATTAAAGCTCTCAGTCTCACACTGGAAGGCAGTATTTAAAAACAACAGATGATAGTATCTGGCTATGGTATTTTGAATCCTCGAGAGGTGCTGGCAAAATGCAAGAGGCTATTCAGAGATCTCTGTAATGTGCTGTTCTCTTGAGCCCTGCACAGCAGTGAACAAATGATGAAGGTCATTCTCTTCTCTCCAATGGATTGTTACTAGATAAAGTGAAATGTCACCTAAGGACATCTGATTAAAAAAGACTGGGAGGAAAAACAAACCCACTATATTTGTCACTCACATCTAGCAACAAATATTGAAATAAAATAATTATGAATTCCCTTCTTTCTTCCATAAAACTGGTTTTGTAGATACCTTGGTTTACAGTTGCTAAAAGCAGCAGCATTTTTTTTAGAGAATACCACATGTCACTCCAGTCTTGGATAGAAATTTTCTGTTTCTTCTCCTTGCCAGTTCATTAAAATGTGTTCTAAGATGAAACAGAAATGGTAATTTCAAAGTCAGGGATACACTGCCTCTTTGAACTACGTATAATCTGTATGCCTCCACCCCCTTTATGTTCACAGCAGAGCACACAAGTTAGCTATACTCTGGTTTGCTTGAATTTGTTGGAGTTTGTGGGGTTTGATTTTTTTCTTCTGTTGGATATATTTGCTTTTCCTCCAAAACAGTGATGTTCCCAAATACACTTTTTTCCCCTCAAAGAAGTATGTTCAAAAAGTAACTTCAAAGTCATCCTGGGCTCATTTTCAAGATAACTGAGATATGTTTAGTTGTTGTAATAATTAAGTAATGATGATTTCCAGCATTAAATCTTTCCACTTGTCTGATCTCCTGCTTCCCTTCATGACAAAAAAGGAGGAGACACTAGAAGGCCCGTAACCAGTCACCAGTGGAAACCGCTTTGGATGTGATTTTATTGTTGATTAAGACACCTAAATTTAGGTCTCTGCTTGTAAAGTGGCATTGGGTAGTGGAACCACCTAGAGTCAATCCATATGAGATGCACACCTGAGAAGAATATCCCTCCGGTTAAACCTCTTTGAACAAGGAAATAGCTAACAAAGGCTGTGCAGTTTGCACTTATTTAGAACAGTAGGTGTTTCATGGAGCCTGGAAGCCTAATTGTTCCATGTCCATCATCGATGACATCTACATTAATTATGTCCATTTTTTGCATAATTCAAGCACTTGTGCAGTTAGCAGGGGAGCTGGGTTTGGCTCCCTGTTGGTGTGTTAATTATGGCACTCTATGGCTGTGTGTGAGCTCCTCCACAGGCAGGATGGGGAGAACCACAAAGAGTTCCTCTTTCATAGGTGACTGCTTCCTGCTCCAGCTACTATGCTGTTAAGCAAAAAGCAAAAAGAAGGAGCTATGCCAGCCTGTGTGACACTTTGAACAAAACTCAGTCCTGGATATTTTATGCTTTACAACCCAAAAAGTGCTCTTGAACTTCTGTGCCTCTGTTCCCTTATAGTTTCTTCCTTTATAGATCAAAACAACTCTAAACTTCTGAGCGAGTTGCAATGCTAAATCCTTTATTTTATTTCTTTAATGCTTGAGATCCCTCCCTGAACATGACCACCATGGAAATGAGGGTTTGTTTTCCTTCCCTCACCATGTTACATGTCTTAGTTGAGATGTCCACACTGAATTTACTGCATCATCTGAATCCATAGAATAACAGAATGGTTTGGGTTGAAGGGACCTTTCAAGGTCATGTAGTCCAACCCCCCTGCAGTCAGCAGGGACATTTTCAACTAGATCAGGTTGCTCAGAGCCCCAAACAACCTAATCTGGAATGGTTCCAGGGATGGGCCATCCACCATCAATCTGGGCAACCTATGCTGGTGTCTCACCACCATCAGTGTAAAAAATTTCTTCCTTATATCTAGTCTAAATCTCCCTCTTTTAGTTTAAAACCATCACCCCTTGTCCTGTCACAACAGGACCTACTAAAACTATTTTCACCAACTTTCCTCTAGGCCCCTTTAAGTACTGAAAGACCATAATAAGATGTCCCCAGAGCCTTGTCTTTCTCAGAAGAATTGTATTCTATCACTCAGGGAAGAATGGGAGCCTTTAGCTTGTGGACAGCTTAAGGCAATATCCTTCATGGATGTTAAATTTCCTCAGAATAACTGGAGTGCAGCAAACTTCTTTGTAGCTTATTTTTAATCCTGGCTATCATTACATTATTGAACTGAGCCATTGGCAGTGCTGTGAGAGTTTTGTCATAGCATCCTCTCATTTTTGTGAAATTTGAGCAAATAATTGTTCCTGAACTGGGGTCTGTATGAAGCCTGTGCTGCCATGAATTGATGAGAGCATTTCCAGAGACATTTTGCAGTAATGATGAGCTGCTGACTCGCTCTGTACTTGCTCCATTATACTCTTAACAGCAAAAGTGACTTTCCATTGTACCTGACTGCAAATGATCCAGGCTGTTGTCTCTCTGCAGTTTTTGCTTCTATTTAAGCCAAAACTTGACCATCAGGTGTGGCTAGCCTTAGCTCAGGGAGCCTGGCACATTGTAGAGGGTTTCCAGGAGATAGAACTTGGATTTAGGTCCTTCGTTGAGTTTTGAACAGCCTGCTTTGGCCAGGTTGAAATGGGGTATAGAGGAGCTAAGGCCAATTTGAGGGTAATAAGCTGTGATGCAGGGCTTTTGAAGGTAGCACAAGGAGTTACAAAGTGAAGGTAAATAGAGCAAAATTTACAAACACTTCCACACTTCTTCACAGAAAATCTGAAAGCATTTTGTAAAGCGTCATGACCACAAGATGAATGATTACTTATGTGCAGATGAAGAACACTGAAGCACAAAATAATTACATGTGCAAAATAGACCCTCAGATCACTGAGGCAAAATATCCTTTTCTACCTGTACAACCTTCAGTCTGTGAGATTAAATATAGTTCAGTTTATTGAAACAATGAGCATTAGCATGAATAACCTGACAACACATCTCTGCCATTAAAAATAATTAAATATCTAAAAAAAAGATTAAAAAAAAATGGAGCTCCTCATTAGATGTTTTCATGAGGCTAGTGAAGGTTCTAGAGAATAAGTCTTATGAGGAGTGGCTGAGGGAACTGGGTTATTTAGGCTGGAGAAGAGGAGGCTCAGGGGAGACCTTATCACTCTCTACAACTACCTGAAAAGAGTCTGGAGTGAGATGGGGGTAGGTCTCTTCTCCCAGGTTAACAGTGAGAGGACAAGAGGAAATTGCACCAATTGCACCAGAGGAGGTTTAGATTGGATGTCAGGAAAAAATTCTTCACTGAAAGGGTTGTTAGGTCTTGGAATAGGCTGCCCAGGGAGGTGGTGGAGTCACCATCCCCGGACGTATTTAAGAAACATAGATGTTCTACTTAGGGACATCGTATAGTGGCATAGTAGTGATAGGTATGATTGGATTTGATGATCTTAGAGGTCTCTTCCAAACTTAGTGATTCTGTGAGTCTCTGTGATTCTGTCTTCAGCGTGCTGATAATGTCTTTTGGGGCCATCAGGCTTCTCTTTCTAACCTGTCTTTCTCTTCTTTCTCTCAGTCAATTTTGGGGGTCCAATGTGAAGTGCAGAAGCAGCTGAAGGCCTTTGTGACTCTCGAGCGCTTCGAACGGATCTACAGTTCCAGCATTGCCGGGTGCCGGCAGGTCAAGAAGAACAAGAACTTCGCCTCTGGAGGCTCTATCTTTGGCAAAGGCGTCAAGTTTGCCATGAAGGACGGGCGCGTGGCCACCGACATTATCAGCGTGGCCAATGAGGACGGGCGGCGGATCGCAGCCATCCTCAACAACGCCCATTACCTGGAGAACTTGCACTTCACCATCGATGGGGTGGACACACACTACTTCATTAAGCAAGGGCCATCAGAGGGTGACCTGTCCATCCTGGGCCTCAGTGGTGGGCGGAGGACCCTGGAGAACGGCGTCAATGTGACAGTGTCCCAGATCAACACAGTGCTGAGCGGAAGGACTAGACGTTACACGGACATCCAGCTCCAGTACGGCGCGCTGTGTCTAAACACTCGCTATGGGACCACCTTGGACGAGGAGAAGGCACGCGTCCTGGAGCTGGCCAGACAGCGCGCTGTCACCCAAGCTTGGTCCCGGGAACAGCAGAGACTGCGGGACGGGGAGGAGGGGATTCGCTCATGGACGGAAGGGGAGAAGCAACAAGTGCTAAACACAGGCCGGGTACAGGGCTACGATGGCTATTTTGTGATCTCAGTGGAGCAGTACCCTGAACTCTCAGACAGCGCCAACAACATCCACTTCATGAGACAGAGCGAAATGGGCAGAAGGTGACAGAGAGGGTCAACGCGGTGACTTCTTGCCAAAGACAGCTACTCTTTTGTGGCCACTTACCTGACTGTGTTGTACTCAATCCTTTTTCTAAGCTGAACAAGGCGGGGTGGGAGGAAACTAGAGAAGGAATTACACGGTTGCACTGTAACCATGCAACATAACTTTTTGTTTTTCCTCTTTGATTTGGCCTTCACATGCTTTTTTTTGCAATGAACAGAAGGTATATTTTGACATAGTGTGATCACAGTGAAGTTTACTGTCTCTTGTCCTTTTATTTTTTTGTTTGTTTGGTTGTTTTTTTCCCCCCACCCACCCCTTTGTGAGGAATTTGAAGTGGGGAGTCATCAACGTATGTACGTCCTTAGGTGTGAAGTGTGAAATGGGTGTCTATGCTACCTCGTGTCATCCTAACCCTTTCTGATTTGGGGCAGGGACAGATAGCCTTCCACCCAAAACACGAGGAGCCTGCAGCATGCTGGAGAGCAATTCCCAGCAAGAAAGGAGATGGAAAGCGACGCTGATTCCGATAACTCCGAAAGTGACCGTCCGAATCATGTGCCTCAAAAGAGACCTTACAAGTAGTAGTTTTCACGTTTCACTTGGGACATAAAGTGGTTTGGTTTTTTTTGGAGGGCTCCTGCTGAGCAGAAGTAGATTATAGAGGCAAAGGAGCTGATTATATTAACTTGCAAGATGATTCTCTTCCTTCCTGAACTGGAATAAAAAAAAAAAAAATCAGTCTTTTTTCATTATGAGAGTAGATACTTTGGGGGTTTTTTGTGTGTGCGCAAATCCTGGTTTTAGTTCAAAAACCTAGCAAAAGCCAAGAAAGGGACTCCTGCTCTATTGAGAAAAGCTAAAATAAATCCTCTCTCTCATATGTAGAGCTGTTCTATAGGTGGATTTAATGCACCCATGTTGTACATTTGCTAATGGCATAACTTCATTAAATGTATAGTGTTTCAGTACACGAGGCTATGTGTTTAACAGTCCACTGTGCTGTATCTGATAAAACCAGTTAATTTTTAAGAAGCTGATTTGAATTGAAAAGTCATTCTAGTGTCCCAGTGACATACCACTGAAAATCAAGAGCAAGTCAAACCCTGCTTTTCCCAATTCTGGAGCTTGTATTTATTGGCTGGGAAATGCAGTTTTGAGTAGCATGCTGGCAAGTCGTTTATGACTATGGCAGATAAATGTCTCCTGGGGACTTTGGCAGCAGGGGTTTTAAAATGTTTAATAAGTAGCAACAGCTTGTGCATGGTGGGACAAGGAGGAGAATATTGGAATCAACCCTCTCACTGTTTCTTACTCGAGCGCTACTTAAACAGAGAGCCCAGAGAACAGTGAAGAATGGAAATGCCCACTGCAGAGCGGACCAAGTGCTTTAATAAGAAACTGCTGACAAAGTTACTTGGCATGCTAATGTAATTTGTATTCACATAAACTCTGTGCTCTGGTATTTGCAAGAGTCCTTGAAATTCAAGGGAGCAAGGAGATGAGCTTAGCATCCTCTTCCCTGCCTGAAACAGCCCTATGGTAGCAAGGGCTGTTCCCAAAGGCAAATCTGTTGCCCCACCTCTCGCTGGTCCCTAACAGACTTCTCTATCACACTGACACCTGCACGTATCCTAACCCTAAGAGGTCTCACCATGTATCTCTAGGAACATCTCAGTCCTGATTCGTTTTTATTCCATCCACTGTGGTTTTTGCTTCCTGGTTCTGCAGTGAGATACTTTGAGACGTGCAAATCCATGCCAAGGCTGTTTCCTTACCCAGAGCTCTGCAATACACCCGTGTCCCCAGAGCCAGCTCTTCTGTGCTCGTGCTGCCACTGCTGACACCCTCCATCACAACCTGATACTTGTCTGCAGGCTCCAGCCCCCAAGATAAAACGGGTGTGTGTTGGACTCTTAGTCCTCAAGCAGCAAAAGGTTGGCAGCGCTAGCACTAGTGTGGTTCCCCCATCGATGCTAGCTGTCAGCTCCATCTGCCTTGCCTGTCCCTTCCCAGGTGCTTGCCAGGAGGAAGGTGATGGAGTGATAATTTACCCAACAGACTGTTCCTCCTCCAGTTCCCAATCCCTAATACCTTTAACTTCGTGGTCAGTTTTGGCAGTTAGGGCTGACTTATGTTCATGCCACCCATCGGTGTGGTCCTGATCTTCTAGTGGTCCCTCCCTGCTTGCAGCAAGGGTGGTGATGCTGGTGGTGTGTCCTGGTGATGTACTCTGAACCACCCCTTGCAGCATGCAACCTCTGTTACTTTGGCAGGAATGAATTGCAGGCAGCTTGGCTAGAAAGGATATCCAGCTCCAGCAGAGCTGGCTGGGAGGAGATGTGTTGGCCAAGCCAGCTCTAGGCTTTGGCAAGGGAGCAGTTGCTTCAGGAAGCTGCATGCCAGGAATGGTTAACAGGCTGGGGCATTAGTGCCTACATTGCTGTTATCAAACTCTAGGCAAGCTTTGGTTGCCTTGAGGATGCACTGGTGGGGATTGGGGCAGTTTTAGCCAAACCAGCAGTTGCCACCTACTCAAAGGAGGCAGTATCCTCTTCCCCAGGATTAACCAGCTCCCTGCTTCCCCTTCCCCGAGTCACGCCAAGGACAAATTCCTCTTAGAACCCCAACCTTGTGATGACTTTGAGTGTCTAAAACAGCATGCATGGACCAAAAAAGACCTGTGTGAAGCTGGCCTGAAAGGCATAAACTTTTGGTGAAGACCTGCAGTGCTGAAAGAGCTTGATGTGCATCCCATTTACACTGCTCCCCTCCAAGCAGCTGTGAAGAGAAGTAATGCTTCTATATCCATCCTGTTCATGTGTTACAATGCTAAGAGGAGTAGTGCAAGAGCAAATGGGCCACCTTTCCACGCAGCCAAGGAAAGGGAGTCGAGTGTGAAATTTTCCTATTGGAACCCTGCCAGCCTGACATGGCACCTCTACAGCCTTACACAGACTCTTCAGGTTATTACATGAGCTAATGACTTTGAGGAGTTCCCATTTTTCAAGAGTCTGACAGTCCTGCTGCACATATACAGCATGCCTGGACCCAGGAGCCATCGTGCTCCATGCTACAGTGAAGGCAGCTCAGGTTGCATTTCTCAGCGTCTTCAAGCAGCAGTGGGAGATGAGTGTGCCCATCTGCCTGTTGGGTCCATAGGGATCTTCTCCTGGAGCTGCACCCAGCATGGGAACTATGGACATTATGTCAAAAGCGGGGGGGGGGGGAAATATACATAGAAGTATATATATGTATGTGTTGCTCCTCTCTTAATCAAAACCAAAAAAATTAAGAGTTGGCTGTCTAATTTGGAGGACAAACCTGTCCAAAGACAGCTAATATGTTCCTGAATCCTCAGCCTGTCTGAAAGCTTTCTGCCTTACCTAGATGGCAAAACAGGAAACAAAACTTTTCAGACCTGAAGCCCTAAATTTTCCTCTTTTTTTTAGTGAAAAATGCCTTTTCTACAGGATACCATGGAAGTTTAAGGAATGGGCTGTGACCACAAAGAGCCATGCTCTTCTTAAAGGTTGGACTCCGCTAGCCTCATGTATTTCCCCTTGACTTATGGCCCCATAACCCCTTCCCAGTCCTTGTCTTGCCCCATTTGCCTCCCCACGGGCCAGGCAGTGGCTATCTGATTCTTCTTATGTTGTTCATGGTCAGCAGGGGAGCAGATCCTCTCTTCTCTGACACTGGTAGGTCCCAGGTGCAACTCTCATGGCACTTACCTTGATATCCTATTGATCTAGATGCTCTTTCAAAGGCCAGTTGTGTGCCAGACCATCACCAAGAGAAAATACCACTGTGGCCTCGTAAACTTTTATGCCTTGACTTTGAGAAGTCACTGTTTTGTTGGCTCCCCAAAAGAGGACTCACTCTCCCACCAAAAAGGGTTTCCCTTCAAAATGCAAAAGCATAGCTTAAATTACTTTGAACTGCTGGGCTTGCCTTCAGTTCAAAGGGTGGTCAGAAGGATCATGGAGAAGGCTCACAGCTTGGAGAAGAAAGTCCAACAGTCTGGAGCAGGGGCTGCAGGCCCCAATATGAGTAGTGGGCAAGGACTAACAGCTCAAGCCCTCAAGAGCTGGTGCTGGTACCAAAACATGCTCCATTTGAAGGCACAACAGCGATGGGACCAATTTTCTGCAGCATCCAGACATGAGCCAGTGCCATGAGGGCTCTGCAGCTGAAAAACACCCTACATGCTCAACCTAAGGGGAGAGGAGCAAGAGTAGTTTGGCATCATCAGAAATGCCACAGTATTTGTTTCCTCCAAGCTCTGTATTCTATTTTATTTTCTTTTCCCTTTCATCTGAAGATTGGAGCTTGGAAAAATCATTAAGCAGCAGTGACCAGAGGGAATCATGCAGCTCTTCCTATCTTTGTCATCACAGCTATTGATCAGAGCCGCGATGAAAATGGGCCAACAACTCCAAACAACACCAGGCGAGAGCCAATGAGACAAAGGTTGTTAAGAGCCCTGGTGCTTGCTTCAGGTTTAAAAGCCACAGATGGTTGGGAGCAGTCCCTGAGACACCATTTGGCTTTAGTTTAGACACAGCGAGAGATTCCTTAAGTAGATCTGTAGTTGCTATATTGAGTGTAGGGATCAGCCTGAGATTCTGCTCAGTCTATTATACAGACAGAGCAACCAGAATAAATCAAAACTGGCTTGGTTTTTATTTTTTTAAATATCTAATAAAGTACTTTTTCAGCTGTGACTTATAAGTGTCACCATGACAGATGGCAGGGCAATCCATTATGCCAAGACAAGGCTTTTAACATGAAATTTTAGAATCTGATTTTATGATTTGCTTGGAGGGCCCCCCTCATATTTATGGCACAGCAGCCTGTTCTGATCCAACCTCCACAGAACTGAAACCAGGCCCAGGGATCCTGGTTAGTCCTACAGCTCCTTTTTACATCGGGAGGAGAAATAAGCCCTTATCATGTTGATCATGGAGCTAAAAAGATGGCTTTGAGCATTAAACCTTCAGTTTATCTGGTGGCACTGCCAAAACTGGGGAATACAGATGCCCTGCAGGGGCTGAGGTTTGGTTGGATAAAATCTGGCTCCAATTTGGCCAGCAGCATCTTCCTCCATCCACCAGCCAGCATAGCCTGGAGTGGTTTTGTTGCTGTTGTTAACAGTCCTCCAAAGGACAACAAGCTTTTCAGCCTCTTTTTTTGTCATAATCACTCTTTTTATTATGATCACTAAATAGTTAGCTATTTGAAACCCCCTCCTTATGCTGAAGAATTTTCATGAGTTTCTAAGAAACAAAGCAAACCAGCTTTTTTATTTTTATTATTATTATTATTTTATCTCTGGGGTATATTTAAATAAAATTATGTGCAACTGTAGAACAACTTCAAACAGACAGAGTACCCTGGCCAGGACCCCCCACCTGACTCCTGGATGAAGGGCCATTGCATGTCCTGGGGGCTGTATCCCATGGGCTGTGTCCCCTGGTGCTTTTCCATCCTCTCCTACCCAAACCACAACCAACCTGGCCCACCCAAGGGAAACCTTTTGTGTCTCTTGCTTGTTTTCCTTTAATTACCATAAATTTTCATGTTCCTGACAAAGTATTACATGGCTCCACTGCTAACTTTTATTCCTGAGGTCAATGCTTTCTAGGCAGGGGAGCATGGAAAACCACAAGTGAAAAGTAACTAAAAATATATATACATATATATATAGATAGATATTTTTTTCCCTCAGAGCTGGAAACTGTTCAAGCAAACAATAGAACTTTCCAAAAAGAAATTTAAAACTTTTGGACAGTCTGTGGATGTTGTTGAAAGAACCAATCAAAGAATCACACTTTTCTATTAAAAAAAAAATCTGTTTATTTTGTGTGAGGACTTCTAATGCAGCCCCAGCTGAGAAGAGGACTTTGTGTCAAAGCTGCATCTGTAAGCCCAGCACTGAAGACTCTTTGTCATTACTCTGTGTAATAATTTTCCTGAAGTCTGGAACTAATTTTTTGAGAAATTTTTTTCTCGACACTTTGTGTTTCTAATATTGTATTCTTGACTGTGTAAATACAACCAGGCTGTAAATAAGTGCAGATGTAGATACCTTCTAGAGAAAAAAAAAAGCAAACAGACAGAAGTGACTGTGTGTAGCCTTCGGTGACAAATAAAAGAATATTTTGTGTTTATATAGTGGGGTTTTTTGTTGTTGTTTCTACATGAAATGTTGCATTTCTTCACCCTCACCTGCTTAGTCTTTACCTGGGAGACAGACCTGGCACAGAAGTTGACCAAAATGTCCCTCTACTCCTTGACTTTGGATCTTCAGGAGCATCCTCCACCTGTAACATGAGATGTGGGATTGCAGGTACCCCCACAAAGCTTTGCTGATCCAGGAGGTAATGCCAGGGATTTAGAGTATCCCTGAGGCACTGGGGAGGTCTCCATCCTAGCATAAAGGTAAGCGAACTGGGGAAGCTACATTGTGCATAAGAAAAACCAAGTCAACCCCCTCCCATGTAAAAAAATACAGATATCATTGAATTCTGTGATAAGTTCAGCAGAGATGTGTGCATCTGATGTCCTTCTCCACCAGCAACGTGTTTTGTTTCAAGGCCAAGTTTCTCAGCCTCCACCCACCAAACCTGGTGTATCTTCTCCAGTTATCTTGCAAATCAAATCTCCCTGACACCAAGCAAGTCCCCTCTCTGCTGTCCCTTTGCTACCCTGGGAAGGATAAACTCCTTCAGCCTCACAGTACAAACTCTACTTTCCAGCTGCTAGATATTTTTCATTTTTCCAGCCTGTTAATCACCTTTCCTTCAGCATGAGGGTTTCTCTTACCTGGTACAGAAAGGCTCCCATGCTCATGGGGGATTTTTATCTCTGAGGAAGGCATTGGTCCCTTCTTTCTTGCCCTAGAAGGTGCCTATTGAGACAATTAGATGGTGACCTTGATGTCCTCCCCTGAGCCTCTGGGTCTTATTTACAGCCTCTGCTCCAAGGCAGATGCATTGCTTTGCACTGGGCTGTTATTCACATGTGTTTTTCTCAGGTTGTGCTTAGCCAAGGGATTCAGCTCACCCTGAAAGAATGACCTGCCCTGGCTGGTACCTACCATCCATCACTGGTCATGCCACCTGTGGTGGGAAAGACCCTGCTTTAAATCATTGAGAACTATATTGAAATGCATTGGACCAAGGACTAATCCCTGAGGGCAGCCAGGGAAGCAGCAACATTTTCAATTGTCACTGTACCAAGTTTGGCTCTGCCTCACGTGGTCATGCTAGCTAAGACCGATGTTTTAATCAAAATATTATGGGTAGTAAATCAAGTGCCTTCAGGACTGCTGCCCTGCCATGCCAGTTCAATAGGCCAAAGTAGACTTATCACATTGTGTTTTTAATAGGGGCCATAGCCAGGGGTTGCTGGCTTATCCATCAGGAGACTGCTTTTAAGATGGGGGCACAGAAAAATTTGCCCTCTTCTGCATCTGTCATAGACAGCAACTAAAGCCTGAACCACGGACCCACATCTCAGATACAGTTGGAAAATACTAAACCCAAAGAATGGTTGCTATATTTGGATGGGAGGAATGGAGACATGGAGAACACAAATGATGTGCCTTCAGGTGGCTCATGCCCAATAGGTACAAGTGCTCCAGTCTGATGGCCCTTCTCAGGGCCATTGCCTGGCATAGCACATGCCATCTGAAATCTTGATCCCTCCAGGAGCTTGGTTGATCCCTCCAGGTTGATCCTGAAATATTGATCCCTCCAGGACCTCCTTGCTTGGTTGATGTGTGTCTTGAGATCGTGTATGCTCCCATTAAGCAATGTGAAGCAAAACTCTGGGTAGATAAATACCAGCTGCAGCACATTCCTATCCCTCCACTCCACAATGCCACATCTGCAAGCTGGGGCAAGGCCAGGGCTGTAACCTAACCCTCCCAATGCTTTCAGTTCTCCTCGAGTAAGATGTAGGTTCAAGACAGAGAAAAGTTGAGCTGCTGCTGAAAGCAGGGACAGAGACTGTATTGCAAAGAGTGGCCTAATTATCTGGTTCTTAGTGTGCCCCTTTGAAACAACTGAGCTCAATCCTTGTCAGAACACGACAGTTCTGGTTTGGACTAGTCTTTTTTTATGTGGTGATCATTTGTAGAGAAGTTTCCATAGCAAGAGAAGCTCCCTTGAACACAGCCTCCTGAAACAGCAGCAGTCTGGACAAGGAAATCACATGAATGATTGTAATTTTGGAGGTTTTAAGAGCATTTCTTGGGTTCTGCCTAGAAAAGTGTTCCAACCACCAGCCCACTACATAAATGACAAGTCTTGGCAACTCCTTCTCCTCCAGTGTGTTGTTTTTAAAATCATGAGCCTTCCAAAGCCCTGCTAGCACATCCGTGTCAGGATTTACTCAGCAAAGGATGAGGAGGAATATTAGGAACAGGGCAGGCACTGCATCCTTGTGGTTAACAACCCAGCATGCTTGAGCTTAAAACCAGCTCCTTTTCTACTCTCTGAATTAAATAAAACAGAACCACAGCCAAAACACAGCTCTGAGTTTGGACTTTGCCCCTCCACATTGCTCAGGCTGCTCAAGCAGCTCCTTGAGTCAGAGAGCAGAGTTTTTTAACCTCAAGTCCAGAATGTGTTTTCTTACCCCAGGGTTTCTCAGGCAGGGGAAGTCAGTGGCCAGATCATTAGAGCAAGCTTGTTCAGCAAAGCTGGTCCCACAAGTGAGATGCTGCAAGCCAGCAGGGACCATGCTTTGGCTTTGATTCCTGCCCCTAAGAGCAGATGAGAGGGGTTTCTTAGCTCATTATTATGGTGTTCTTTTCCATCCAGGAGATACTAGTGTCCTCCAGGAATTTTACATAACCAGACCTCATCATCCACCATCAATCTGAGCTTCAAAACCCTCAAGACCTGAACTTGAAGCCAGAGCTTGACAAGCCTGGCAGAAAAGCATCCTTAATGAGCAGGACTGCTCATCAGTGGTGCAGACATAATCAAGGCAGAGGGTTAATAAGCCACGGCAGGTCACAGGCTCACAGAAGACTGTGTGAATGCACCCTGTGATGCAGCCAGAAAGACCTCCATGAAATCATTTCAACAGACCTTCCTCCATGTAATCCGTAGTTCCAGGTTTTGATTAAAAAAAAAATGGACTAAAGCTGATTTACAAAAAAAGCATAGAAAGAAATGAGGATTTTGTGGTAGTTTGCAATGGCTGCCCTTCATACCTGTGCTATGTTTCCCCTCAGGTATCTCCCTCCAGCTATAGAAAATATCACCTCTGTTTTACGAGAGGGACAAGCAAAGAACTGAGGTTAGATGTTTGGCCTGAGATCACGTGGTTGAGGAAGAAATAATTTCAAAAGCTGTGACTCAAAGGCCCGTGTCCATCACTCACCAATATGACTTCTTCTGGGCTGAGTTTTCTTCTCATTGTACATCATTATTTTGCTATCCGAGTCATGGCATTTTTAATTACAGCTGCTCCCACCTCACCCTCACACTGCCAGCCACTATGGGACTGGCCAGGTCTCTCATTACTGGAGGTGAGCAGGCTCTTGTGGGACTGAAAACCAGGGTCTGCTGCATTTCAGTACTGCCTCTACTCCTTTTATACTCTCTGAATTAAATAAAAGTTCTTTAGGGAAGAACTGGCCGATTTTTGTTTCCTATGTGTTATCTTCACTGTAGGATGAAGCTTGCTTATAAACAGGAGCAAAAGGTTCAGCAGCAGCAACAACCTGGAGTTTCCTATATTCAACTTCAGAAGATGCCTGATTAGCACATTATCTCAGATGTCCAAATCCAGCACATGGCAGTCCACATCAGCATGGGGCCATGAATCAGCCACAGGCAAGCTCATGGCAGGAGAGGTATGAAAGGAGACATTGAAGCAAAGACATCAGGAAGAGTCAGTCAGGGGTTATCTATTTCTGTACCCAAAAAGCTTCTGTATTTATATCACCCGGTATAAGCATTCCTAGGGCAGGAAGAAAGTACACCAAACCTTGACAACAGTCCAGAAGCAGGTCCTAAGGGTGGCCCAAGGGTGCAACTACCTTGAGGATCTCACTGACGTGCTGCTGAGATCTTCAGAGTACAACAGGAGGGTGACACCAAGACACAGGAGGCATTTTTCACCTGTAAATACATTCTCTACATTTTGATATTATCACTTTGCCTCTCCTCCATGCTGCCTCTCCAGTGCTTACATATCTTTGGAATTCACATCAAGAAAAAACACCTCCAGCATTTGGTGAGAGAGCACCAAGGAAGGTCACCTGTGTGCCTGCAGCTTTAGGGATCTCAGGATTTCACATCTAAAAAGCAGGAAGCCACAGCAAACTACCTAAGCTTAGTGAGCTGTTCTTAGCCCACTGTTGAAGAGTTTTGTATTCACGCAGAAATAGAACTAAAAACATGTGTATGTTTAGAAGGAGCAGACACAAATGGATTTTCAGGTATTTATAAGCATATAGGAGAACCTTCCACCCACTCCTTCCTGCTCTCCCTCCAACTCTCACAAAAACACTCCCATCCCTGCTCTCCTCCCTGCAGGTGCACTTTGAGCAAGCAAAGCACCGTGTTATTGCTTGGTGCCCTACATCCCCAGGTCTTGTCATCTGGCAGCTTTTCTAAACACAGCTTTCTTCCTCTCAGCAATCCTGTGGGGACCTTGAGAAACGACTGCAACAAACATGCCCTGGCACTTCAAAGTTGGAGGCTGACGACTCTTGAAATGCACTTTTCTTCTTGTCTGGTTTGGGTTTTTTTTCCCCTCTACATTTCCCTCACATGTCTAACATCACCATCTGTGCTGGCACAAGCTCTGGTTCTGGCCATGAACCTGTGCAAGAGACTGAGCCAGGTCCAAGGATGTTTTTAATATTTTCTATTTCTAAGTAGGGAAAAGCAGACTCCTGTGTGAAAACCCTTGGAAAGGTATAAAAAGCAGTCCTGTTTTTACATTTTGCAACCTAAAGTTACTCAGAGATGGTCAAATTCATTCTCCTTAATTTAGATCTCAAGCTGAAACATGTATTGGAAGAACCCACTGCTGCACACCCCTCTATAAGCAACAGAGAACAAGGGATTAAGGTCTTAGGTGAGCTGGTGGTTGGTTGTGTCTTCTGGACATCTCTGGCTATGGGACTGTCCTCTTCAGGTAGGTGCATCAGATTAGTGGATGAACTGACTCTACAGTAAAATGAAATCAAAGAATCATAGAATCCTTTTGGCTGGAAAAGACCTTTAGGATCAACAGGTCCAGCTGTTAACCAGCACTGCCAGGTTAACACTAAACCATGTCCCTCAGCACATCCACACATCTTTTAAATCCCTCCAGGAATGGTGATTCCACCTCTTACCTAAGCAGCCTGTTCCAGGGCTTGACAACCCTTTGGGGCAATAAATTTTCATTATATCCTATCTAAACCTGCCCTGGTGCAACTTGAGGCTATTTCCTTTTGTCCTATCACTTGTTACTTGGAAGAACAGACCAGCTCCCACCTCACAACAACCTCCTTCTAGGTAGTGGTAGATAGTGACAAGGTCTCCCCTCAGCCTCATCTTCTCCAGGCTAAGCAATCCCAGTTCCCTCAGCTGCTCCTCATCTCCCCTTGTACTCTAGACCCTTCACCAGCTTTGTTGTCCTCCTTTGGACACACTCCAGCACCTCAGTGCCCTTCTTGGAGTGAGAGGCCCAAAACTGAATCCAGCCTCTTCAGTGCTGAGCACAGGGACTCTTTTGGAATGGGCATAAAACAGCATGTCTTGAGCTGTGAGTGCCCCTTTCATACCTTCTTCTCTTTAAAGAAAATCTTCAAGTGTGTCAGAGTAACTTTTGATATTTGCTGTGCCACTGGATCCAAATGCCCTGATAATTAAAAAAAAGAAATTAAATGAAAATATATGAAGGCTCTGGATAAATCTCCTTTTCAAAAATCATTTAAATGCAAAAAATAGCATTAGCTGAAGCCTGCAGAAAATGTCCAGTACTCCAATTATTGGAGATAGATTCTATATAGACTGTAGTTTTTTTTGAAAATGGGTTTATTTTGACATGCTCTCTGCATTTTCAGCTGTTAGGAAGGAGAAAAAAAATCCTTCCCAGGGCCATTCAAGATAAGCCATAGTTTCCTATCTCTTTAGACTGAAAATACCAGGGAAACTTCTTCCAGTTGTTCCCCACGTTCCTTTGGTCTCTTCTTATCAGTCTTATCATTTTAGTGCCTCCTTTGATATATAAGCCCTTTATGTTGTGCAATGATAAATCAAAATAAAGTGCACCACTGAGTGATTTTATTGTTATTAAAAGGTCAGCTGCAAGAGGGTTGCATCCTGTCACATATCCTAGAGAATTCATGGGAGGAGTATTAAAAACACGAGGCACTGTGGTTCTTGTATATATTTATGTTCTTGAATATGCAACATCCCTTCAGCTGAGCTCTCTGATGGACCTTGCAACACAGCATGGCACAAGGGGGTCTGCAAAGGCTGTGAGAAACACATCCCTGTCTTTTGGAAGCTGCAAACATCATTCCTTGCTACGGGGAATGCTGAGTTAGTAACAAGGTCTGCTCCTCAGGAAGGCATGGTCTCTCTGAGCCCTTCAAAGTGATCAGAGTCCATTATGCAGAAGAAGAGTCTCCACTATCCCCACCACATCTCCCTGACCCTGCTTTGGCAGCCAGGGATCACTCAGGGAGGGTTGTCTGGGGGAAAACAAAACCTTCTGCAGAAGCCTTATCACTCTCTCTCTCTCACAGCACTGACATCTGAAAGGTGACCTGTCAATAAGCTCTTCCTGAAAGTGTTTTTAAGGTATATCCTTGTGCCTTTTTCCATCACCTATGTGAGTCCAACAGCCTGATCCTGCAACTGCTTACCTGGTTGCTGTGAGGCCCAGGAGCAGATAGCCTTGAGTTCCAGTTTTTATTCTTCCCTGTATTGCAGGAGCACTAATCCAAAGCAGTTAAGGGCAGGGCAGAAGGCATCAGGCAGCAGCTGAAAATAAAATAAAATAAAAAAAAGAACAAAAAAAAAAGAGAGAGGATAAGAAAATGTAAGACATTTTAGATAGTTTCTTCTTCTTTCCTCACCCTTTTCCTCCTTTCCAGCAAAGCCACCTGAACTAGGGACCACACAAGAGGCAAAAATGAAGAGAATGTGGAAAATGTATGTTTCCTGACTCCTGCGGGGAAAAAAATTCCTTCATAGTGGGGGAAAAAAAAAGAAAGGTTGGATTTCTCCCCTTGCATTTGGAACTTGCTCATTTTGCTCCCCACTAAAAAAATGTATTGAAGAAGAATAATGTTGTCCATGGTTGCAAGCCTTCCTTTTTTAGCTAGCTCAATCCATTCACCAGGGTCATTTAAAAAAAATAAAAAATAAAAAATTTGCTCTTGTTCTAGATGGGAAACTCTCCAGAAATCAATAACCAGAAGAAGCAAAGACACTGAAAGAATTAACTGTTAGAGGACAGGCAGTAAGAGGCCAGTCAAAGTCCCCAAATCCCTGAGCACACTGAAAAGCATGGAACAGACTCAAAGCTCCAGCCCTACCATTTTGGGCAGCAAGAGGTGATCATCACCTTTGCTCCTCCAGCCAATGCTCTACTTGATTTCTGGAGATCCAGCAAGCCAGCTGCCACATGTGTGCAAATCTAACAGATCTCCTGCCTTGGACCAGCTTCCAGAAACTAATTTTCAATGACTCTGCCTCATTCTCCTGAGTGCTGCCACCAGACATCTAGGTTAGATACTAGGAAAAAAACAATTCCCTAAAAAGATAGTCAAGGCCTGGCCCAGGCTGCCCAGGGCAGTGCTGGAGTCACCATCCCTGGAGGGATTGAAAAGCTGTGGAGATGCGGTGCTGAGGGACATGGTTTAGTGGTGACCTGGCTGTGCTGGGTTAATATTTGGACTTGATGATCTTAAAAGTCTCTTCCAACCCAAACAATTCTATGAGCCTATGATTCTATTCTAAAAAGAAATTAGCAGTGAGGTGGTGTGTGCCTTGTCCCCACTGGTCATCTATTAGCAAAGCCCATCAGCTGTTTGCACAAAACAAACACATCACATNATAGAAAAAATGCAGGGTTTATATAGATCCATCCAAATCCTTCCACTTTTGCAGGGGATTTAGAGAGCTTTATTCCTTCCTTTTTGTTTGTTTGTTTGTTTTTGTTTGGGGTTTTTTTTGTCATTTTGTTTTTTTTTTTCTTCAGGGCTGTTTCTGTAAAGCAAAAGAGGAGGCAGAAAATAAACCAAAATGCAGAGGACATCATTCTGGCATTTAAAAAATCAGTTTTGATGTGTTGTTCTGGACTAATTTGAAACAGTGTCTGTCCTTATCTCACTAAACATTTTCCAGCTGTGCCACCTGCAATCCNATTTGGACTTGATGATCTTAAAAGTCTCTTCCAACCCAAACAATTCTATGAGCCTATGATTCTATTCTAAAAAGAAATTAGCAGTGAGGTGGTGTGTGCCTTGTCCCCACTGGTCATCTATTAGCAAAGCCCATCAGCTGTTTGCACAAAACAAACACATCACATGCTATTTGCTCAAAAATGGCTTGGGTGAGCTATTAACACTTCATTAATACATGATGAAAGGCAAATTTAGAGAGCTCCCCAAAGTGATTGAGAGCTCCGAAGGGGCCCATAAATGAAATGATAATGTAATGTAAATAAGGCTCTGTAATACAAAGATGGGGAATTAGTTTGTGAGCTAATAAGAGCCACTAGATATTACCAGAAGTGCCCTCCCCACCTTTGCTCCACCTTCCACTGTTTGGTACAAAGGTTATAGTGCAAGATTACAAACCTCAAGAACAACATTTTCCTCCTCTATTAAAAAAAAAAAAAAAAGAATGAGGAGCTGAAATAGAAAAAATGCAGGGTTTATATAGATCCATCCAAATCCTTCCACTTTTGCAGGGGATTTAGAGAGCTTTATTCCTTCCTTTTTGTTTGTTTGTTTGTTTTTGTTTGGGGTTTTTTTTGTCATTTTGTTTTTTTTTTTCTTCAGGGCTGTTTCTGTAAAGCAAAAGAGGAGGCAGAAAATAAACCAAAATGCAGAGGACATCATTCTGGCATTTAAAAAATCAGTTTTGATGTGTTGTTCTGGACTAATTTGAAACAGTGTCTGTCCTTATCTCACTAAACATTTTCCAGCTGTGCCACCTGCAATCCCTAGAGGAGTGCCAATGTTACCCATTAATACACTCAGACAGAATTATCCTAGGCAATATTGTCTCACTTGAGCCAATGAAACCAAACAAATTTTAGGCAGAGAGTGGACAGTGCAGATAGAAGCCCATTAAGGATAATATCTCACTAACCAGTGAAGAGGCTATTAGTGTTTGTGCTTATTTTTGGTGTATCTGAAATGGACTGAATGAATCCACTCTCAGCCCTGTAAGTACCTCTGTCCATTTTCAGGTATTTATTTTGCAACAGGATTTTGTTCACAGAATCACAGGCTAGTAGGGGTTGGAAGGGACCACTGGTGATCATCTAGATCAAGATCAAAAGTGTCATGTATACTTGAACTCTAAGCTCTCACTGATCTTTTTCAGACCTGTCACACATAGTAGCTGTAGCTTCTACTCCAACAGAAGTGATCAGAAGAGGGCTCCAACCTGTCCACCACTGGTTTGTATCACCACTCCNTCCCCTCCTTGAACTCATGTCACTTCTCTCTCACTAGTCAGTCAAGAGCAATTGGGCCATGATCCATCACATCCTTGGACAGATGGCTACATTAGGGCAGATGCCTCACACCCTTGAAGTGGTTATTTCTCCTCACAGTCTATAAAGAGCTGTGAAGCTGAGCTCAGATGGTGGTTGCCATTGGCTGCCATGAGTCTCTCCAGCAGCTCCTGGAAGTCAACCTTGACCAAGTGCACTTATCCCACACAAGTGGGCAGACTGGTGCTGTAGCCTCACAGAAGATGTCTGCATGGAAGGAGGAGCTTGAATGATTCTTTAGCAGTAAATCTATTCCCTAAAAATAGTTTCTAGCAAGTAGCTGGGAAAGATTTTCTTGGAGGCTCTGTGAAGTGTCAAGGAAGCATCGAAACTTATGTGTCTTTGGGGGGAAAAGAAATTTTTGGCTTTCCAAAGGAATATTAATGACTAGCAGATGGTTAGGAGAGTAAGGAAAATGGATATTTCAAGGATGACATAAAATGGAAGGATTTCTACCTCAGGCTGTCCATTGAATTAAAATATTAGGTATTCCTTTTTTGTGAATGGGATTCACCAGCACTGGTCTGGTCAGGCCAAGACAAGCAGGTTTATGTCCCTGTCCCAGTCAAGACCCTGGATGCTGGTCAGGTCAGTGAGCCCATTTCTCCCACCACCATTCTCCCAGAGGTGATTTTTCACAACAATGTGATGTGAAATATGTTTTTTCATCACTTCTGGCTCATTATGCTCTCATTCCCCATCCCTCTGTGCATTGGCTGACATGAGAACAGTAGATACTGCCTGTTTCCCAACCCAGAGTGAAAGCCTGGGGGTTTATCACCTTTCCATGAGCCAGTTTGGTTAGCTTTATTATTGCTATTGGCACATAGTTCAACAGCTATCAATAGCCAAATGCTCAGCATTTGCCATAGCTTCTCTGGGCAGCAAGTCCTAGCAACAGCAGCCTGCTACTTGTGAAGTCTAAGGCACTCAGTTTTATTAGAATTGACAGATGTCTGGTTATTTGGCACAAAACCATGAATTGTAGTCCCATGGATGCACAATTGTGTTGAAATATATGTTAGTAAAAAATCTAGTTACCTTCACATAAATGCAAACATTTGCTGCTTTGGTGATGAACAGCAGCTCTTCACATCCTCAGCTGAATTAACTCCATTCATTTCCTAGTCTCTGGGGAAAAAAATAAAATAGAGCAAAAAAAAATAGGTCCAGAATCATATTCAAAATTTAGCAGGGCCAATTGCTGACTAGCAAACATCTGTTCTGGACCCACACAAACCCCATCAGGGAAGGGCAGCCTCTCGAAGCTGTGGAAAGGAGGAAGGCAGCACTGCTGGATCCTCAGCTGGAAGCAGTCCATGCTGTACACATGGCTTGGATGTAGGGAGCTGCAGGAATGCCACTGCAGTTTGATACCAACCAGCAGCTCATGTTTGCATCCATTTTCTGTGCACACACTGCAGGGTTTATAAATCTCCACTTTACATCCAGAATATTCCTGGAAAACAGATTGCTTCTGACAGGGGTTTCTTTTTTATTCTTTTCTTTTTTGAAATATAGATTTATTTTTTTTAATACCACATGCTTCCATTGTGTTATATATTGCAGATGACAAACTTCCCAGCTGGTAATTTCCAATCATTTATAACAGTGTCATGAATGTCCACATTTTTATATCATATCATAGATCTGAAATATGTTGCAAAATATAAAATTATATGAAACTGATAATAAATACATCTCAACAGACAGACACACGCCTGAGAAAACCTTTAGATTTTCTTCTCTTCCATATTATGTCTTTATCTATTCTCCACATATCACTCTCTGAGGCTTTTGCTGAGAGCTTACCACTGGGAAGCCAGCAAAAGTGAGCAGCCTGTGTCGAGCAGCCTCCACTAGCTTGCAGAAGCTATTCTGTCTTCAGCTCAGAAAATCTCAGGCTTTCAGGAAGCAAGTCATAAAAAAAAAAATTCTCTGATCTTCAGTTGACATTGTCCTGGAAAAAGTAATATACCCAACATGCCCTGGTTAGAGGGGCAGGAAGGGAAAGAATTGGAGCATCAGGCAATGCTGGAGCACCTCTAGCAGCTGCGGTAAATCACCCGTGTTCTCACGAACAAGATTTGTGACCCACTGATGAGCCTGTTATGCATCTTCTGCAGGCAATCTTGTTCTCTAAAAGTGGCATCATTAGATGACCATATTTACCAGCTCTTAAAAAAATATTGCAATCAGGACTGGCTGAACAGCAAGCTTCACTAGTATGTGCTTGCAGAAAGGAAAGGGAGAAGCATCTTGCTGAGAGAGGTTTACAGCACACATGGGTGCCAATTCATGTAGCATCTTCTCTCCTGTGCTGCCCTAGTACCTCACAGGCAAAAAGGAGCACATCCTCAAAGCAAGGGAAGCCATAATATTCCCATAGGAAACTAAAACACTGAGATGAAGTAACTGGAACAAGGTCACATAAAAAATCTCTGTCAGAGAATGACAATTGAACACCAAATTTTTGCAGTTTCCTGCAAATTGACTACAATCCACCTCTCAAAATGAAAGGAGATCAGGTGAGAAATAGAGACCCTTCTGAGCTTCTTGGGGGAAGCAACACTGTCCCAGGATCTCACTTCATCTGCAATTTTAAGCAGCACTTACCCATGGTGGAGATGGTTTGGATATAGAAGAGGATGACTCCATCAGGCACACCAAAATGATCCTTACCATCATTCCACCAGAGTATTGTCCACTTTGTGAAATGGCCATGGTCAGGTGTCACCAACAAACGAGCATCACAAAAATGGCACCTGAGCAGATGGACTCAACTAGCAACTACAACACTGTGGGGTTCCCTCCACAGCCACCCAGGTGGGAATTATCCCTCATTGCAAGAGTTTCCACAGACCAAGCTTTGCTCTTATCCAGGTTGTTCTCATTGCAAAAGGCATGAGGACAGCTAGAAACAAGCCCTGCGTGACCCATCATAGAGTCAAGCAGCTGATCAGGGTCAGTGACATTACATTCACAGCAGAATACACCAGCATCACCATGGGGCACCCACTGCTCCCCAACACCCAGCACTTGTTTCCTCTGCCTGGTCCCACCCCACCAAGAAAATGTCCTAACTGAGTTTCTCTTCCCCCACATTTTTCTCTTTTTCTTGGATGCTGCAAAACATTCACAGCAGGAGTCACCAATCTCTGCTTGGGGAGGGAAATATTTCCAGATGCTCTTGGAAGCACCTTTTATTCACAGCATGCTCTTTGTTACAGTTAAACAGGGAGAAGAGGAAAGCACCTCCCTTCCATGAGCGTTTTTGTGGGATGGAAAAAACTGTTCAGACTCCAGGGTGGGGAGAAAAATCCACCAAAGCTTCACTGTATGCTTGGATTTTACCCTATTCCAGCTGCTCAAATTCCTCTGCCATCAGTTATCACTGCCTCTTCCTCTCCTGCTGCCACAGGGGAAAATAATAATGTTTAACTGTGAAGCCCCAAAGGGACACTGTTGTTTTGTGGCTTCTTTTAATCCCACCCTGAAAGATCTGACACAGAAAGGGGGGGAGGGAGTATAATTATGCTTTATGGCATTTTCTGAAAAAAGAGAAGCAGACACCAAAATCTTCCAGACACTGGAAATTTTTAGGGTTCTTCATGTGAGCAACCTGATGCACATGAATGGGAGCACATGTAACCTGATGCACATGAATCTGACCACAGCATAGGAGATCACAAGTCAGGTACCCAAAACTAGAAATTCCCAAGACAACTTTGGAAAATCCTTCAGCTGTCANACCTGATGCACACGAATGGGACCACAGCATAGGAGATCACAAGTCAGGTACCCAAAACTAGAAATTCCCAAAACAACTTTGGGAAATCCTTCAGCTGTCATTACTTCTACTGCTTTATTTGACTTGACTCAAAAGATGCCTTCAAAGCATGTAAATAATCATTTCCCATTAAAAAGGAGAGATCCTAGGGATGCAGAAGCCATTTTGAGTGGCTTTTCTAAAGGACCCAAATTTTGCTCCCATTTTCTGGAGCTGGCAAACTCTGTTGCACAGAAGTTCATTTAGGAAAGGACTGGGTTGCTTAGGAGGTTTCCCCTACCACTCCCCATCTTTTTTTTATTATTGTTTTTTTTTTTTCATAGAATCATACAATGGTTTGGGTTAGAAGGGACCCTTAAAGGTCATCTAAACCAACCCAGCTGCAGAGAGTAAGGACATCTTTAACTTATACAGCTCATATCACACAGACCATGTCCTGAACTGGAGAGCAGCACTGGGGTAACACCATATCTTCAGCATCATTGATGCCTCTCCAAGATTTAACCACAGCAGCTGGGAACTGCTGAGCTTCTTGCAGCCCACAGTGTGCCAGTGGCACAGGCACATGTAGCATATTTAAGGATAAGCAATCTGGGACTGGGGAGGTTCAGAGCTAACAGCATGGTTACAGGATTCTTAATCCCAAGTAAGTTTGTGATGTGTGAGGATTTTCCTTCAGCTCCTGCCTCTGGAGTGATACTGTCAAGTGAGCATCACAACTTGGAGATGCTGGGGGAAAAGTAACAACTTCCTAACCTTAGGAGAGAATGAAACACTCTCTAAGGATGTGGGAAAAAGGTTTGACATCCACATATGTCAACCAATAATGTTTGTGATTTCCAAGCCAACCTACCTGTCTGAACATGGCATTTACAGGGTCGCAGCTGCTTCCATGAAAACCCAGCACTGCAGGGTTTTCACTGGAAAAAGGCCTCCTCATAGCCTTTCTACTTTAATGCATTAACCCACAAAGTTCAGCCAAAGTCTTTCCCTGAATAAATATGGCATGAGCATCCATGGGAGTTCCAAAGAGCTTAAACCAAAACACTTGGGCTTTTCCAAAAAATGCCATCATGAATCACATGCTTTTACTGTAACGTAGGTAAGGAAGTCAGGCACAGTCTGAAAATCACTTGTGGTCTCCTGTGGCCCCTGGTGCCATAACTGNGTAGGGAAGTATGTTCCTATAAGACATTATTGTTGTGAGAGTATGTTAATATAAAGTAAATAAAATACATCAATATAGAACAAACCATAAAATATTGCTATTGTTTGGTATTTGGCACACAGAGAACAGTCCAATCAAAGAGAAGTACAGGTGATCATGGTAATACCTACACAGATACAGCCCCTGGGCCATATTCCACTCTCAGCTCTCTTGGTAATAAGCCAAGGCGACTTCATGAATTTGATTGAATTTACTCTCTGTGACAGAGAATATTGGCCCGCTGAATCTTTTTTAAGCATATGTGCCTGTGTATGTGCATTTTAGATGGTTTGATAAATCCACAGCTATCTAGATTTGGAACTAATCTTACCCTGTGTGTAACCAACATGCTGGAAAAATTACTTTATGGGCAGCAAGGATAATTCTTCCTAGTCATAAATCAAAGATCTTTAGGAGGGAAAGATGCATCATGGAATTTTTTTTTGATTCCTCTTCCCAGAAAGCCTTACATGGATGGCCACATTAAAAGACATTTTTCAGATGAAAATTGAAAATGGTTTCAGAAAATAAGACAGCAGCAAGCACATGGGGCTTGGTTTGATACCAAGGAAATATAAGCTGAAGGAGAATATTACCAGCTGTGATTCATCTGATGCAAGAGACTTTGCTTGCAAAACGAAGCTCAGTGTGGCAGAAGGGTCAAAATTGTACCTGGGATTTAGGATTATGTTATCTGCTGCTCTGCAACATGGTGGCAGGGAGAAAAGTCTTGCTGATAGTGTTGATAGCAGGAATTGGAGACTGGGGATTAAACAGAAGCACAGATAGCAACCAGCTTTCTTCTGCTAGCCTTTCATAGATTGCAAATAAAATAATAATAAAAAAATAAATAAAAAGGGTGCCTGCCCACGTGAAGCAGACATAAGCTCTGTGTCCTGTGGCTGAGGCACTTGGCAGGACACAGATAACTTACCAGAAAGGTTGCGTTCTTATTTAAATCAGGGGTGAAGAAATGGCTGTGGGCTTCTAAGAGAGGTATAGATTGGAGGAAAGTTTCCAAAGCTCAGGAAACAGAGATCTGAGGAAGAGGGTAAAGACTTGCCCCAACCCTCTCAACTTGGGCTGCCCAAAAGGACCCTCTCTAACCAAGGGCACTCCTCAATGGGGCTTGTCATGAGCTAAGGCTCACAGTTGCTTTGAGGACAAGGTAGTGGTGGACATACTTATGGCTGTTGGTGTTACCTAGTCTAGCTGCTCACCTCTGCAAAGCTGCTAGGGGTCCATCTGCTCAATCAAGGCTTGCTGATTGTACAGCTTCATGGCAAAGCCAAACAGGTGGCCTCTACTCCAGTTTAGGAGCTGGCCCACTGGCAGCTCAGCCATCTCTGTATGTGCAGTGACATCCCCCCTTACACACCAGAGCCCTCAGACATAAACTGTGTCAACAAGCTTGAAATCTGCTCTGAATCAAGTTGTTTTCCAGGTATTTGTCCACGGAGCAGAGGGTGTACAGAGGAAAGGTTCCACTCTGCAGTTTGGCACAATTCAACCCAAACAGCTTCCTCAGACTCAAGAAGATAAGCAGTCCAGAAAGGCAATGGAAGGAATTTTGAAAGGAAACAACATTCAAAAACTCAAAATTCACTTAACTATGCACAGCCAGCAAAGAAAGTGCTGCAAGCTAGCAATACAACATCATAAAATCATAGAATGGATTGGGTTGGAAGGGGTCTTAAAGATCATAGAATCATAGAATGGACAGGTTGGAAGGGGCCTTAAAGATCATCTAGTTCCAACCCCTCTGCCATGACCAGGGACATTTTCCTGTAGACCAGGTGGCCTAGGGCCCCATCCAGCTTGGACTTGAACACTGCCAGGGATGGGGCATCCACAACTACTCTGGGCAACCTGTTTCTGTGCCTCACCATCTTCTGAGTAAAGTATTTCTTCCTAACATCTAATCTAAATCTCTCCTCTTTCAGTTTTAAACTGGTCCCAGTAATGCAAGCATTATTCTGCTCTGATTGTGAGAGTATGGACAGGTGACCTCCAGACATCCCTTCCCACCAAATTACACTATAAATTAGGGTTAGAATAATGCTCTGGCTTCTCTAAGGCTACTTTCACCCACTCACCAGCCATACACTTCTTTCCAAACACTGAGTTGCTCCACATCCCAACAAGACCTTTTTGTGCATTTCAGATACCAGAGAAAGATCTCTGCTAGGCTGAAGTGACAACTCCAAATCTCACAAGTGAGTGACAAGAGCTCAGCTCTTCCAACTTTCAACCTCATTCCATAACCTCACTCATTAAACACCCCTCCCTCCCCAGCTGCAATCCCAGGAGAGAATGTACACTGTGGGCACGTGTGTTCCTCACTTGCTAAGCCTTGCTCTTCTCCCAGCCAGCTGAAAAATCCCAGCCAGACCCTCTGATGGGAGACAGATGCGGAGCCACTCCCAGCATCCTGCTCAGCCTCACGCGCTGTCTACCACATCACCACCTGAATTGCTTCCAGCATCATCCTCGCTGCTGACGAGGTGCAAAGTAGATGAAACCCAGCCAGATCTCTCCGTGCCAGCTGGAAGAGGTGAGCTTTGGTGTAGAGCAACATGCTCCATCCAAACGGGCTCTATCAGTCAAATCTAACGCCAGAAGTTCAAAATACCTCTTTACGACGCAGGAATGGTCTGGGCTTTGAATTTATCCTTGGTGTGCTGCATAGCATTACCCATTATCTTTACAGCAGGAGATAGGAATTTCCAGGTTGAGCAAGAAATTGCCTGGACAGATGCCAACACATCTCAGATTAACTGTGTAAGAAAGCTAATGTCCATCCACTATGTCTCTGGTCTAAATTCATCCCTTGTCTGTTCTGCCACTCCAGAGTCAACAGGAAGGTGTGTGTTGGCCATCAGAGCCAAAAAAAAGTGTGAGTTTGGTGCAAGTATTCAAAAAGTCAAGTGGAAGAAAGAAGATTATGAGCTCTTCTTGCTTTTATTATGAGAGTGGTGAAACATTGGCCCAGGTTGCCCAGAGAGGTGGTAGATGTCCCATCCCTTGAAACATTCAAGGTCAGGTTGTTTGGGACTATAAGCAGCTTGGTCTAGTTAAAGATGTCCCTGCTGACTGCATTTAGATTCGACTAGATAACTTTTAAAGGTCGCTTCTAACCCAAAGCATTCTATGATTCTATAAAGGCAACAGGAGGTACTTTGGGACCAATGTGAGTTGGAGCACAGGGCTGGCACTAGCTTCTGGATCAGTGGTGGGATCAGTGAGGTCTGCTCCAAGTGAGGAACATCACACGCAGAGAGTAGATAGGAAACAGGCATGGGGAGACAGCAGGGAACCTGAGAGGCAGATTTTGGCTGCTTGCAATGAGGCTGTAATGTAGAGAAGTGGCTGGGCCTGGGCCAGGACTCTCTGCAACCTTTGGCCCCTGAGGTAAATGTGGTTGAAAACCTCCTCAACTAAGCTGAGCAATAGAGTTGAAAGTCTGTTGGGAAATCACTAGATTTTCTAGTTCTTCTGGCACTGAACTGCAACAAGAGGAAGCTGAGCTGCAAGAAGATGCTGTGGGCAGTGCAGTGCTCAGCCCCAACAGGAGTCAGAGATGGCATGCTCTGAGCTCTGGTGGCACTCTGCACATCCAGCCACCAGGCACAGGACATTATGGGAGAGTATCTCCAGCCAACAGGAATTTGTATGCCGGAGGTGCAGGGGCTGCAATGGACTGGACAACTGGATAAAGATGGATGAAGTTTTCCAAGAAGAGGTGGTAGAGCAGAGTAGAGGACACAGGACATGATTTCAGTGCTGTTCTTACAGACTTGGCCACAGCACAGAGACTGAATTTCTGTTCCTGTCCAGTCCCATGCTGTCTTCTCTAAACTATTCAGTCCTGCACCATCTGCTCAAACATCAGCTACCTCAGCTGCTGCATCACTGGATCCAGCTGTGCTGGGCTGTATACCTTCCAAAATTGGGCTTGGCCAAACAGGGCTGTGAAGAGGCAGAAAGGGATTTACATTTAGTTATGCACACCTGTCTGCTCTGGGGTGCTCAGGAGTAGGGCAATGGTTTAAGCAACTTTGGAGCACTGTGATAAGAGCCATTAGGTCCTTCTCTACTGTTTCTTCTGTGCCATCCTCATAGCTGGTCACCCAGTGCTGCAGAGAACACCATAAAGTGGTACCTCTAGCTTAGCTGAATGTCAGTGCAGACAAAACAAATACCTAGATGCTTACTTATTTATTGTGTTATCTGAATTTCTGAACACACACACTCCCCCACCCCACAAGCACTAATGCAAGGCCCAGATTATTATAATCCACTGACAGCTATTGATCCATGAGGCTATCAACAAACCAGAATGATACATATGTCTTATTCAATGAGCAAGCACTTGCCCATGATAGCATTGGCAGCAAGAAGACACAGATAAATTTTGTGAATAACAAAGGACTCTAAATAAGACATCAGGACTCTTTCTATACATTCTTAAACTGAATTACTGAGGAACAAGGTATTTTCTCTGTAAATGACTTGCTGCTGTAATTCATGGATAAAGAAGAAAAAAAAGAAATTTGCTGTTTGAGAGCAATAATGGCCCAATCCTTTCCTCTGAGATGTCCCTAGATAGAGTCCTCCAGAGCATCAGGAGAGCTGTTCTGCTGCTAAGCAACAAGCAGACTCCCAGATAGCTGATGATTTTACCCAGTAGATGAGTGCCAAAGGTAAAATATGGGAAAATTCAGCAGTAGATTTCTTCTCCCCCACTTGTTTTCCACCCCCAGCAAGTTCATTCAGATTTGACAGTCAGTAGATGTTGTTTCAGATTTTCATCCACGTCTACAGGAAAATGGAAACAGAAATCCAATGTACTCATGCCCGTGCCACTAACACCTAGACCTAAGGAGAGCTTCTTCACTTGCTGGGAATGAGATGTCTCTCTGCATGCCAAAGTCCAAATTAGAGGGCAGCCTTGCCAGCTTGCTTGGAGCTGCCATGCTCCAAGGAAGAAGCATTGAAGTCTTTATGCCAGTTTAGATATTCCTTCCCTTGCCAGCTGATTTTTTTCTACACACTGCCACAGCCTTGTGTGTGAAGGCAGAATGAATTATGGTGAGACAGCAACAAAACAAGTTGACTTTGAGTGTGCATCACACCTGCTTCTGGGTGTCTCCTTTGCATCCATCTCTCATGCAAAGGAAGAAAGCATTAATCCAGGGGATAAAGCTCAGTGACAATCTATACAAGTCTATATGCACATGAGTTGCACGGCTGAAGCTTCTTGTAGCAGCTTTAATCTGGGACTTTTCCTCTCCAAAGTGCAGGAGAAATGCAACTTTCCAGCAAGCACTAAAAAATCAATATTCATCTAGATCTATATCACAGAAAACTCACACTCTGTGAATATAAAATGGCCATGAGGAGTATAAAATATTCCTTGAGCATAAAATCAGGTACAGGGCTGAGCATACAGAGCATACAGTACCTTTGGAAAATGGGATCTTTCCAGACTCCTTTGGGAAATGAAGGTACAAACTTAGGAGATATTTTTTTGTGTAATTCAGAGAAGAGCCCAATTTGGGGAAATCAGTTCCAGTAAATGGGTAATTTGGAGGCTTAGACTGAACATGGTGGTTACACTATGGTTCAGCACAAGCCACATTTCCCCTCCTCCTCTGCTGCTTAGCTTGCAGAGTCATTGCAATGCAAAAGAGCTCCATTTTCTTGAGGTCAGAAAGTATTTTTAAATCAACTGCAGAATCCACCTGAAACACAAAACCTGATACTTCCTTCAAGTTAGACAAATTTCCTTTTGCATGATGGCTAAAACAAATGCTCAGGAGTGGTATAGTGTAAAAGACATAATAAGCAGGATTCATTACTATCTTATTACTATCTAAGGAAGAGTTTGGCTCTACCTTACTAGAAACTTCCTTACCATGGAAGTGGTACAGATACGTTACTGTTGGAGAGTATGGACATGAGAGAAAAGGTGTAGACCTCCTAAGGGCATAAATCAAAATTGCTGTTGAAATAGTAAAGTAGTCAATGCCATTGTATACAGTTTTGGTTCATTGTTTGACATCACTTGAGGAAAAGGAAATCCATCACACATTTTCAGTCATGTGGCTTCCATTTGTATGAGGCAAAAGTTCACCATCATACATAAAACAGAGCATCTTATCAAGAAGTTGAATGCAGTTATCAGCTGAATGTGTTCAACTGCATTCATCTCCTCATCTCAGAGCTCCTACAATCCACAAGGAAGCAGAAGACTGTACATTTAGAAGCCATCTGTGAAAAATTCAAGAGCACAATGCAACCACCAAATGCCTTCTGAACTAGGACAAGAAGTTGATCTCTAAGCACAGGGCTCATCACATTTCCAAACATGCATCTTCTTCTTTTGTTAAAGAAAGAAGTGTCAGCTCTTCAAAATGAAGGCATTGGTTTAATGTTCCCATCTCAGACTGTGATAACTCACACAAAGAACCTAAAGAAAGAGTTAATGACATTTTGGCATTACCTGAAGTCACAGCCAGTAGTGCAATTTGAATTTTGTAATTTAGAGAATCTGACAGGAAATTCATTAGGTCTTTTTATTACTCAAGTTTCAGATCCCAAACAAATCTATATTGAGCTTTATGCCTGAGAGCACAGGTCTGGAAGAAGTGCCACTTGCTGGTGAAAGTTCTGTTGACTTCTCCTTGTTCAAAGTTATTAGCATGAAAGAACAGCAATCCATAGGGCTACTCAGATAGACTGTTGGTATCTTTGATTTCAGCAGCAATTTCTTCTGACTCTGAAAGAAATGCTGTACTTGATCCCTTCTGCTCAAGACTTCTAGCTAGGAATAGTTCCTCCATAGTACATGGGATATTTTCTTCCTATTAAGTCTCTCTTTCACCTACCCTCAAATATTACTGGGCTTTTCTAACTGGGATTTGCAGAACTTCTTCATAAACAAGTTCTTTGGGTTCACTCCTCTTGTTTAACTGCTAAGCTCCTATAGTCTTGTGGGGTTTTTTTGTTTTCCTGTAGGTAATTTTAATGAAATCTCTGCTGAGCTTTCACAGCTTTTCAGAAAGTGGCACCAAATGCCTTGAGACAGTGTCAAGGGTTAGGGCTGGACTGGGCACTAAAGGAGTGATACCTGCTCTCTGTTAACCTCTCTCCCTTCCCAAAAGGGAAGAGAAAAGGAATAAGGGAGAGAAAATTATGGATTGGAAAAAAAAATACTGGAATTTTGCCTGAATGAAGGACTTGGTGCAATTCAGTTAATGGTCCTTAACAACACTAAAATCAGCCTGCAGAATGTCCCTCCATTTCTGAACCTGTAATTTCACATCCTTAATAAACCCACCCACCACCTCGCCACAGGAGATGGGCACAGAGGACCAGACAGTGCTTAGCAATCCTATCTCCTGCTTAGCCACAGGGAAATAGACAGCAGAGAAGAGGAAGGACCCAGACACTTGTGTTGTACATGTGGCATCTAAAGTTGTTCATTTCCCAGGGCAGAAAACCTTCCCTATCTGTAATGATGCAGAAAAGAAAGCAAATGAGATGGTGTCAAGCTGCAAGGGGAATAGTGTGTAAATCAGGGGCAATGAGAGGTTTTGTGTTGCAGAGGAACAGCTACACCTCACCTAGAGAACTGTATATGTGATCTGTGACCTTGTCTCAGATATTCTGCAACTACCCTGGAGGGACAGAGCTTTGGAGAATGACAGAAAGCATTCGGAAATTCCTGGGTATTGGTATGAGGGAGAGTAAAGGAAATGGGAGTTTATTTTCACTGCAAGAGGCAGTTGGGAGGCAGTGATCTAATTACCACCTTTGGAAATTATGAAAAGGCTTGAAATTCCTCCTAGCAAACCACTTCAGTCTGGGAAGTGTGTGATGTGCACACTGGTGTGGCTTTCACTGGAAGGATAAGAAACATATGGACCATAGTACTGAGGAGATCTAAGGACAGCCAACCAAAAAAAATAGTGATGGCATGAAGGAGATGAAGAGGGAACAGGTGAAAAATCCCAATCATATTGGGACACCAGCAGTTCTCCACTCTCCAGGGACAGGCTGCACAGCCTTACATAAATGTTTTGCTCAGCCTTTCAAAGGCTTTCCTGTCAGCTTGAATTTTAAGCATGATTTGCAATGGTGCATCCCCCACCCACATGTAAGGGAAGAAAAATCCCTTGCCAGTGGATTTTGCATCTAGTGCCAGATGAAAAGGGTGGCTCTTCGCAGGCTGAGGCTGGAGCTGCCCAGAAGAAGATCTGAAGACCAGGTTAGACCCTGCTGACTCTGACTTAGCATTGAAAATTTGGCTTGAGAGATGAAAGGGTAGCCAGTTCTTCAGATGTTTGCTTCACAGAGGAGAGCACCATCCAACACAACCCACAGGATTACAGACAGCTCTCTAGGGAGCCGAGCCATCAAGAGAGCTTACTCTGCTTCAGGACATCTGGGAATTCAGAGAGCAGGGGACAGACAAAGAGAAAAGGAGCTGGTGGAGAAACATATCCCAGGAAGCCTGGATCAACAGTGGAGTCTGGCATGAAGCTCCTGGGGCCCTCCACTATGCAATTTAAATCAAGCAAGATCTGGAAGAAGGCTGGCACTAGTATCATGGGATGCATGTGAAATGCATCTCTCCAACAGCACCAGACCTGATTTGAGGGACTGAGCCCCACACTGCTGCTGGCTGGCTTGCCTCCAGAAACTGCTGGTTGGCCAATTCAGAGCCTGCTAAAGGCCTGCTGATATGGGAATAAGAAACTAATGAGGCCTTAACTCCTGTATAACTACAGGCCAAGGTTTGGCTCAGAGCATAGCTTGGAGCCTGGCCAGGCTATGCGGGAAATCACCACCCGCGTTTGGAGGGGGAGGAAGGTTGGTAGTGACCACACAGCAGAGAGAGACTCTTCTGATTAATGGTGGAGAGACCTTCATCACCAGCTTTGGGCACTGGGACACCAGTATCAACCCCTTCAGCATCTCTTTACTGTGCCTGCATGAAAACTGCAAGCCCAGGAGTGACACTTCATAGCTTTCTCTGCACGTCTTTCCATTTTTAGTCAATGTACAGCATAGCAATGAAGTAGCAGCAATTTTTGTTCTGAAAGAGGCAAAGGAAAAACAGTTACTCAAGAGAGCTCAGCAAAGTCCCACTTCTGCACAGAAAGTAGAGCAAAAGGCCTGATTTTCGCCCATGAAGCAGCACTTGGCTTGTTCTGCTGAGTGCAAGGAAAGAGCTGGTGCAGTGTGACTGTAATCTGCTGTATCTTTACCATCAATCACATTTTAATGAGAGTAAATTGAAATTCCAGGCACACATTAATAATGAATGGATGAATTAACTCTGAGGAACCATTTGATGATGCTTTCACTGGGCTGTGATGTCTACAGGCTACCATTACATTAGGTTACTTTCTGGACATGTATAGGGGAAACTATAAACTGAAATATTGGTGCCCAGGCTCAAATCTGGAAAGGGACTTATCTGCCTGCATTTCAGCTGAGCTGGGATTTTGATAGCAGTGACTCACGTGAACCTTGCCCAGGCATCTCAGCATCCACAGGCACCAGAGTCATTGCCATAAATGTTCCTTCAGTGCCTCAGTTTTCACCAGCAAGTTTCACCAGAGACATGGCACCCCTTGTAGCTATTAGTATCTGCAATAGCATCCCCAAACCAGACTTTCTTTTGCTTAAATTCTTGGAAAAGTCTCTTAAGGCTAAAGCGGGCAGAGAAGTCCCAACCCAGCTGAAGAAAAGGTGAACCTTTCTAAGACAGACAGATCTCTGTAGTGTTCACCTGGGTAGCAAGGCAAGCAATGCCTTTTGGTTACAGGCTCCAGGCAGACGGAGCAGACATCGACAGTCTGCTGTCAGGACAAGCATCAGAAATCCCCTAAAACCCATCAGCTGCATTCCCTGTGAGTGTAACCCGGCACTAACATGACTGAAAATCCCAGTTTAACAAACCTTGGCATCTCACTCTGGAGATTCCCAGCTCATTTCCCACCATGGCAGCCAAAATAGTGGCTGCTGTATCTGATAAAATCAGTTGGCTGGATCTGCAAGTATCACAGCATAGGATGTTTTCTCCATTTGGCCAGAGGATGCCTGTCCATGTGAGGAGGGTGGAAATATCTTTGCAAAGATCAGGATGCATCTCCTCTTAGATGTAAACATTGGGATTTTCCATTGCAGTTCTTAAAGTGGTCAGTTATGCAGAAAAACAAAAATAAAGATTACTTAAAATGTTGGAGACTGGTGGCTTTGATGGACTTGAGTCACACTTTTGTTCCTTAAGAGCTGGTTGGCCAAGGCAGCCCCAAAATTCATCTGCTACACCAAGGTAGGTCGCTTGAATCCATCTCATCTCTCCAACTATGTTGACAACATATTCCTGTAAACTGAGTGAGAAATTAAATTTTTTAGAGGCTAAAGCAGGAGTTGGCTCTGATCTTTCTTACACTGGTGTTGCACCTCTGTTTCTCCACCAGCCCCCAGGGACTGAAGCTCCTCTCCTGACATGAGACTGTGCTGCATCACAACATCACTTCTTCATGCTTCATTGCAGAGGAGGGTTTTGTGGAGGCCTCTCTGTGCTTTGCCACTGCTCCTCACCAAGCTGCTCCCCAGAGCACCTGGTTCTTCCCCATGTATCCTCACCCTCTCTCCTCTCAGCAGGATGCTGTGCAGGAGACATCTCCATCCTCTCTCCTCAGATGTATTTCTGATCATACAAGCCTCCAAGCCCACACATCCGCCCCTTAGGGCAGCTCCAAAACCAGAGGCATGTAACACCCAATTTCTTACACCATGCTGAAGACTCTTTTCAACACAGAGTCAGAATCACAGAATCACAGAATGCTAGGGGTTAGAAGGGATCTTTGGAGATCATCTGGTCCAACCCCACTGCCAGAGCAGTTGAACCTAGAGCAGGTTGCACAGGATGTGTCCAGTCAGGTTTGGAATATCTCCAGAGATGGGCCCCACTGACCCCTCTCCCACCTTATCTCCCTCCTCTGCCCCCACCTCACTTTCCCACTCCATTTCCTTGCTCTTTTCCCCCAAATCTTAGAGCACCTGAGCTCAGTTGCAGACCCCTCCCCTCCCCAGGTGTAGCTCTTTGCCCTCCCCCCCACTGCCCTTTATCTTCCCCAGGAAGGGGAGCAGCTCCAGCTGCGCCCAGCCGGGCTGAGGGAGGCTGGAGACTCCTCTTGGCATCACCGGTGAGTTCCCCACGGGTGCACCCTGCTTGGAAGGGGGGGAGAAAGGCCGGGGGGGCCTGGTGGCCCCCCCAGCCNTGGATGGAAGGTGGATAGAGGCGGCTGCCTCTATCCCTAGGGGTAATCAGGAGGTGCTGTATAGCTCCACATGGGATAGTTTGGCATGCCTCACCACATAGCTGGGCTAAAAAGTTCTGCTCCTTTCAGGGGCAAGTGTTTGGATTCACATGTAGATACCTAAATTTGCTTTCTCAATATGTGAGTCAACCCTCATTCACCTCAATGTCTACAGATGAATGAGAGAAACTTCATCACCAGATGAGGTGATACTTTGCCATTTGAACTAAAATACCCAGTAGATATTGAGGAGAACATGAACACTTAGAGGAGAAGGATTTACCACCTACTTTTTGTTTTCCATGTTTTCTGTGTTCATAGTTTGCAATGAAATGATCTTTTTACTGCATTGTGTTTCTTACAGGTATCATAGAATCACAGGATGACCTGGTTGGAAGGGACCTTAAAGATCATCTAGTTTCAACCCCCCTGCTATGGGCAGAGATGCCACACACTAGACCAAGTTGCACAGGGGCACATCCAGCCTGGCCTTGAACACTGCCAGGGATGGGGCATCCACAACCTCTCTGGGTAACATGTTCCAGTGCCTAACCACCCTCTGGGTAAAGAACTTCCTTCTAATGTCTAGTCTAAATCTCCCTTCCTTCAGCTTGCATCCATTCCCTATTGTCATACTGCAATCTGACCAGCTGAAAAGTCTCTTCCCCTTCTATCTTGTAATCCCCCTTTAGGTACTGAAAGCCTGCTATAAGATCCCCTCGAAGCCTTCTCTTTTCCAGGCTGAATAATCCCAACTGTCTCAGCCTATCTTCATAGGGGAGGTGCTCTAGTACTTTAATCATCTTTGTGGACTCACTCCAACAGCTCCACATCTTTTTTTATGCTGAGGAGCCCAGAACTGGATGCAGTACTCCAGGTGAGGCCTCACAAGTGCAGAGTAGAGAGGCAGAATCACCTCCCTAGCCCTGCTGCTCATGCCTCTCCTGATGCAGCCCAGGATGTGGTTGGCTCTCTGGGCTGTGAGTGCACATTGCTGGCTCATATCCAGCTTTTCATCTAGCATGACTCCCAAGTCTTTCTCAGCACTGCTGCTGTCAATGAGTTCCTCTCCCAATCTGTATTGGTATCTTGGATTGCCCCTACCCAGATGCAGGACCTTACACTTGGACTTACTAAACTTGGGTTGATTCTCATGGGCCCAATTCTTGAGTTTGTCCAGGTCCCTCTAGATGGCATCCTGCCCTTCTGGCTCATCAACCACACCACTCAGCTTCATGTCATCTGCAAACTTGTTGAGAGTACACTCAAACACCTTCCAGTTCTAGGGATAAAATTTGCCTTATGCTGAGTGGAGCAACAACTGCTACTTCAGACACATTGGTCAGGAACAACTCTTTCCTCTGACTTGCAGCACAGCTGGAACAAGAAAAGACTAGACTACTTCTCCATCTTATTTTCCCTTTATCATAAGCTTGCCTTTTGGGTCCTTCCACTCCTATCCTAATATCCTCAACCCCTTCCTCCCCTTTTTTATTTCCGCAGCAGCCTGTCGACATGCCTCTTGAACTTATTTATAATCTTATTTATAGTGTGGCTTCAGCCACCTCACTTGTTAACCTGTTCCATCTGCTTGTTCCCTTTTGTGTCAAACAGGACTGCACAAACATTCCTTTAGCCCTGGGGCCTTTTATTTGCAGAAGGTGGCTCTAGCTGCCCTGCCCTTCACATCAGACCTGCTTTTTGTCTAGCAAACCAAAGAGAAGCTCAGAGATGGTCCAGGGGGATGAGGGAGAAGTGCCAGCTCTGTGCCAGCCCTAACAAAGAAGGACACCCAGTAGAACACCAAAACGTTCTCCACAAGCTGTGTAGCAGATTTTGCTCCTAAGAGCATCCTGATAGGATGAAAGTGGACCATGTTCACCTGTATCTAGAGGGATACAGAGACTGGGAAGCAGCTCCTGTCTCTCATCCTCAGTTTTTGCTTCACTGAGTCCACAAAATCTCTTCTTAACTTTTCCCATTCTCTGTTGGGTCATCCATAGGGCAACTGTGATCCAACCTCCTAGCCCACTTTGGAGCCACTGTATTTCTAGTGTCTCCAGCACACTTCCTCCCATGCCAAATCTCAAGGATAAACTTCCCAAAGCAGTCAGGTTTGAATGGCATTTCTTACAGCTTCGAGTACCTAACTTCCAGGTTCATTCAAGGTGAAAGATGAGCAACATCCAGGCACCATCACCCAAATAACCAGCAACAATTCATTTATCAAGTCAGGCCATGATTTTAAGGAAGAAATTCTTTATGATGAGGGTGGTAAGACACTGTCCCAGGTTGCCTAGAGAGGTGGTAGGTGCCCCATCCCTGTGAACAACCTGGTCAGGTTGTCTGGGGCTCTGAGCAACCTGATCTAGTTGAAGATGTCCCTGCTGAATGCAGGGGGTTTGTATTAGGCCTTTAAAGATCCCTTCCAACCCAAACCATTCAGTGGTTCTATGATTTTCCCAGCTCCCCTTTTCACTTAACTTGTCAGCAGAGTGGGTTGCTAAACCTCTCACATTTCTTCTTCATGGCTGGGGGTCGGTGACTGTGTGACAGGGTTAATATGCACACAGGGCCCCATTAAAAGGCCACCGTGGAGGCACATCTGCCCTTCCCACCTTGTCTGCAAGCCCAGCTGCAGCCCCTGATATGCCATAAATGTGTGAAATAAGGGCATTCCAGGGGGACTGTCAGTGATTGCAGGCAGCAGTGCAAGCCCAAGGTGCAACAACTGAAACACAACAGGTCTATGTTTCAGCAAGACAGCAGCTTTAGGGGCAGGCAAGCTAACACAGCGCTGGGTCTCTCCTTATTGACTTTTGCTCTTTATGCTCAGCTCTTTCCTCTCCTCAGCTAGCAGCAATAACTTATTGTGGAAAACCTCAGCCAGAGCCTGCCAACACCTGCTTGCTTTCTTCACAGCTTTTTCCAGCCCTCTGCATGGGGCACTCGTGTTTTCCTCCTCCTGCCTCACAAGGAATATTTGGTGGGACTTTTCCTAGCACCTCCTTGGTGTTTGCATTCCTTGTGCCCTAAAGCCACTCTGTTGTAAAGCCCAGCACCTCACAGTCAGCCTCTCCTCCCCTAGCTGCTCCAGCAGCTGCTCTCTCTTTTTCATGGTGCCAGCTTTTGTTCCCTGAGCTTTTCCAGCCTCAGAGCATCCCTTCCTCATCGATTGCAGAAGGCCTTCAGAGCAGTCTGTGAGCAAGCTCCTGTTTATCTTTTCTCATTTTCCAAAGAGAAAGGCTTTCCATAGCAAACTCCTTAATCCTGGGGTTTCTTAACACGAAATGAATGAGTAAACAACTCTTTTTTTCCCCCCCAACATAAAGGATAGAAGACATTTTTGCCCACCAGAAAACATCAAAACAGGCACATGTTCCCTCTGCTTTCTTCTTTGCCCCCTTTTTCAGGTCAGCTTTAGACAGGAAAAAACTTCAGGCTGACAATGATATCTCCAAGGCAATTCAAGAGTCTCCCCAGGGAAGCAGCAGGAGTCTCATTATTTTATATTCTCCCAGACAGAATACTAAATTTGGGGAAAAGCCTGCCCCGACCTTAGCAATAAGACAGGAAACTTCCCAAATTGCTCTCCAGAGTCCTTGGATTCCTGTTTCATTACCTCGGCATGAGTGTTCCCAGGTGTCTTTTTTAATCTCTGTTGATCAAGAGGGGCAAGGCTCAGCACATCCCTGGCCAAAAGGCTTGTTCAATATTATGAGCAAGCCTTAATATGAGCACAGGGAAGGGAAAATACACCCTCTGCAAATTCACTTCACCTTTTCTGTTGTAAAACATGCTGCATTTTAATGATTTCCATTTACCAGGAACTTCAGATTAGCTTTAAAGCATTTAGTAGTAATTTATTTTCCTTTTTTTTTTTTCTCCCCCCCTCCCCAATTGTGAAACAACAGAAAAACCCACAACCCTGCAGGCTTGCAGTCAGAAAGTAGACAAGAATGCAAGGTCTCATTTTTCTGGAAAACCGCTGTGCCGGCAAGGCTAGAAAGAGATCGTTCAGAAACAAAGAGGGGAGGGGGGGAAGAAAAATTCGGATCCAAATATATCTGCAGATAAATATTTTACACTCTTTCAGAGTAGCTGGGTGGGATCAGCCAAGCACCCAAGAGTCTTGTGCTGTGTGAGGCTGCCACCTCCTGGGGTGGGCAGCCCTGATGCTAGAGATCAGGTTGCTGTTCAGATTTTAACTGCGGAGCTAATCAACTCCCAGGGAAGGTGAAATGGCACTGTCTTCTGTAACATCCTCCTAGGGAAGCTTAGGAAATGTGGGTTAGACAAGTGAACCTTGAGGTGGCTTGAGAACTGGCTGAAGGAGAGAGCTCAGAGGGTTGTGATCAGTGGTGCAGTCTAGTTGAAGGCTTGTAGCTCATGGTGTTCCCAAGGGATCTGTACTGGGTCCACTCTTGTTTAATGTATTTATCAATGACCTGGATGAAGGGACAGAGTGAACCCTCAGCCAGTTAACTGATGATACCAAACTGGCAGAGTGGCAGAGTCACACTGTGCTGCCATTCAGTGAGAGCTGGACAGGGTGAAGAGCTGGACGGAGAGGAACCTCAGGAAGTTCAACGAGGGCAAGTGTAGAGTCTTGCGCCTGGGGAGGAATAACTCCATGGACCAGGACAGGGTAGGGGCTGACCTTCTAGAAAGCAGATTCACTGAGAAGGGCCTTGGAGTCCTCCTGGGCACCACTGAAAAGAGCCTGCCCCCATCCTCTTGACCCCCACCCTTTAGATATTGATAAGCATTGACAAGACACTCTCTTGGTCTTCTCCAGGCTAAGCAGCCCCAGGGCTCTCAGCCTTTCCTCCTCACAGAGGTGTTGCAGTCCCCTCAGCATCTTCCTAGCCACTGCTTAACTCTCTTCAGTAGTTTCTTGTCTCTTTTGAACTGNGCCAACACCTGCTTGCTTTCTTCACAGCTTTTTCCAGCCCTCTGCATGGGGCACTCGTGTTTTCCTCCTCCTGCCTCACAAGGAATATTTGGTGGGACTTTTCCTAGCACCTCCTTGGTGTTTGCATTCCTTGTGCCCTAAAGCCACTCTGTTGTAAAGCCCAGCACCTCACAGTCAGCCTCTCCTCCCCTAGCTGCTCCAGCAGCTGCTCTCTCTTTTTCATGGTGCCAGCTTTTGTTCCCTGAGCTTTTCCAGCCTCAGAGCATCCCTTCCTCATCGATTGCAGAAGGCCTTCAGAGCAGTCTGTGAGCAAGCTCCTGTTTATCTTTTCTCATTTTCCAAAGAGAAAGGCTTTCCATAGCAAACTCCTTAATCCTGGGGTTTCTTAACACGAAATGAATGAGTAAACAACTCTTTTTTTCCCCCCCAACATAAAGGATAGAAGACATTTTTGCCCACCAGAAAACATCAAAACAGGCACATGTTCCCTCTGCTTTCTTCTTTGCCCCCTTTTTCAGGTCAGCTTTAGACAGGAAAAAACTTCAGGCTGACAGTGATATCTCCAAGGCAATTCAAGAGTCTCCCCAGGGAAGCAGCAGGAGTCTCATTATTTTATATTCTCCCAGACAGAATACTAAATTTGGGGAAAAGCCTGCCCCGACCTTAGCAATAAGACAGGAAACTTCCCAAATTGCTCTCCAGAGTCCTTGGATTCCTGTTTCATTACCTCGGCATGAGTGTTCCCAGGTGTCTTTTTTAATCTCTGTTGATCAAGAGGGGCAAGGCTCAGCACATCCCTGGCCAAAAGGCTTGTTCAATATTATGAGCAAGCCTTAATATGAGCACAGGGAAGGGAAAATACACCCTCTGCAAATTCACTTCACCTTTTCTGTTGTAAAACATGCTGCATTTTAATGATTTCCATTTACCAGGAACCTCAGATTAGCTTTAAAGCATTTAGTAGTAATTTATTTTCCTTTTTTTTTTTTCTCCCCCCCTCCCCAATTGTGAAACAACAGAAAAACCCACAACCCTGCAGGCTTGCAGTCAGAAAGTAGACAAGAATGCAAGGTCTCATTTTTCTGGAAAACCGCTGTGCCGGCAAGGCTAGAAAGAGATCGTTCAGAAACAAAGAGGGGAGGGGGGGAAGAAAAATTCGGATCCAAATATATCTGCAGATAAATATTTTACACTCTTTCAGAGTAGCTGGGTGGGATCAGCCAAGCACCCAAGAGTCTTGTGCTGTGTGAGGCTGCCACCTCCTGGGGTGGGCAGCCCTGATGCTAGAGATCAGGTTGCTGTTCAGATTTTAACTGCGGAGCTAATCAACTCCCAGGGAAGGTGAAATGGCACTGTCTTCTGTAACATCCTCCTAGGGAAGCTTAGGAAATGTGGGTTAGACAAGTGAACCTTGAGGTGGCTTGAGAACTGGCTGAAGGAGAGAGCTCAGAGGGTTGTGATCAGTGGTGCAGTCTAGTTGAAGGCTTGTAGCTCATGGTGTTCCCAAGGGATCTGTACTGGGTCCACTCTTGTTTAATGTATTTATCAATGACCTGGATGAAGGGACAGAGTGAACCCTCAGCCAGTTAACTGATGATACCAAACTGGCAGAGTGGCAGAGTCACACTGTGCTGCCATTTTGTGAGAGCTGGACAGGGTGAAGAGCTGGACGGAGAGGAACCTCAGGAAGTTCAACGAGGGCAAGTGTAGAGTCTTGCGCCTGGGGAGGAATAACTCCATGGACCAGGACAGGGTAGGGGCTGACCTTCTAGAAAGCAGATTCACTGAGAAGGGCCTTGGAGTCCTCCTGGGCACCACTGAAAAGAGCCTGGCCCCATCCTCTTGACCCCCACCCTTTAGATATTGATAAGCATTGACAAGACACTCTCTTGGTCTTCTCCAGGCTAAGCAGCCCCAGGGCTCTCAGCCTTTCCTCCTCACAGAGGTGTTGCAGTCCCCTCAGCATCTTCCTAGCCACTGCTTAACTCTCTTCAGTAGTTTCTTGTCCCTTTTGAACTGGGGAGCCCAGAACTGGACCCAGTACTCCAAATGTGGTCTCAGTAGGGCAGAGTAGAGGGGGAGAAGAACCTCCCTCAGCCTTCTGCTTACACTCTTCTTAATGCACCCCAGNGGAGGAATAACTCCATGGACCAGGACAGGATAGGGGCTGACCTTCTAGAAAGCAGATTCACTGAGAAGGGCCTTGGAGTCCTCCTGGGCACCACTGAAAAGAGCCTGCCCCCATCCTCTTGACCCCCACCCTTTAGATATTGATAAGCATTGACAAGACACTCTCTTGGTCTTCTCCAGGCTAAGCAGCCCCAGGGCTCTCAGCCTTTCCTCCTCACAGAGGTGTTGCAGTCCCCTCAGCATCTTCCTAGCCACTGCTTAACTCTCTTCAGTAGTTTCTTGTCCCTTTTGAACTGGGGAGCCCAGAACTGGACCCAGTACTCCAAATGTGGTCTCAGTAGGGCAGAGTAGAGGGGGAGAAGAACCTCCCTCAGCCTTCTGCTTACACTCTTCTTAATGCACCCCAGGATACTATTGGTGTTCTTGGCCACAAAATGTCCTAATAAAGTGGGGAAATGCCTGAGTTGCTCACTTGTAAGCTGTTGGCTGCTGTCAAGCTCTCTTGCACAGGCACAACCTGAATGGGATGTTGCAAGGAGTTAACTTGGAAGCAGTGGTGTGAAATGCTCCTGCAAATAAGTTTCTTCTTCCTTCCAAGGAGTTTTAGTTACCAGTAGCAGACCCCTGTAATCACTCTGAAACTGCTAGCAGCTCTCTGGGTTTCAGAGAGAAGAATTAAAAACAAATTAGAGGTAATGAGCTCTTAAATTGCTCTGAATCCAGAGAGCTGTGTGGCTGAGAGTTTTGGTGGATTTGGATAATAAAAGCAAGCAGGGCCCAGGGCATGCAGAAGGGTGATATGGAGCTTAAGAATATTTTCAAGCTTCCCATTGAATATTAGATGTGATGCAACTGCCTTTTCTTATTTAAAACAGTCATAAGAAACTCACTCAAGCCAAAGCCAAGAACCCAACTTCGCCTGAAGAAATGCTATTCCCTCCACTGTGTACCAGCATAGCATTAATTGACTTCTGTCATTGGTTCTTGTACAACAGTTATATATAGTTATTCTTCTATTATGAGTTATTCCATATCTAAATGGTTGCAGATGATCTGCAGAAAGAGAGACAAGGAAATGGGAACTGAGGGGCTCTTCAGTTGTCTCCATCTTTCTCTGCACAGTAGTACTACATTGGTTGTCAAGGCTCACAAGAATAAGTTACAGGACTTTGACAGATTTTCAGAGGTGGGAAATGTACTATATATTCTTGTACCACGGAAGGGGTACCCAGGAATAGGGCTGTGTTTGGCCATGCAGATGCACTTCAGTGTGGGCACCATGTACCAAAACCTCACAAGTTCATTTCTGAATGTCAAAGGATGAGGTGGTGGGGCACATCTTGCTGCTAGCAGATGGCTAAAGCTTATCTGTATAAATTCATTTATTAATCAAAATCAACAGTCTATGTGTTTTGGAAGGTGAAAACAGCAGAAATCAGTATTTAGAAGCGGGACAGGATGAATCCTAAGCCACTTAGCACAAACTTGTTTGCAATGTGCTACTAATCCCCTCCTATCCTGTCTTCATTAACCTCATGTACATGGTACCTGTGCAACTGATAACACAATGGTGTTTGGGAAGCAGATTTCAGACAGCTCTCCCTTCCCCGCCAAGGGAACCCTTCCAACAGTGTTTTAAAGTAGGGCTTGTATCTCACTGCAAGTTTTTTTGCTGTAAACTTTTAGGGAAATAAAGCAAGCCACCTCCCTGGGAAATGTGGCCTTTGCCGACATCTCCAGCGGTCACCTCTGCCCAGTGGCTGGGACATCCTGCTCCTGGCCAAGACCTGTCTTCATTCACAGTGGTCACCTTCATCAGCCTTCCCAGGTCATACCTGACTGCAGTTCCAGCTGGACACTTCCACAATTAGATTTACCCTCCTGAAAAATCTTCTCACAAACAGAGGAGCCAGGACAAGGGTGGGAGCAGGGAGGCAATGCTTCAAGATTCTATGATTTCAGGACTCCCATATAGGTGTTCCAAGCCTGTCATTTTTAAGAGACATTTGGACAATGCCCTTCACAACATACTTTTGATCAGCCCTGAAGTGGACAGCTAGTTGGACTAGATGATCATTAGAAGTCCCTTCCAACTGAAATCATTCTATTCTGTTCTATTCATCACCCTGCAGCACCCAATGATGTCTACAGAATACAGCTCCAAGTTCGTGCCCATAAACACCTTTTGAAGTTTTTTTGAAGCCCAGAGCTACCTTGAACCTAAACTTGCCACACACTCATTCAGCTCAGACATACTTCTCTGTGCAGGATCGGACCTGTGGTGAATCCTGGGTCAAGTGAGTGGAAACAGTGAGCCCACACTTCTCAAAACAAAGAAAAGTAGAATGATTTGGTCGTCAAACCACGTGTGTCCTAGGGGCACCTTGAAGCCCTGTTGGGCCAAATGCTGCACCAGGCCTTCCTCCAGACAGGTGTGGCTCAATTCATGCTGCAGCCCACAAGGTTTGGGTTGCCACCCCAAGGAAAATGTGTGTAAGGCTGTCTTAGCAATGCCAGAGCAAAGAAAAGCAGATTACCTCCAGGACTTAATCTTCCTACTTCTTATTTTCCTCTTTTATAACTAATCTTCCCACTCACTGGAACCAAGACATCAGGGTTTTATACTCCCCACAGTCTGGGCAAGGATTTTGTGCATCCAGTCCTCTGGCAGAAGTATGGCACTTCGCCTGTGTGGACCAAGATTAATATAAAGCAGTTAACTTAACTAGCAACATATGTCTGCATCTTTTTTCCCACTGCCATTTAATCTCTTGTATCCACTGACCATGCAAGTCTCCCATAATCACTGCAGAGTAATTATGTGATTATTCCAGCCCTCTAAATTACAGCTGCAGCTTGGACTCTAGCAATTGCAGGTGACACAGCAAGGCCAACTATCTCAACTGTTAGTTAATTACAATTAGACAGAAGAAAAAAACAACAACAGGAAGCCAAACAAAACCCAAACCAACCACACAACAATAATAATAAAACAACCTGTCAGAAAATGCAACTTCTGCTAAGAATTTTCACCCCAGCCTTTCTCATCACAAGGAAGATTAGAGTGGGAGCCATTAATAAGATGGCAATTTATGTTAATTTATCAGCACCTAAGCCCAAGAGCCTCAATAAAACTAGCTAAAAGGAAATTTATGATAAACAAAGGCAATTATGTTGTTGCTGTTATTGCAGTGGTTCTTCAAATCCTGTTGCTCTGGGTATTATTGTCTAACTGGCTTGGGCAAGAAGGAGGAGGAGGATGGGGTATGCAGCAGGAGGTCTTGCAGAAGGTAGAGGACAGCAGCAGATGAAGTCTGTAGGTCCTCATCAGATCCTCTCCTGTTGTGTTAAAAATAAAAGAAATTAGTGGAAATGAGGCTTTTACAAGTGAGGGGATGAACTGTAACAAGACTAACATGCAGTCCCTCTGCTTGCCTTTGTGACCCTTTCCCGTGGCTTTTCTCCAGTGTCAGGGTCTTTCTGATGCTATTGAGCTGGGGAAGAGGAATAGGACAGGGAGCTGGAAAGGGCATGCATGAAAACAAAAGAGGAGAGAAGACATCTTCCCTGAGGAACATGTTAGGATGCTGGAGGTGAGCTCCATCAGAAGTGTAGAGGATGTGATTTTAATCCCATAATGATCTGAAATCAGCACAGAATCTTCCAAGGACCCCAGATGATGTCTTGACTCTGAGGCAGAGCCACACACTCCTCTGCCTGGGTTGAGCTGGGCACACAAAAGATGTAAATCCTCCATAGATGTAAATCCTCATCACCTGCAGGATTTGATCCAGTGTTTCTGTCTGGTCCCTGCTTGCTTCCTTTCCATTCAAGCTGATCCCCCTGTGCTGCAGTATGACTGAACACAGGTCCTCCATAACACTTACATTTATCTCCTGGGCACACTGTGCTGTCTGGTTGCTCCTGGATTCTTTAAGGGCTCACAAAGGGACAATGAACTGGAAGCATGGCCCAATCTGTAAGTGTAATTGATGGCATCAGCAAATGCAGAGCCACATTTGGGACTGAAATACTGTAAAAGGCCATTTTAAGAAAGAAATGGTTTGGGGTCAAATGCTTTATGGTGGTAACAAGCAGAGCTCTGCAGAATAGCAACCATGTCTATATGTACAAATACCCCGGGGGGGGGGGGGGG
>VWZO01015516.1:2741855-2822818 GCA_013396975.1 Bucco capensis
GGGGGGGCGGGCTTAGATTTTCCCCACAGTGACTCCAAGAGACAACGTTATGGTTTTGCAATGTGACATCACAGGGTAATAAAAATAAAAGGAAAGGGAGAAAAAAAAATCTGGTGATGAACTGCAAAATAAACAGGCTTTCCAGCAACCCAATAAAGGGAGAAGAATATCCTCCACTTGCAGAGGGAAGATGGAGAAAAGCAAAGATGCACTTTACAACCCATTGTGCTGGTACAGACTAGGGGTCTGCTGACATTAATTCGCATTCCCTTCTCTTCCCTCAAAAGAAAATTGAGCAAACCACTATGATTTAAGAAATGATAGCCCAACAGACTTTCACTGCAGGCAACCTTCATCAAACATTAGCCTCTTGGCTGCACTGCAGAGCCAAGTCAGTTTTCAGTCTGGTTTAGAAGATCCTTATTTTATCCCTTGCCATTTATGATCAGAATATTTCATCTATTTTCACAAAAGCCTTCTGCCAAACTCCCTATTCAAGTGAAAATAGCAGGAGTTTCCCAGTCATATTTGGGAAATACTCATTAAAGTTCAGAAGGACTTTGCCATTGCCATTGTGTTTTTAAAAGAGAGAGAATTGATTTTGCTAAAACACACTTCAAAAAAATAAGTCAGAGAGGAAAAGGTTCAGCTCTTCTTCTAACCTGGCTTTGTTTGCTCTGGACTAGTTTGTAAAGTGACTGTGTCTGAATTCATGCTAAGGACAAGCAACTCTGGCTGTTGGTTTCATGTATACACCACATTGGGGCTATAGTGTTCAAGGAGCTGAGGAAATGGAGGAACATCAACGTGGTCCAACCATTCAAAGAAAACATGACTTAGTGGTGCAAATGGGAATGAAAGGCAAATCTTCTGGTTTGCCAGGACTCCTGTGAGATACTGGCAGTGTCTTGGAGGTTACAGCCAAAGGAGAGTGATACATAATCATGAGATGACCAAGTGGTTCAGAAATGCTCCTGACCTCATAATAGGATGAGAAGGGAGGACAAAAGCACCAAACACCTCTAATGCATTACCTACATTAGGGAACTAAACATTCCCAGGGCAGTTGCCAAGTCCTGCTTACATTTACAGTTTGGGAGGATGCCATATCCCTCTTACAGCTGTGACACAGTGGTGGCACTATTCTAAGTTATGGATAACTCATGATTCTCCCATGTCTCAGTGGACAACCTCAATGAGAGGTGCTGAGATCACTAACCCTGAGGCTCTTTCTTTCTGGGGTGGTGTCCCATGATGGAGGTAGGGATCCTCTACTCTTGCAGCCCTGCTCAGTGTGGAGCAAAGCAGCACAAGCCAGATGTACAAAGTTCACACCATCACTTAACCTTAGCTCATGCTTACTACCCCTCATATTAGCTTTAGGCCAGGGACAGATTTGGAGCATTAGGGGAAGCTGAGTAGCAAAAAATAAGTTTATGAGGAAGACAAATGCAGAAAGAGAAGCAACCAACCAGGACAGGAGGAGAATCTCCATTTTGCATTCAGTTGCATGCAGGGAAGTAATGCTCTTCAGTTAACAAGGCCTGGAGGTATTTTAAGCAGGTCCAGGAAATGACACCTCCACCTGAGTGACTTCTTTAATCAGGACTAAGCTCTGCAGGCTTAGTCCTAAAGGCAGGGCCAAGGATTCTGTTAGGGGCTCCATTATTGTTTTGTGCTCAGCTCATGCTGTTCTGTTTAAAAGATTAATGAGACATACATTCTCAATCGAGAAGCTATTTCAGAAGCTCTTACTTCCAATAAGTTGTACAGTTCAGTTAGTAGCATCCTCTGCCCTTATTTTAGTTGGGAGTTTTAGCAAAATGATTTATAGACATTTATTTCCCAGAGTAGCATTTGCACGTTGATGGACTGAATATTGATGGTGCTAAAGCTGGATACTCAAAGCACATCTAATGGTGTATGGAGTGTGCTAAACTGCCCAACAGTAATTTGGGGTAGGAAGGTGCATAGATGGGGCTATCTGGGCTTCTTCCTTGAGTGATGTGTGTGTGTTTTACAGATTATAAAATCATAAAATCATAGAAAGATTCGGGTTGAAAGAGACCTTAATACCACCTAGTTCCAACCCTCTGCCATGAGCAGGGACATTTTCCACTAGATCAGATTGCTCAAAGCCCCATCCAACAGTTGAAGAGCACGTGTCAAGAGGTGAATAACAAACAGGTGAATAACATCTGTGCATCTTACCACCTATGGCTGTAGATAAGTGAAGATCCACAGATGGTGGGTCTCAGACAGGCTGAGCTCACCTAGTTGAGCTGAAGAAGCCTGCTACCACTTAAAAAGATATTACTCTATTTCAAGAAATAGTAATTAGTGCCTTGTGGGTCTTATCTTGTCCATACCAGTGCTCATTCCCACATGTCATGTCTGGCTCCAGCATAAACCCTTGGGAAATCTTCCTGTCACCATGCAACTAAGCACGAAGCCATAGCAGCAAGATGTGCAAGATGATACCACCAAAGCAGCATATATCTTTCCTCTAATTGTAAGGGTAAGCTAAAACAACTGATAACACTTCAACTCTAGACACCAAAAGTTGGTTTACATGACTTTCAGTCAGAAGACAGGAAGCCAGAGGCCATGTCCTGCTCTGTCACTAGCCTGAGATGCTCAAAAGGAAAGTTTTGGGCCACGATTTTGATGGAGGAAGAACTAAAGCACTGACTAGGGGTCCTATCAGGAAGGCAGCCTGATGCTGAACTTGCAGTGGAGAAGTCAAGATATAGTTAACACATTTATCTGACCTGAGAAGCCTCCTGGCTGCTTTTGGGCATCTCTGGTTAGTATCATCTTGTTCTTTGTTCTGGAAATAGTCAATATCCTCATAATACAGCTCCCTGTTTTTCAGCAGCAAATTAGCTCACATTGCAATTTGTATTACAGCACTTAGAAACAAAAAACAATAACCCACCACATTCTGCTCCACTTTAACCTTTTTAACAGTACTCAGTAAGTCTCTCAGGAGCTCCCAGAAGCACTGTGTGTGCTGGCTGCTCTTCTAAGAGGTCCATCCATCTTTGTCCTTCTGCTCATTCCTTTACAGCTCTGCAACATTCTCATTTTTTTCTTTACTTTTAGGGCTATTTCTGCAGGTTTCATAACCCTATTCCTTTTACTCAGAATAGCTTGCAAGTGCACTCTGGATCTTCCACAAATCTTCCTCAGGATTTTTTATGTTCCTAATCCTCTGCAACCAGCTGAGCCTCTGCAGCACCTACGTGTACAACAGCTACAGGATCTTGAACCCCTGGGTCCTTCTCACCAGATTTTGGCATCCATAGTGCAGATATCTACCTTTGCAGATGTCCCCACTAGGTTTTCTACATGGTTGTAGACAGAGAGGAATTCAAAATCCATGAGCAAACTACAAATTGTTTGAAGTCTTGTCCACTGAACCAGCAGGTTGTTATCACTTATTGCTGGGATCCTATGTCTGCCAAATATGAGACTAACATGAATTGTGATGAGTTTGCTGTTAGATTTCCCACTAAGGGAAATCCTATGGCAGAGTGAATAAGGCAAAACTAAGAAATAATCACTGTTGTGTTATACACATGTGGACCATGGCTTGAAGAAGTCCTGATTTATCAGCACAAGTTCTTGTCTGCACTGCAGTTTTCACCAAATTTCACACATTTCAATGTTTTTCTATGACTACTTTGCAATTTTTGGTCTGAGTAGTTCATTTTGGTCTCTTCTTCAGGCTCTTCTAGGTACATCTGCTTAGCCTTATTGTGTTTTTCTGAAGTATTTCAACTAATACAGCATCTCTGAGGCCAATACATTTATCTTCAGGTAGTTTGTCATAAATTGCCACCGTGCTTGGAACTGGAAACAGTGTTTAGATGTGTAATCTCCTGGCCAGAGCACAATCACTTCCAGTGAAGTCTCACCCTCTGCTGCAGCTTCTGTAAATTTATTCCATGCTGGTTTTGAAACTGGATAACTCTTTCTGATCAAACATGCATGTATTATCCTGTTCCCTGTATCAGTTTCAATTACAGCCTCATCAAGTACTCTCAGGAGTATATCTACTATCAGTAGTTGCTTTCTTGGTTTATTTCTCTACTTCATGTCCTACAACTGACATTGGAACTGCAACCTCTGTATTATGGCAGAGATATCAATCAGTCCCTTTGGTGCTGTAGATATAAGGTATCCAGATCAGGTTTTTGTCACAACCTGTGAATTAATAGGTAAAATTTGTCATCTGAAACCCCAGTACCAGGCACACTTGCATCACAGCATTCCAGTCCAGCAAGCCCAAATACCTAGGAATTTTTCATTCCACTGTTCACATGAGAAATGCCTTATCAGGGCAGACTAAAAGTCTAACTGGACCATACCCTTTTTAACTTCAAATGTTTAGCTCCAGCAGTGTTTTGTGGCAAGCCCTTTGTTATTTCACCTCCTTACTGTAGGAAGAAATAAAGTCTTGTAGATTGGGAACTTGCCTTCTTTTCATTTCCTTTAAACAGTAAAACACTTCCCTTACTCCAATATAATAACTCTTGTCTTGGAAACCACTATTAACTATTCCCTATTTAGCTTCTCTGTCACTGGTGATGCTACAGACTCCTGTCTCCTCATTTATTCATGCAGAAACCATACCATATCCTTCATTATCCTCTCTACTCTTCTTTCAGCCTTTTCCACTTCTAGTAAATCAGTTTGGAGATGAGGGAAGTAGAACTGCATAGAGTATTTCAGAGGGTTTTGCAAAACAGCATGACAAGATCTTCTGGTTTGATCTGTAGTGTTTTCCTAACAGTTCTTAAGATTCAATTTGGTTTGTTGGGTTTTGGTTGTGATTTGTTGTTGCATTGAGGTGATGCTTTCTCTAGAAATATTCATAACCATTTCAGCCCTGAGAGGTAAGAGACAGCTCAGAGTCACTCTGCATGTACAACTAGGGCTGCTTTTTCTGAGTGCATCCCTTCACAATCTCACACTTCTGCAACAATGTTGTACCAGGCAAGCTAGAGAGACCTCCTGGAGACACACCTGTGACACAGCAAGGGGAGCTACAAGAACTTCTCTGCTCTGCAGCCAACGAGATATGCAACGAAATATTGCAGTATGAGAACCCTTTGCTGCTAACACTGCTTTTCAGGTAGCTCTGCTATCCCTAGGATCCAGGGAAAGAGGATGGTACTCCTCAGCAGTCACGTGTTTTTACTTTGAGAAATCCTGTAGCATGAAGTTATGCTCTGAAAGGTAAAGCCTTAACAGCTGCAGAGAAAGATCTACCCATGAATATTTCCAAATGCCTCCTGTTCTTTGTGTCTTAGAACCATAGAATACTCTGGGTTGGAAGGGACATGAAAGATCACCTAGTTCCAACCACCCTGCCCTGATTTTCTGCAACAAATGTCTGTAGAAATAAGGACCAAGTCCTTTCTATCAATCCACCTTCCCTGTTTGCTTCTGCAGCTCACTGCTGTTTGTACTTTTTCTCTAACAGCCTTTTTTCTCCTTGCTCTAACCTACTCTTAGCTCCTGATATTTTCTACTGCCTTGTAGCAAATATCTGCTTATTTTTTTAGCCCATGGTTGCAGCAGGAAATTTGAACAAAAAATTAAGTTCATTTATTTTTTAAACATTCCTTTGAAATTTCAAATAAATAATTCTGCAGTGATACTTAGCTTATTGAAACCCATCTTTATTAATTTCTTTTATGATAAACAATATATCCTTTATCATTAGATATCACACAAAAAACTCTGATGGAGCTATTCAATTATTTACTTCCCAAGACTGAAAAATACACCCCACAGATACAATAGTGCTGCAAACAAAAGTGCTTGTACATGTTTTATCTTTATAAATACTGATAAAACAGGTAGGGAAATTACAAACTTGAAAATAAAAAGCATCAATATTGTTGACTTGCAAAAAAAAGAAAGGTTACATCCTCTCATATTGTCATGCAAATGGAGAAGAAAATCTTCATCATTCAGGAGGTAAGCTTGGGAAAAATGGCTTTGTTATATATATTCAGTATAATTCAGCATAGCAAAGCACTGTGAAGTACCAGTAGTAAAGTCTAAAATCTGTGCAAATCGTTACTATTAATATTATACATTTTTATATACCCTGACATCATTGGGAATATTTATTAGTAAAAGGTAGAAGTGCAGTAGCAGTAATATCATAATAGTTACTCTAAAAATTTCCAGGTTTTATTCTAAAGGTTGTATTTCACATTAAGTGTTTTTTCTGCATTTTCCCAAATTTTCACATTTTCTACATTAGACCCCAGAAGTTAAAAAAAAAAGGCAGGCAGAGGAGAAACTACAGAAGTCAGGCTTTTTACAGGTCATAATTAGCTACCTGGGCATCTTCCACAGCAAGCAGAGAAGAAACATTTAGAGGAGGGAATGGTCCAGTCTTAAACACCCACAGAGCTCTCTTCAGCCAAGCTAGATCATTAGTATCCTGGTGAAGCAGCTGAAGGCATCTCTGTAGTTTCCACCATAGCTAGAGATATCTCTTGAGCACAGAAGCAAATCAAGAGCCAAAGTGAGCAACACTTCAAGACAAGATAGGCAATGCTCTGCAATAACTTAATTCTATGTAGCTGTGGTGCCTGGGGATATGGTTTAGTGGTGAGCATGGTAGTGTTGGCTGGATGGCTGGACTTGATGGTCTCAGAGTTCTTTTCCAACCATAATGATTCTCTGATTCAATGATCTGCAGTTTGGGACTTTTTTTCCCCCTGACAAGCAGTGCTCTGCTGAGGTCTGAAGTATTCACTGTGGAGAAGTCTGTGGCTGCCTTCATGCAGACCACCCAGCCACCAGTAGACAGAATGGACCCAAAATTGGGGCCAGCAGATGAGGCTTTCCCTAATACTGTGCAAAAAGCCACTCATATCTCCATGCAGCTTCCTTAAAGCAGCAAAAAGAAAAGATATTTTAAAGCAGTTTTGCTTTTACAGAACAGTTAATTTATCATCTGAGCCAACTGCACAAGGTTTCATGGCAAATCATCACATTTAAACTTATTTGAAGTAATTCCTCAGAATAATTTACCAAGTCAACTGATTTTTTTACTGTATATCCTTTAGACTTCCATTATCTTTTTTATTCACACATCTTAAATATTTAGTTAATTAAAGACAAAACCATGGCTCTTTGCAACTGGCTTATTGCATAAAATATCATACATCCTTAGACTGTTTCCAAAAAGTACTTGAAAAGCTTTTCATTATCTTTATGCTTTCTTAAAACCCAGTAAACAAGTACTCCCTTTGCTCTCCAAGGTGTAATGTCATTACTTGATATCTTCCTACCAAGATTAACTGTCTTTCAGGAAAATATTCTTCAGTCAACACCAGGTTTGGGGCTCAAAAGCAGATTAACAGAGCAGAATTCACCAGTCACATCTTATGGTCCTTTTGGTCTTAAAATACCCCTTTGTCTCTCCCCTCCCTTCTCCAAATCAGTAGTTAAAAGGTGGCAATCCACACGAGCTAAATCTTGTACTTTAATTACTAGTCTTATGTTTACACAGGAACCAAGTAGTTCAAAGTGGAATGTGCAGTAATTAAAGTATTTCCAGATGTGTTCAGTGATTCTACTCTGTTTTTACAGCCTCTGGTTGTCATATATTTTCCTTCAGCAGCTGTGTTAGACACGAAAGCTAACACTTTTATTTTAAATTGTGTTTTTTGAACAAGAAATATTCCCGGATGTCAGAGCTGGTGTGACCAGTGTCTTGATAATGAAAGCTCTGATCCAGTAAAACACTTCAAGATGATCCTAGCTTTCAGTACTTGAATTGTTGACTGAAATTTCCAAAAACCCAACAAACAAAGCAGAGAATTCCACAGATGATGTGGACCACACTGTGGAATTAAAATTGGGGGAGGCTTACTGTAAAATCTGCTTGCAATTGTGCTGTTTCTCCTTTTTCCCTAACAGGCTACATAATATGATTATTTTATATCATATCATGCTTGTGTTTTACATCACTGAGTGAATACCAAGGACTGTTGAATTCCAAACTTACTTTGCAGATGAAACAGAAATAACGGTGTCATCAGCACACGAGTAAAAGGTTCTTAGCACCAGGAAAAAAAAAGTGCCAAGTGAAAATCTAATCTCCACCCTAGCAATGCCTGAGTGCTCCTGCCCATCCCAGCAGGAAAATTACCAATTGAGCAAGTGGCAAAGATGATAGAAGAGGTTTCTCATGCAGAGAGATGTGCTGTAAGCAAGGGAGCAGAGCTGTAAAATCATTAGGGTGAATAAATTTGTGCACAATGAAAAAAAAACCCACCCTCCTACAAACTCCAAAAAGCTTAGTGGCAGCTGACAACTTGACAAACCTTTTCCTTTTTCTGATTGGTTTTGATAGGCCCTAATTTAAGTCCTATCTGGCAGCTTTCCACAAGATCAGAAGAGCTTTAGAGAGTCATCTCTCATGTTTTCAGGCTTCTGAGCCGTTCCCCTCGCCACACACACCTACCTCCACCCACCCAAGAGATGAAGTGCAACAGCCCAGACAAGATGAAATGCAGTGCTCCTACAGTTTTAGCTGATTTATTAAAAGGAGAGAAGTAGCCAAGTGGGAGGAAAATAGGTCAACTCTTCTATATCCTCACAAGAAACTAAATGCATCCCTCTTGATTTTCAACATCTCTTTCAAATTGGTGCCATGTACTTTCAAGAAGACACTAAGGTGTGGAAGGGAGGTGGAGTTGAGGGAGGAAGCCTGAGTCACTTAAGGATGCTAGTAAGTGGAAGGAAAGCACAAAGCACTTTTTGATTGCTAGGTGAGCATCCCACAACCCAGAGGCACCACAATGGTGCCACAATCTTGGCCAGGAGACAGGACAGCAGAGTGACAGCTTTGCCTGTCACATCCTCAAGCAACAAAACTGAACCTCCTTTGAAACATGGCAGGTTAAAAGGTTATTATCTCTCAAAACAGCAAGGTTCTTCACCATATAGAAACCATTTTAGTACAACTCTTTCACCAAGTGTATTCTTATGGTCTGTTAAATTGGACATAAACTAGACATGCATGGGCATACCTTTCCTACAAATTTGGTTTTGGTCCACCCATATACGTTCCTACAAAGACATCCCAGTCACTATTATGCTCATTCATGAGGTTGTCACATAAAAGTTATCTTCACTTTCTTGGGAACAATATAAAGTAAAACCTTTGTCCTTTGTAATTTGGTGCATGAACATAAAGCAAATAATGAATTAGATGGTCTATAGGTTTTGGTGCATGAACATAAATCAAATGACTAATTAGATGGGCTAAACCTTTAGACCCATCCAGTTGCAAATAGTAATAGTTTCTGATACAATTGACAACCCAAGGAAGAACATTTTCTGCCATATCACTCAGCTGGTGTGAGGGTCATACATGGTCATGTCCACAATTTCTCTGTGATGATCGTGCAGGGATGTGGCAGACTCTTTAATCAGGCACTGACTGGCTGACATGACTCTAACCTTGCAGTGAACAGGGTGTAAGTATAAAACCAACAGATAACACAAAATGAGTATTTAACTTCCAAGCTGAACTTATAAATGGAAATTACAATGCAATGTGTAGGCCAACATAGAAAATTAGGTTCATAACTTGACACATATACCTTCAGATTGGTCACATGAATATTTTGCTAAGAGATGTGCTAGAAACTCAAGCAAAAATTATGAATTCAACACGTGTTAATGGCTGATGTTCTTTGAGCTTTCTTATGCAGAAGGTGGGACTATATAATCATAGTGGTGTCTTTAAAATCTATAAAAACAGAGCTCCCCTTGTGATTAAATGGTCACACACCTCCATGAGGAAAGGGAGTTATTGTCTCCCCTTTATGAGTGGGAAATTAGGCACAGCTTTACACCAGTCATAATTATCTTCTCCACCTATGGGTTCATAATGGCTTACTGTGTAGAAAAACTCTGCTGTGCAAGTAATTCATGAAAATGACCATGACTCATTTTTAACCTATTTCCATGACAAAATAGCCCAAAATGTGTAGTTGCAGACATGTCCTTTCAGATGTCAGCAGGAAAGCTCCAGAGATGGGGGTGGAAACACAGAGGCAGTCCCAGGTTGTTTCCAGAGGGCTGGAGAAAGCAAGAGAGTGGTTCTGCCTGTACCCTGTGCCCTCTACCATGCTCTGAAGGATGTAGGGGATGGATACTCCCCTGATCCTAGAGGACCACAGGAAGGGGAGGTAGCTCCTGAGCTACAAGCCTTGCAGGCCTTCAGCCCAAGGCATGCTGAGGGAAACGCTCTGAACATAAGGAGCTGCCTCTCATCACCAGAGAGACTTGCAAAGGGATTTTGTGCTTCACACAGCCACTTCTAAAGAGGGCAATGCTAGCTATATAATTTGGATTTCATATGCCAGGCCTCTGCAGAGACTCTGGATTCACATCAGAAATGCCTCACAGAAAGCAAGCCTGCAGGGAAGGGCTATTTGACTTGCTTTTGAATTTTAATAGCAGGCTGTTTTGTACTGTTACCAGGCGCCTGGAAAGCATCTGGATTCTCTAGAGGAAAAGATCCCTGGGAGATGGATAGCATTTTGTTTCTAGTGTAATGTTCTGTATGGAGATGGTGGTCTATAAATATCAATGAGTTCTAATCCTAGGGTGACCAAAAGTGGTAACTGGGTTTGACTTTATCCATGTTAAATGACATTGGTGACTGTAGTCCATTTATTGTGGGACAGACATGGTTGTGTTCATCAGTGTGTTATGGCAAACAGAAGAGTAGAGCTAGGGACAAACAGTCTTGGGATATCTGGAATAGAGGCCTTGAGTTCCTGTTTTAGATTTGCAACAGAGAAGACTTCAGGCAGGAAGAGAAGAAATCTAGGGAATTACAATACAATGAGCTCTGGGCACTAGGAACCGGGCATTCCCTAAACCTCCTGACCTGGAAAACTTCAATTTGTCTGAGGTCAAGAATAAACCCTCTGAGACCCCTGATGCATTCCCTAACCCTTCTGACCTGGAAAGTCTGAACCTATCTGAGGTCAAAAACAAACCCTCTGAGATCCCTGCTTCTATCTCCTTTTGCAGTGGGAGATATGTTCAGCCTCCAGAGTGGATCTCTCTTTTTTTCTGTGGAGGATCTGCTGGCCATGCTGCTTTGGATGCAACCCAGGATACAGTTGGCTTCTGGGCTGCAAGTGCACAATGCCAGCTCTTGTTCACCTTTTCACCCACCAGTACCTCCCAGTCCTTCTTCTCAGGGCTGCTCTCAATTCCTGCTCTCATACCCCACGTTCTGCTGATACTGAGGATTGCCCCAACCCATGTGCAGGTCCTTGCACTTGGCCTTGTTGAATCACATGAAGTTTCTTAGCCTCATGAAGGCTTTTGCAGTACCATTTCCTTTTCCTACCAACACTTGCAAAGGAGCAAAAGGTATCAGTCGTCATACAATCAGGAATACAACTGGTGACTATTAACAGTAATACTGTGGTCACATTCTGCACTGCAGTACTGAGTCCCAGGAACTCAAGTGAGCTGGCCTGGCAAAGGGTAAACTGGAGTCTTTAACAATTGCAAAGTTTTTTACTCTCCACTAAGCAGCCTTTTCTAATAAGTCCTCATCTCCTCCATGGAAGATAGGGGAACAAAATATGGACTAGGAAATAGAAGCACAAAAAAGTAAGTAAAATGTTTCAATCCACATGGAAAATTATGGTCACAGTCAGGACTAGATCTCTGGACCACTCAGTCTGGGCCAGCTCCTAATCCAACCTTAGCTGCAAGCCTTTTGCCTGGTGGTAAAGGAAAAACTGCACTGCTTCTGGGCTTCTGTGAGTTTTGCTGCTAGCTAGAAAACTTCAGCCTCCTGGGTTGTCTAAACACTTCTTGCCAAAACTGAACTGTAAGGTGGCTTATGCAGTTTTGCTGATTTACTTTGTTCCTTTGACGTGCAAGGATTTAGTGTCATGCTTAGCAATACAGTAGCATGAGACAGGTTGCATAAAATCAAATCACTACTGGGACAGATGCTTTCAGATTTAAAAGCTCAATTTGTACCACAGACACGTAGCTACCTAACTGCAGGCTGTTTCTCCTGAGACTCAGCCTGTGGGAGCTTCTCAGGACCAATCTTAGTCCCAAAACTGCAGTAACAAGTCTTAGAATTCATCCTTTGAACCTCAAGGTGAATGTTTTAGGTCAGCAGTAGCTGATCTATAACATTCAGACTGAACCAGTGTCTTTAAAGGTCTGCTTTCAGCTCTGATTCATCAGCAAGCATCACCCTTCTCCCCTCCCTTCACCACTCTGCCAGCTGTGGACATGGCCAGGGTGACCTAGATACTTGTCACCTCTACATTGGATTTTACCTTGATTCACAGTTTCTAAACCAGGACATGGAACAGATGGGCAGATCCTAGCTGGTTCACACAGGAACTGCTTCATGCTCTGGAACATGTCAAGCGATGTTCAAGCTCCTCTGTTGGTGACTGGGAAAGAAGTGTCTGTTAAATATCTCTCTCAATGTGTCTATGCCATCCTTTCCCATCCCACCCTATCTCATTCCCTCTCCACCCATATCCTACCCTAGCCTGACCTATTCCATGGGATTCAGGTAGACACACAATGGGCTGCTCAGGACACACACAGAGCAAACAGTCTCTGAGCTCTTCCTTCCCAGGCATGGGATTCATCTCATCCAAGTGTCAGCAACTAGTCTAAGTTACTCATCTAAGGTTTCCCTTCATGGCCAACTGAGAGGCACACACTTCTCTTGACACTTTCTAACTCCCATTTTAGATATTCCTCTTGGGAAGAACAGTATTTTGGGGATTTATCTACCTGTCTGTTTTGTCATATGAGGATCCCATAATGCCAGCTTAGTTTGACTGCCTAATATTTAGATGGCTACAACGAACTGGGAGGCATCATTCCCTAGAAACCTCCCTCTCCACCATGAGGCACAACTAGAGTATGACATCAAAAAAATATCTTGTCTCCTTCATCAAGATATGGGCTGGGGATGGAGTGATGAGAAATGAAAATGCTGACTGTTTTAGTTTTCCATCATAATGCCTGACAACCCCTCTTTAGGGCTGAGATCTGCATGGTTTAAGTCAATAGGAGCAAGAGGGCCAAGAATGGATCGTGAAGAACCACCAATATCTGTAGGTTATTGCTGCCTTTGAGAGTAAAAATTATACTGCAGGGAAAACAAAGGCAAGAATAACAATCTCTACAGGAAACAACATGGAAGCTTCTTCTAGTCACTGACAAGAAACTTGAAATATGTTTTCTAGTTTTGCAGTATCTGAAAGATTCAGATGGCCTCAGTATCTCCTCTGCTCTGAGTTTGACAAGGACAAAATCCTGGACCATGCCCAAGAGCTGCAGGCACAGAAAATTGCTGTTGGGGATTTAGGTTGGAGAATTTTGTAATGAAAATCCTCCTTGTGAAATATTGTCCCAGAACCTCCTATGAAACTATGAATAAATCACACAGAATGTCTCCTAAAGTGTCCTGGCCTCTCCTAAGAGCATAGATCATATCCTCCCCCCAGAATATACCTTTGTACAGATTGGACACCTGGTTCAGTTAATAGCCAGACAAGGTCCATGCATTCAGGCAGGACTTTCTGCTAGAGTGCAAACTGAGTGAGTCTCCTTCATAGCATCCCAGCTGCAGAAACACTTCCACAATTGACTTGTGTCTAAACCTCTTCCTTGCTACCTGCATCTGGTAAAGGCAGTCCTGAGAGCAGAATCATTCTTAATTAAATAACACTTTTTCCAAAATCCCCCATTGCACCTCTTATATAACTCTATCAAATATCTGCCCTATATTCCACCAAGAAGAATTAATTACTGCACACACTGAAAACCATTTGTCTGTCCATCCATCCATCTGTCCATCTATCCATCCAATATAAAGTATGTGTGCTCATATTTAGGTGCCAATGCCCACCAATTATCACAGCAATCCTCCCCCTGGGAACCACCTATTCCTTGGGAGCTCAGCTCTGTGTCTGCAGGTGATGTACAGTAGCAGGCTGTACCAGGCTGGAGGGTGTTCAGCTGCCTGTGGGATTAAATGAGGTGGGAAGTGTACATCTTTGGAGAGCACAAGCCTACTATAAAACAAAAGACATCGTGCAGGTGTAAGAGAAATTCTTAAAAATATGATGAGGACAACCGAGGTGATGAGCAGGAAAATGCACACAAGGAGTTCCACATAAAAATTGAAAGTTTTGACTTAAATATTGTATTTGTACATCATCTGCCAAATAAGTAAGTAGATACAGAGTTGTTAAAAGTCATCAGGACAGTCTGAGGTACCTTTCAGGCTGTCCTAGCCATGAACTGCCTGGCACAGAAGTGGTACCCTCCCTGCCTTCAGAGCAGTCCTTGGTGTGATGTTACGAGACCTCTGCTGTCATCTAGTGACCAAAGGGAAGAAGTAGCCGAAAAACAGGAAAATCTTGGAATGAAAGAACTGTTAGCGCAGGTTGTGAGCAGGGAAGCAGAAAACAGTGTAATTTGAACACCTGAAACTCACCAGAAGCGCTCAGAACTCAGCTGTATACAAAAAGCCAGTTGAGATGTCTCTGGAAACATTGAAAACCCACCTAGACCCCATTCTGTGCAACTTGCTCTAGGTGAACTTGTCCTGGCAGGGAGGTTGGACTACATGATCACCAGAGGTCACTTCCAACACTTAACATTGTGTGATTCTGTGAGATGTTTTCTAAGCTATTTACTCCTGCATTGCAGGATTGCTCTAAGTCCTCAAGCATTGCCCACAGTCAGCATGTGTCAAATGGAGACATCTCTCCTAAGCAAGGAGGCTTCACCATCTGAGATCATCACCATAGGCACTCCTGTAAGCATGCACCTAGGCTGTTGTAGATGTCTCCTTCAGGATGGGACATTTTTGGAGAAAAGAAGGCCCAGGGGAGACCTTCTCACTCTCCACAACTGCCAAGGAGATTGTAGCAAGGTGAGGGTCAGTCTCTTCTCCTAAGCAGCAAGTGATAGAAGAGGAAATAGCCTCAAGCTGCACAAGGGGAGGTTTACACTGAATATTAAGCAAAAATTATGCTCCAAATAGGTTATTAAGCCCTGGAACAAGCTGCTCAGAGAAAGTATTTAAAAGATGTGTCGATGTGGTGCTTAGTGGCATGATTTAGTGATGACCTGGCAGTGTTGGGCTAAGAGTTGGACTTGAAGGCCTCTTCCAACCAAAAGAATTCTATGACTCTATGATCTTGCATCCTAGAGGAGCTTGTCTCTAGCAGCTCTAAAGGGAATGTGGACAGCAGCTCAGATGTAGATACCTACATGGCAGCTCTCTAGAGTTAGGCGAGATGTCTGCTGTCCCTTAACTGGAAGGTGACACTCATTTGGAGAACAGGTCAGAATTTCTCCTGAAACCTTGTTACACCTGCCCTCATTTTTGCTGATTTTAGAGAGGGGAAAACCCAAACTAGCCATCTCACAGAGCAGCTGACTACAAGGTGGCTTCTTCTTTCACACAGAGCGAGGAGCTCCTCCAGCCTTTTGGGGACATGTCTTGTATGGGAACCTGTCCCTGTGGGGACACACTGGAGGCAGCAAAGAGCATCATTGGCAGCTGGGAGAGGTTGGAAGCAGCAGAAACTATCCAGAGTGAAATGAGGCATGAGAAAAACAAGAGCTGATGGTGCATGCACAGAATGAGACATCAGAAGGCCAGAGTTCAAATCCCATGCGTGACCTTGACCTTTTGTGTGATTTAGGACAAGTTGTTTCATCAGTGTAGCCCAGCAGCACAACAGGATACTCGTTTCCCATGGGAACTCTTCAAAGGCATTAAAGCTTGCTGGCATAAAACACCACAGTCATGCTGGGCACAGTAGCCTGCAGATACTCCTATTTCAAAGAAAATTTGAGTTTCACCAACAAAGAGCTGGTTTCCTCTCCCTACTTTTTAGATAGCATGGGTGCACCACAGTTAGAAAGGCTTGGTTTTTCTCTTGTCAGCAGGCCTGAAGCAGCTGAATCTGAATTTTTCCTTTGTTTGCCTTTCCCCAACAGTATTCTTCAGTCCTAGTGCAAAAGTGAGTATGAAACACTCCCAGCACTGTCCTGCTCTGCTGGTAACAGGCTCTTGGTTCCTTCTGTATCTCTAGGAATCACTTCATTAGGTTCACAGACCTGCCAAAGAATATTTCAGAGATTTCCTTTTAAGTCTTGAAAATGAAATATTAAGCACAATCAATCATTTTTCTTGACAGCTTCTTTGTCCATGAACTATTTCCATTCATTAGAAACCCTCTCTTTGAAGGCCACAGTGCGTGGGAGAAGGGTAGGTATTAAAAAAAGTAAAATGAAACTTCTTGATCCTAAGGCTGTAGTATGGCCTGATTTTCTTTGTTTTCCTGCTAGAGTCACATATTTGAAGCACAGCCATGCCTTTAATAAGGCAGGAGCACTACAGATGCTCAGCAAGGTCCCCACATCTCGAGGACCATGCCAAGGGCAAAGTCTCAGCTTTCACAGTGGGTCCTTTTTCACTCAGATGAATAACAAAGCTTGACAGCAAGCCCTAAAATGACTGAGAAATGTCTTTTTACACCTGCTGAGGTCCCAGTGTGAGCTCTGAAAGGGTGAGTTCATGATGGAAGCTTAAACCTCAGGTGGTCTGAAGAGCATGAAGTTCCTCACAACTGGCTGATGTTAGGTACCAGACCGGGCAGCAGCTGCAACAGAGGTTGCAGATAAACAAATTCTTTTGCATCATCAAGTGCATCTAAACAAATTCTTCCTGCTACCCTAGAAAGTAGCAGAAAATCAGCTGCAATGTCTATATTTCCAGGACAATTGAGATATCTCTAAACAGGGTTAAGGGTTCTTAAATTGTCCTGCCAGCTGGCTTTTAGCCAGTTGAGGGTGAAGGCAGGACCAAGGTCTCACTTTGCCCTGTTCCTTATGCTCTTCTGCAGTAAGGAGCCACAAAACCTCCTTGCCAAAAAAGGATTTTCTTACAGCCAGAGTGAAGCTATGAGAGCCAGCAATGTACCCCACTTGCTCCCAATCCAAAATGGTTAATGTCTGCAAGGAGAAGTTGGAAGACATAGTACATGGTAAACAAAGGCAACATTTCACAGTGGTGCATGGTACAAGCAGCTCACCTCAGGTGAGCCACTCAGTATGCCACTGATGAATAATAAAAAGCATCCCAGTTGCTTGAAGCAGAGGCTGTCATGGAAACCCTGGCAGTGAGCAGCATCATTTAGGGGAATTGCTTAGGAGTGACAGAAAAAAGGGCATCGTTTCTTGGGAGGTGGGAGTATTCAGAGATTAAACGTGCTGAGCAATGCTGAAGTTTGGGCTCAGGTTCTCTTAGAATCATGGAATCATTTTGGTTGAAAGAGACCTTTAAGATCATTGAGTCCAAACATTAACCTAGCACTTCCAAGCCCACCACTAAACCACATCCCTCAGCACCACATCTATATGTCTCTTAAATACCTCCAACCTCTTCAGCAGGTTGCCCATCCAGCCTGGGACATGCAACAGTTTTCCAGTGCCTTCCCTTCAAACTAGTGCAGACTTTCCCCAGTTAAACCTGTTAAAAGTGTGTAAGACCTTTAGGACAATAAACATCTCTCTGTGTGAATACTTAGGCTACCATGACTTAGGCTACTGTCATGACTAGAAGAGGTAGTTGTTGTGGATATCCACCACAAGGTTTGGCAGCAGAGCCTGAAGGGAAAGTGGTAGAAGAGCTCTGTACCCATCACCCTCCTTCCACAACACAGTCCAGAAGCTCATGACCAACGCTGCATCCTCTCCAGACCAGCAGGCCTCAGTGGTGAAGGCTCAGGGCAGCTCCATGTTCTCCATTGGATCCTAATCAACACTAATCCCATTTTTCCAAACTCATTTTATCCTCTCCTCATTAAAAGATTGGAAACCTGGATGCTCATTCTGCTCCACGAGCTCACGGGTGTGCAAGCCCCCTCTTCCTGGCATCCTGGTTTATGTCTTAATTGGCATCACCCAAACCACTCCAGTATGAGGGTAGACAACCCTGTAAACAGGAACCTGCCCTCCTTTTGGTGCCTTTTCTACTGTGCTTCCCCCTCCAGGCAGCCTGAGCTGGTTTATCACTTTCTCGAAAGGAAAACGCTGCCGAGTCCCCAAAGCTCTCGGCAGCAGGGAGCTGGAGATAAGGCAGGGAAAATATTTCACTTGCAAGGAAACTGTGCTCATCTCGCTCTACCATCCCCATCCTCTGGAATCCAAGGCAATAATTACAGCAATTTGTAGATAATTATTTGTTAATTAAAAACAGGCTTGCTGGGTACAGTTACCAATTTCCTCTGCTGGCTGCATAGGGCTGTGCAAGGAGACACTGGGGGATTGCTGGTTTCATAAAATCTTTTGCTTATTCAGAAAAAAAGCCCCCGGGTGGGTTGTCTTCCCCCTTCTCCCCACATCCTGGCAGGTCTGCTTCACTCTCCCAAGACATCCTAGAGAGATTTGTGCCTGGCTTTTCTCTTGGTGATTTCCAGTGAAGGTGACTGCTGCATCCTCCCACTGCAGCCTGTTTCCCCAGCTCATTTAATGATGCTGTGCTCACAAAGACTCACTTCCAACCACATTTAAACTAATAACTCCTAAAGAAGGAGTTGTAGCCCAAAGGTGAAGTCATGAGCCTAAGAGAAGCTCACCTCCATTCTGTGTTTATCTTAGCAGTAATAAATGAACAGAGGGAGTTAGAGCTGAAACATACTGAAGGTGTTGGCTTAAGTTGTTCTGTTGGAGGCAATTGTTCTGCCCTAGGTTGAGCAGACTGTGGATCTTGGTAGCTTCCCAGGCATAATTTCCATGCTAGAGCTGTAAGAAGCAGCAGTGTCAGGATTTCAGATCTCCCTCACAAAATAGTGCACCAACAAGGAATGTGTCTCAGGATGATGACCTTCATGATGTGCCAGGATTTTCAATGTTGTGAGTCCTCTATCTCTGTTTCTCCTGCGGAGCACACCTTCTGCTGGGTCTACCACAATTCATCAACCCACCAACGTGCTCCAGGGTCCCCCACAGGTCCAGAGTCAGGAAGAATTATTTAGCCCCGTAAGCAGGAAAGCCACATTGCTCCTGATCTACTGCTGGATTGAGCTGGCTCTGTGCAATCACTTCACAAGTCCTTTCTCCTGTGTCGTTGAGGAAACAACTCATGGAGATCTGAGGTGGCTGTGGGCTATATACCAAAATAATACCAGTAGCAGCAGTATAAACCCCCAGAGAAAATCAAGTCCATGGAAATGTACAGTGAGAAGGGAAAATGAGCAGCCTCCTTCTCCTGGTTGTAGCAGAGGAGCTCAGAGCCACGATGACAAGGATGGGACCAAGGAATAATATGGCCATTTTATTATCATGTACCCAGAGGCAAGTTGTTCCCATCCCCCCATGCAAAACAGTGATGTCAGTGAGAATAAACTAGTGATAATGGGGAGGAGAAACAAGTTAGACTGTCAATATTGTCTGTATGGAAATTATCTCATAGATTGTTAGTCACACAGGGCTGGCTTCACCCCTCTAATTTTCTCCAGTACGTGAGCTTTTGTGTTCCTCTCATCACCTTAGCAGCTGAGTGCTTGCACCATATACAGAGGAATCACAATTAAGTAAAGTGGCTGGATGTCATGATATACAGGACTACGTCTCTGCTTCAGCAGCACAGAAAGCTAGTGAAGAGCTGAGATTAAACACCAGGTTAATTAGTACATTTAATTAGCTCCTAGTTATTAAATCCTTTCAGACCCTTAGATAAAATGCTCAAAGTACAAAACATTCCTTAGAAATGCTGTTATTTATTCCCCTCTTCTCTCTCCAGGTGGGTGCAGGTCTGGGAAGCTCTAGCTTTCCTTCTGCAGCTTCATGCAGGAGCAAAGTCCCTCCTAGCCTCAGAGGCTCAGCATCAGTCCCTGAGAATACTTTTGAATTTGGAAGCCTGCCAACTTGCAAATTCAGTTCTGACAGAGGAAGAGGCAGTACCCTGCTAACATGGGCAACAGTAGGAGGAAAGGGAATAGTGTTGGAAAAAAGCAAGGAGAATCATAGAAAGGTTTAAGTTGAAAGGGACATTTCAAGGTCATCTAGTCCAACCCCCTGCAGATAGCAGGGATATCTTCAACTAGGTCAGGTTGCTCAGAGCCCAAAACAACCTGGCCTGAAATGGTTCCAGGGATGGGGCATCTATCACCTCTCTGGATAAACTAGAACAGTGTTTCACCATCCTCAGTATAGAACATTTCTTCCTTATATTAGTCTAAATCCCCCTCTTTTAGTTCAAAACTATCATCTCTTGTCCTGTCACAACAGGCCCTGATAAAAGTGTCTCCACATCTTTCCTACAGGCTTTCTTTTAGTACTGAAAGGCTGCAAGAAGGTCTCCCTGGAGTCTTCTCTTCTCCAGGCTGAACAATCCCAACTCTCTCAGCCTGCCCTCACAGCAGAGATGTTCCCACCCTCTGATCATTTTTGTGGCTTCCTCTGGACCCACTCCAACAGGCCCATGTCTTTCCTGTGCTGGAAACCCTCTGCTGTTGTTTAGGGCTCTGGGCAATCTGATCTCGTTACTGCAGGGCGATTGGACTAGATGACCTTTAAAGCTTCATTCCAACCCAAACCACTCTATGATTCTATGAAAAAGGGGACTGATGTGAGGTTAGAGCAGAGGTATTTTTGCTCTTTGGTAGGAGGATGATAGAGAGGAGAGGTATGTGTGGCCTGAGGGGAACTTTTAGACTTGCTGCAAGATTTCATCTTCTGCTGGTACATGTTGGAAAATCTCCTGATTAATCCTTTGGAAAAAGGGGGTAAAGTCAGTGCCGCTTTCCCACACAGACCAGACCATGACAGTGCTGCAGAGGTCCCAGAAAGCAGCAAGATCTCCTAACCCCGACCAGGGGATCCCTTGTCTCTCAGCACGGGGATCCCTTACCCCCGTGCCCCGCTGGGCTCCACAACCCCATCCCGCCACCATGAACTACACTTCCCAGAGGCTTTGCGTCCCGGCCGTGGGAAAGGCGGCCCTTCGGGCCGAGGGCTCCTCCGCTCTGACTGGCTGTCTGGAGCAGCCCCTCGTCGGCCATTGGAGAAGGCGATCACGTGGAGCGCGTCGCCTCACGGGAGCCGTATGGATGCGGAGCGGAACGGAGCGGGCTGAGGTCGCATTGAGGCTGGGTGGTGGCCGGGCTTTTGCCGGGCTTCCGGAGGGAGCAGGCTCGCTAGCCCTACACCATGCTTTGGGCCCGGGGCGGGTGGCAGGCTCTCCGCCGCTGTGCCACCGGTCCTCGGGCTGTGCGGCTGCGGGTCAGGGAGGCTCTGGGAGCCCAGGAGCCGGTGGGCGAGGTTAAAGTGCAGGTGTGTGGCTAGGAGCTCGGAGGGGTGCGTGGTTATGACCCGACCCAGAGCCTTAACGGGAGGGAGAGAAGCTGGAGTGGCGTGGCCCAGGCCTGTGTTACTGCCTCTGGTTCAGGGAGAAAAGCTGGAACATCTGCAGCGCGTTTTACTGACTTCACAGGTCTCCTTTGTGGTCTCCAGAGCCAGTTCTCACTGTATTTGTTCAGTTTGCTCTTGTTAGAGCGGATAAGGAAGCTTTGAAGTTACTCCTGGGCACCCACAGGGAGAGGCCGTTACTGTAAGGGGTTATACTGAAACGTGCTTTATCCAGTTTTGGTTTTATTACCTGTTTGGTTTGGGAGAGTGAACCATTGCCTCTGTGTTGGTGTTTTCAGAGATTTACCTTAGATCTTATTCTGCATCTAGGTTTATTGATGTTCATGTCTGGCTTCTGTTATGAACCAAGGTAGACTGGGTAGACGAACTTTAGCAGTGGAGCTCTTTCCATCCCTCAGCACTGGGTTGCGTGTCTCCCTGCTTTTTGATGTTCCTGACTGACAGAGCAGTGGTTGCAGATGCATAGTCCCTGTTTGAATGCAAACAGCATTGGCTAGAACTGTGCACTTGTCAGTATTTCTGGATGAGTCTGCACCAAGTGTAACATGTATGGTGTATTCTGCTTATTTATTTATTTAGAGGATAAAGCAAAACAGCTTCAGATGTGTTACTGTATGAAATACCTCTTAAACACCTGTTTCTTTAGCCATAAGAGTATGAGGATGACAAATGATTAGTCTGCAGTTTTAGACTCATTTCTTGCATTAGTTCTTGCCTCAGGTGGAGCATGTTGCACAGGTTGTTTAGGTAAACGTGAGACTGGCACAAAAGCTGAAGTTTCATTCATTGCTAGGTTCACAGTTTTAAAATCTCCCATAGTTCTTGTTTGCAGTCGTCGTCTCCCTGTTGAACAAGCCTGTCTAGTGCCTTGTCTAAGTAGTTGTGTTGCAGTTTTAAGAATACTTCTGGTACTGTTCAATTGTTAAAGTTTGTTCAGTCTAGACAACAGAAGTAGATTGATTCACATTGGTTTCTCTGGTATAAAATCCCTAAAGCACTTGCATGGTTTTAAGGAACTACTTGGGCACTTGTAGTAAAGCAAAAGACAAAACTGCTTTGAAAAGAGGCATTTTGATTGTTTAATCAGCACTGGGTTTGGTTGTTCTCTCCAGTGCACGATGTTCTCTACAGTATAAAGATGAGCTAGAAGCTCCCCAATGGGTAGTTTTGCTTTTAAGGGCAGCTTTGTCCCAGCACCTGGGAGCTGGAGAGCAACTAAGGGAGTTGTGTTTTGGATGCTTTTACTTTTGCATGGTGCCTTGGTACTAACTTAAATTTTAATTCCTTTTTAAGGGAAATGTTAATTTGGTTTGAAAAATTGAAATTAAGACATTAGCCTGACATATACATGGTCATTTCTCCTGGGTTACTACTGCAATGAATTGTGTTACTGTTTTAATTCTTGGGGGTTTTCTTAATATTTTTCTTTCCCATTGGGACAATGTAACAGTCTTGATTTTGGAGTGTAAAGAGAAACATCCAAGGCATTAATTTTTATTTTTGTTTGAAATAAGTTGAAAGTTTGAAAGGAATTGAAATAGGCCTGAAGTAGCATGTCCAACTTAGCTGGAAGAAGAGCATGCCAAGAAATAACAAGTTTCTTTTTCTAGGGCTGGGTCCGCTCTGTCCGATCTCAGAAGGATGTTTTGTTCCTGCATATCAACGATGGGAGTTCTCTGGAAAATCTCCAGGTGGTTGCTGATCCCAGCCTGGAAAATAGGTTGGTCACTTGAGACACCTGGAGAAATGTCTGTGTTGAGCAGTGCTTGGAAAGGTCTACTCAGGCCTCTTTCTCTGTGCCAGGGACTCACCAGCAGCTGGCACCTGACCACAGGAAAGGCACTAATTGCTGCAGTCCAGGGTCTCTGAATGTGTTTTTAGGATAGAGAGTGTCCAACTCCTCTGTCTCCACTTAGCTGAGGCCTTGTGGTTCAGTTGCTTGTCCTGTAAGATTGATTTGAACCTCATTTTCTTAACAGCTCTAGCAGTGTGGATGTTCTGGACTACTGTTGGACTTGCTTAAAAATCACACAGCATAACCAGGGATAACTGTCCCTCAGGTTTTGAAGAATACTATTGCCTTATAACAGTTTCAGGGCTGACTCAGTAGGTGTAATCCCCAGATAGGCTTGTCTGTTCTATTGTAATAAAATAAGGCACTTGTTTGACAGCTTCTTTTTTGGCTGTTACTCTCAGTTGTTCTTTGGGCTGTGGTTGTGAGGTGGTACTGAGAGGTATGGTTCAGGATGATTCAGGAACATTCTGCATGTAGCTTTTTTTAATATTTGTTAATTTCATTTTTTCCTTTGTCTGGTCTGACCCTTCCAAGAGACCCTTTGAATAAAAGCCTGGCTCTTTTCCCCTCACTTGTCCAACATTCCCACCTTGTCCTAAATTCTTCTATAGCTTTGTGAATCTGTTCATGTTCCCACCTGTGCACTTAATACTTTTTAATTTCATCAGTTAAGCCCCATGGCTACAGAGTCTCTTGTGATCTCAAGTGGTCTTCTGAATGTAGTTGGCTTTTGTCAGTGTCTAGTTAAGTTGTTGTTTTTTCTTGGTTTCTTAGAGACCTGACTTTCGGAAGTGCAGTAGAAGTGCAAGGAGAACTGGTCAAAAGTCCTCATAGGATGCAAAACATGGAGGTGAAAGCTGAAACCATCCGTGTGGTGGGACCTTGTGATACTTTGGTATGTCACTGCAGCAGGCATCCAACTGGTAGAACCACTTTGGAAATGAATTTCCGAAGGTCTAAATGTCCAGTAGTGCATGTAACTGTGTTTTTTTTAAGTCTGAGTGGTCCTGCAGGCTTTGGTTTGTCAGCAGTGCCTTTAGGGGATGTCGAAGTAGAAACATGGGATCACAGTGAAAGCTCCATCTAGGGCAGAGCTTTTTCTACATGGAAGCTGGTGCATGTGCTGGCATGTTAGAGTGTGCATTTGTTCCACTGTGAAGGACTTATCTGTGCCAGGTGGTTTACCTGTAAGACTGACTGAGATACAAATTGGAGTAGCAGTTGGACTGGCAAAACACTCTGGATTGTGCAGATGGAAGAGCTGTATCTGCCACAGGCATGTTTGGAACCAGCTTACTGTTGCAGCAGTGAGATGAACAGCTGCCTTTTAAGGGGGCTCAACATTCAAAAGGTGCAGCATTTCAGAGCACCACTACCTTCTCTTGTGTTCATGGCTTTTGCTTTTCCGTAAGCATTATAAAATCTTCTCTGCTCATCATTACAGAGAGGAAAGAATCAGATGCTTTTGCCTATCTTTTCTAGTTATTGTCATAACTATTTTCATAGAAAAGAACTAGAAAAGACAGGCAAAAGCGTCTAGTTCTTCTCTGCTCTGTAATGACAACTGAGATTTAGTAGGCAGAAGGTAGTCCACAAGTAGCAGTAAAACTACATTGACTCCAAGTTCTCATCCTCTTCTTTTTCTTTCCTTGTTGTTTTCAGTCATTCCCTCTGAAAGTGAAGAAGAGGCACCCCCTGGAGTATGTCCGGCGCTTCCCTCACCTGCGCTGCAGAAGCAACACACTCGCGTCTCTCCTGAGAATCCGCAGTGAAGCTACTGCAGCCATCCACTCCTTCTTCCAGGTAGTCCCTTCTGTTCCCAGCCTTAGGTGTAAAACATTTCCCAGTTTGGCTTCACAGGAGTACATTAGGGAGGAGGAGGCATGATGTCTTGACTGCAGGGTATGGATTCTGTACACAGTGGTCTTCTTTCTGGGCCTGGCTGAGGCCTTGGCCAGGTTGTTGCTTATGATCAGGTTAGCACATCTGTGGTCCTGTTAATGTCCTGTTAATGTCTTTCCACCCATTTCCTATTAGTTACTGTATCCATTTTTCTAAGCTGCAGTATAATTGCCTGAATGTGTGTGTGGTCTGTGGAACACAACATATCCTCAGCAGTGACCTTCTGTCCTTGGACAGAAGCCTTCTCCCACACAGAAAAAACCTGTGATTCAGGAAGGCTACTGACAAACTGACTAAGGAGCTTCCTGTTGTTCTTCTCAATTCTTAGCTTTCTGTTACTGTGTTACAAGTTTATGGATGCTGTTAGCTGAGGTTAGGAGATGCCTGTTTTGATGCACATCAAACTGATGGGTGGGAGGCACCAGCACTTGATGAACTTGTTGCTTTTAAGCCTTAGATGTGGCACAGGCTTTGTGCAGACAGTGAGTTAACTCTGATCCTAGATGCCATATAGAGACCATTTGATTCTTTATGTGAGTAGATAAAGGTAGCAGTCCTCTAGCACACCTGAGCTCTTTCTTTTAAAACTGTTCATTGAAATAAGCACATTTAGTTCAGATAAACTTACTTTAGTTTGAGTAGAATCCCATTCAGAGCATTCTGATTACAAAGTTAGTATGTAGTAATTAGTATGGCCAAAAGAACAGGTCAGGATTGTTGAGATTGCATTTCTGATCTCAGGTGTACTGGTATTTGTCATCTGCAATGGCAAAGAAAGGTTGCTTGCTCTAGGAGTTATCTGTATGGATTTGCATGATATTTAGAAGTGGTTTGGATTTTTTTTAAGAGCATAATAGAAATTCTGTGTCAGGTAAAGTTGCTGGTGGTGCCAGCATTGTGCAGGTGCTAAGACAGAACCCGGCTCTGTTGGGAATTAGGCTTTGCTGGTGCTGAGCCACTAGATGGCAATACCTGCAACGGTTTGAAATCGTTCAAACCCTGGTAAGGAACCCAGCCAAGATGCAATAAAGCATCTTATTCTGAAAAAAGCTTTACTTCTCCAAATTAACTCCAACTCAGATTCTGACATACTTTCTAGTTTAAAATGCTGAAGAGCTGAGCAGTATTAAAAAAATATAAATATCATTTATTTAGCAGGAGCAGCTACACTGAAGTTATTTGAAAAGGGATAAGGAGGATTTGGTCCTAGACCTGATATTTCTGAGTGCTTATGTCACAACTCTCCTAGCACCAGGGATGTCTGTGGTTTGCTTCATTTCCGATGGAAGGAAAACAGTCTTCTTAAATTGCCACCTACATCATCCCAAGAATGTTGCAATTTCCAATTTGATAATGTCAGAACATATCAAAACTAGAAAGTATAATCAGAATGTTTTCACTGTGCAAAGCTGTAAAGAGCTTAATGGTGAAAGAGAAGGTATTTTTTGAAGACACAAAGTGGCCAACAGGTTGAGGAAATGATTCTGCCTCTCTACTCTGGTAAGACCTCACCTGGAGCACATCCAGAGGAGGCCACAAAAATGCTTCAAGAGCTGGAACCCCTCTGCTGTGAGGACAGGCTGAGAGAGTTGGGGTTGTTTGGCATGGAGAACAGAAGGCTCCAGGGAGACCTTCGTGCAGCCTTTCAGTACTTAGAGGAGCCTAGAAGAAAGATGGGGACAGATATTTTTTTTATCAGGGCCTGTTGTGAGAGGACAAGGAGTGATGATTTTGAATTAAAAGAGGGGAGATTTGGACTAGATAGTAGGAAGAAATTTTTTTATGCTAAGGGTGGTAAACATTGGCACAGGTTGCCAAGAGAGATGGTAGATGCCACCTGGAAATATTCTAGGTGAGATTGTTTTGGGCTCTGAGCAACCTGATCTAGTTGAAGATGTCCCTGCTGACTGCAGGGGAGTTGATGACCTTTAAAGGTCTCTTCTAATCCAAACTGTTCTATGATTCTATGAAATGACCTAGACTCAGGATGGGCAGTAAACACTGCTCCTGCCTTCCTGGCCTTCTAACTAGCTGGTGATAAGGGCCAGGACCTGTCATGGGAATGTTTGGTTTGTATTAATCTGGTAAAAGCTTTCAAATAAGTTTTTAGAAACATTGGGAGTTTATCTTTTTTTTTAAATTTATTAATATTTTGTGTAAATAGACAATGGGTTATGCTACATCATTGCATGTATTGTGTAATGCTGAATTTGATAAAAACTGGACAAAAACATAAAAATACTGGAGAAGGTGAGAAAAAAAGGAGAATGATATGGAAATAGGCAATTGAAAAACCCTATAGTAATGGCATAAACCTCATTTCTTTATGAAACATGGAGGAAAAAGCACAAGTAAACACTGATTTGTAAATCATGCTAGTGTTTAGTTAGTCCTCTATCCACGTAAGGCAGAAGTTGCCTAAAAGAGTACATACATTGTCCTGGTTGGCAGCTAACAGCTGACCTATGATATCTGCTGGTTCATGTCATCCTTGAAGTTGACATTTAGTATCTTTAGCTTGTTAACGTTAGTATTCTGTCTGTTCCAGGATAATGGCTACATGCATGTTCATACACCCATAATTACATCAAATGACTGTGAAGGTGCTGGGGAGCTCTTTCAAATTGAGGTAAGTGGGGTTGTATAATGTTTGGTTTTTTGCTTGTAGAGCAGTTCTGGAGACATTGAAGGTTAAAGGAAATATTTGTCTTTACAAATTCTTTCCGTTATATACTGCTATAATTATTTTTTTTTAATATAACAGTCCTTTCCTTCAACTTATAATTTAGACAGTCAATGAAATACGTTATTGTTTGGTTATTTTTAATTCCTGTTTTGTACTGATGAGGTTTTTCTATCCCTGGTGCTGTGGAAACTTTACAAAGAGCAACAGAGAGAGGTAGAAGATCTTAGTAAACAGAAAGACATGATCATAAGAGCCCAGGAGATGGGATGGGGCATTCAGGACAGCCTGCTATGCACAAATGTTCCTTAGATTTGAAATCTAGAATATAATTCACCATGAGAACTCCTTGAAAGAAAGTCAGCAACACCTAAAACTCTTTGTGTGTGTACTTATAACAGGAGTAGCTTGCATGGAGGAGTATGTTAGAATTCTCCCCTAATATTGCCCGATCTCCCCATCCATCCACCAGATTACTGCCACAGTCCATCATTATGTGAAGTATTTGTCATCTTGGGTCAAAACCTGCTATAAAACTTAAATACAGCTATAATCACTAAGATATTCCCCTCAGATTTTCTAACCCCCATATCCATGAATCATAAGAAATTCCATCTGCCTTTTATACTACCTTCCATATTTGAAATTCACTCTCCTGTCTCAAACAATTGCATCCATTGCCACTTAATGCTTATTGGCTTCAGCCTTGCTGGTGAATCATTTGTAAGCAAAAGAAAAACTGTTGAGGTAGCAGTTGCTTGCTGCAGGATGGCATCATCCACTCTCTGTACAGCCTCGAGACAAAACTTATTCTCAAGGTCTAACCTGTGCTACTTGTGATTCCCTTCCAGACCAGTACATGTGGCTCAGCTTTTTGCTTGCTGGAACAATAGAGTTGATTAGCTAAAACTAAATTGTTCCTGTTGAATTGAGATCCCTTCATGCTACCAGAGGTTCTTTCCAGGCTGTTGCATGCAAATTAAGATATGAAAACAAGTGACACTTAATGATGAGAACATTAGACAGTTTGCAGCTGTACAGTGTATTACGCCTTTGGTACAAATTGTATCCACTTGAAAGCTGTAGAGGATGCAGGACTGCAGCGTAGGTGGCTGGTGGTAACCAAAGCACTGATGTAAATGTTGATTGAGGTGCTAAACTGTGAGTCTGAAACTTGGATAAACTGGGTCTTGATGCATAGTTCAAGGCAAACCTCCTGCTCTGTCTCCAGTGTGATTGCTTAGGTGTAAATAATACCTGTCTTGGGGAAATGTAGTGACAACTGTGCTTGAAAGGTGTGGAGTAAGTGCTGAGTCAAATCTCTTTAAATGGCCTGTGCTACAAAGAAAGGGCTTCAGAAACCCTCTTGCTGCTGAGAAGTGGGAAGTTCTCCCTGATTTCCTGTTTCTTCCTTGAGTACTGTTTCATTATCTGGCCTAATTTAGGACTTGGTTTTGTTTCTGCAAAGCTCTTTTCAGAATTGGTCTTGGCTAGCAAAGATCCAAGACTGCTTGCAGTCCTGCTGTGGCCACTTCACTGGAGCAGTGACACTTTCTTGACAGTGGAAATCTGGGAAAAATTAAGCCTGCCTTGGGCCATTATGCGAGGCTGTCAGACATAAAAATAAGGATGACAGAAGAGTGTCAGACATAAAAAGTAAGGGTGTGGTATTTACAGCAAAGGCCAGAATCTCTATATGCCTTAAATCAAAACAACCATCAAGACATTTCTTGTCTGCTGTATTCAGTTACTTTTGAAACTAGTTCTTAATTCTCTGCTTGCACAGTCCAAGGGAGAAAATGAATGCCTGTTTCTCTTACATTTGAACAACAGCCAAGAATTATTGTTATAGGAATCACTGAAAACAACCTGCAAATTAGGTTATTTAATTTTAAAAATATTTAAATCCTATACTGAAAGTTTTAAGACCTATTCTCAGTTGCAACATGGACATAAATTGATGTCTTGTTGCTGCTAAATTTGTAGTAGTTGCATTACACCTGCTGCTTACAGGTTGCTTTTTCTGCCCTTTTGGCTTTTTTAGCTCCCTTGGGCGATGTATAAAACTGATAATCTCAACAGTTTAGCTGTCCTGCTGTGGGTGGAATAAGTTGCATACTTTGGTTGAGTAGCTTTTAGGACCCATGTAGAGGCTGCTTTTGCACCCACTGTGAGCCATTGCCTTTTAATAGCTGTCTTCTCCCGACTGGCACAGTTTTAATCCTCTGACTAATGTCTGGTGGCTGCTCAGGCCTGTGCATTCTTTGGAAATGGTGGAAAGTGAAGAGAGTAGGGAACTTCTTTTACATAAGACTTGAAGAGATGAGGAAAAAGTACCTTGAGTTAGGAGAAAAAGGCTTTTTGAAGGCGTATGATCTTTGATTCCTAGACTTCTTAATCCTGTATGATTTGTGTTTATGTGTTCAGCTTCCTCATTATCTTTGTTTATTTTGGGATGTACTGATTAGTCTGTATATGGCTTTGAGTGGGATGTTCTCAGACTAGGACTTGGAATGGGGGAGAATCCCTTCCCTCTCTGCTGTGCAGATAAATTCAGCTAAGTATTTTTAAAATGAAGTGCCATAACAGTGAAAAGAGGAGAAATGTAAAAATAAATCACTGGATGGTAAGAGCTCCAGGGAAATCTTATGCAATTGAGACTTTTCTACTTCTGAAAAGTGTAGGTTTGAAAAGTTTGAAGACAAACTGAGAGTGTTTTTCAACAGCTGGCTGAACATGATCCAGCAGTGTGCCCAAGCAGGCAAGAAGGCCAACCGCACCCTGGCTTGGATCAGCAATAGTGCAGCCAGCAGGACTAGGGCAGGGGTTGTCTTCTTTTAAAGACTAAAATTCTTAGCAGCTTTGTATATTGCAAGAAACTTTGTCCCTTTCTGAGGCTGCTTCCTAGAAAATCTGCCATTCTTCTGACTTTGTGACCCGGCTGTGGGTCTGTTCCCTGCTATTTTCAGTAGCCTCCCACTCTGTCTGCAATCTTGAAGGCTCCCTGCTTTCTGGGCCTCTTGCTCTGTCTTTTCCACTTTGTTCCCTGGAAAGTTTCCTTGTTTGGCTTTCCTTAGCTGCTGCAGAGAAGGTGGAGGCTCCTCTATGCTCTGGAAGAGTCTTTCTGGCCCAGGGCACTTCAGCCAGTATAGTGAGGCCCTGGACTGCCACTTTCCCTGCTGCCTTGCTGCACCCTTCTTTTAAAAGCACTCAGCATGCAGTGAGTTACAAAGCACAACAGCTGTATTGGCATTCACTGCTCTTTAAAGCAGACCTCAGATGTGTTTTGTATTGCCTGTGGCTTTATTCCTTCCTGGGGACCTTGCTCGAAGTGTAAGGAATGCTGCACTCTAGGTAGTGTGTGCTCTGTATCAGGCTTGTCTCTTCCCACACACATCTGGGTGTTGACGGAAACCAGGGTCTGGATCAGGCTGTTTCATTATGTGAAAGGATACTTAACTGTAGACCCAAACAACTACCCAGGTATTGTTCTTGGCTAAAGTGTATCCAGAGATTGATTGGTTTTTGGCTTTTGAGGTTATTTTGCCACTCACTCGCTATTGCTGACCCAAGCCAGGGTGTGGTTGGCCTTCTTGCCCACCTGGGCACACTGCTGGATCAGGTTCAGCCAGCTGTTGAGAAACATTCTCAGTTTCTCTTCAAACTCACTCGCAGGAATGACTGTAAAGTTTTAGATCCTTGAAGGATGCAAGTTTATGGCTGTGTCTGCAGTGGCTCCAGAAATATGTACCTGCTGCTGAAGGTGTAGCAACTTACTGTTCCTTTGCTACTGCTGGAAAACAGCCTTGTCAGCGGCAAGGAAGGCTGGGGTCTGCTGGGGAGAATCACAGTTAGATAGATACAATTATTAGATAGATAGTGTCTGTCAGGTATTTTCCCCTTTAGGTCCAGATTAAAGATGTGATGCTGTGAATCTTCAGCAGCATGGTTTTGGGGGCCTGGGCTAGAGCTACAGCCGTGATTTCTCTGAGCTTTTCAAGTCTTCTCTGATCCCTTGGTGCGTTTGGCTTGCATAGAGTGAAAGACACAGTCTAATGGTTTATACTCTCCTGGAGCTAATTGCCTCAAGTAAAAGTTGATACAAGACTGACATCAAAGGGAATAATTTTAAATTAAACCATTAGACATTTGAGGGGATGGAAGCAAAACAGGTACTAAATCCAGTTGTTCTCGTATTTAGAATGAGAATAAAAAGCCTTTGATGTTGACATTGAATCCTAGTATGTTTATAGCACATTTACTCTGAGACACCAAGATACTTCATACAGATTCCACCTCCCTCCTTCCCCATTGTAATTTGGGTAGTTTTTGACTAGAGAATGGAGAGACTTGAAAGCAAACACGTTATTTCCCCCTAATCTTTTATCAAGTAGATATTTTGGGGTTGAGAAATGCAAGAAAAGTCCCATCTAATTGAAATAAAAGGACTACAATGTTGTGGCTCCATTTTGCTAGTCATGGGCATGAAACAAAATTCACTCAGTGTCACCAGTGAAGGGATAGCATCACCTACTATTTATTACTTGTCTTCTACCAGTGGCTGGGATTGTTTGTAATAAAGAAGCAAGCTTGATTTTAAAGATTGAGCATAAATCTGGGGCACAGGCACTTGATAACATTGGCCTGATCTTGTGCCTGAATGTGTAAAGTTGAGAAACCACCACCAGTGGGTTAAGTTGATGTTTGTACACGTGAAATATGAAGTTGCTAATTACAGGATACCCCCCCTTGCTGAAGAGCTCTGTTCTGAAGGAAAAGGGAGGCTTTTCAGTCCAGATGTTGCTCACAGTGCAGATGTGCATCTCAGGATCTCTCAGTGGCCTCCCAAACTGGCTGCAGGTTAAGTCCAGTTGAGCTGTCGACTTTCTCACACTCTTCCTCCAGTTGTGTCTATTTTTCCTTTACCTCCCTGAGATTACATCTGATGTGGAGAATGAAAAATGACACAAAGTCATTATAAATAAACCAAACCCCAGCTCCTGGAGGCAGCTGTATCCTGTTTGTGGATTTGGAAGGGAAGCATTGCAATTTCATGGCTGATTTCATTGGTTCTTTTCCCGCCTCCAATCTGTCTTTTTCTTGTTGTTTAGAAGTTGCATCCTACAGGATTAGGTGGGATTTTTCACTGGTGGAGCATGGAATGTAGCTGAACTAAGCCTGCAGTAGGATAAACTGGAGTGGTCTGTGACTCTTTTAGTGTTCTGGCCATGGCTCTGGGGCTATGGTATGTGGATGTTTCTATGTTTATTAATATCCTTATTGTTTTGGGGCAAATACTCTGGATTTATTTGAAGCAAACAATAGAGCTCTGCCTCTGCATCCTTGGGTTTTGTTGTTTGGTGTTTTTAGAACTGCAAAACCTATGAAACAAAGGAAGCAGTCCTGGGGTTACAGCCACAACTTGTCGTATTTTCATTGATCTCTGTGGAGCAATGCAAGCTAGCTCTTTTCTTCAGTGTGATGCTGTGAATAGATAAAACTGCCTTGTGATCTGAAGTCTTTGGCAGTCTGTTTTATCCTTTCAATGAGCAGCAGAGCTTTTTGAGAACAAAAACAACACCTTCCAACTCATTGAGAAAAATGGCAGGTCCTAGAATATCAAAGGCTGGGAAACAAGCCTTGAGCTTAGCAAACTCCTGCGACAAAGCAAGTTGGAGAGCAGGGTGGCTGGAGGCAGTGGCATACTTAGCTGAGCTAGCAACACTTAGCATAACTGCTAGGAAGTACACTTTGAAAAGTGGGTATTTCAAACTTACCTTGGAAGTATTCGTTTGGAAGTCAAGGTAGATTAGCTAAAGCTCAGGTTAGCTTCAAAATGTCTTTCTCCTGAACCTTTGACTCCTCCAAAGCTTAGGGATGACACTGAAATACAGAAAATGCTGAAAACAAATCTTTAGTTTCGTGAACGTCTCAGACTTGTGATCTCTTGCTTGTTCTGCAAGTTATGATACCTACAACCAGTATCCTCATAAGTCACTGAAAGTGGAGACAGGGGCTGTGATGTTCCCCCCTGGAAGTAAGGCTTTTCACACCACAGACACATTATTTGCATCAGACCTCTAGAAAGAGATGTCCCCAAGAATGCTTTGTCTTGTGGGGGTTTTTCTTAATGTGTTTTTTTCTTGACTAGGTTTTAGAGCCTGTTAACAGTCTGAGCAAAGACCGGGAGTCTTGTGACTTAGCACACTAGTGGATTCCATCTCAGCAATGTTTGGGTTGAATCTCATGGAATTTCTTAAAAGAAGAAAAAGGAAAATAAGCCAGGAGCTGTGCTTTTTATTCAAATACTGATAGTCTGACTTCTTGCTTATTTTTTGACTTACAGACATCAAATGGGGGAAAAGAACCTGCAGAGAAGACCCATTTCTTCAATGTGCCTGCCTTCCTGACCGTTTCTGGCCAGCTCCATTTGGAAGTGATGGCAGGGTGAGCAAAATGAGAAATTCTTGGCTTGATCTGTGGGATCTTCTCAGTTGGTAATTTTGCCCCATTGGTGTCCATCAGATGTTTGCCACGTGTGCCAGAAACAAAATGAGCAGCAGTGACTTGGTGATGGTGTGGGAGGCCAGCCTAGGCAGGGGAAAATTGGGCTGATTTTTAATTCTGGTCTATGAACTAGTTTTAAATACTCAGAACCTCCTTCTGCTTGCCACCTTTTGTCTCCTCCAGTCTTTCTGTTGTATTCCTTCCCTTCTGCCAATACTCATTTCTGTTTCCTGGCTTTGACACTTGATGCTTTATTACACAATAGAATCATAAAATGGTTTGGGTTGGAAGGGACCTTTAAAGGTCATCCTAGTCCAGCTCCCCTGCAATAAGTAGGGAAATCTTCAACTAGATCAGGTTGTTCAGAGCCCCCAAAAACCTGACCTGGAATGAGCATCTACCACCTCTCTGGGCAACCTGTGCCAGTGTTTCACCACCCTCATTGTAAAAAATGTCTTCCTTATATCTGGTTGTTGTTCATTCTAGCCACTAAAGTGATCACAGTCAAGTAGTTAATACTGACTTTGAAGAAAATAATATCCTTAAGCTTTTAATGTCAATGTTTCACTGAGTTTGTTAGTGGTAAATATGTCAGTCTATTAGAGAGACATTTCCCTTTGGTTAGGGGGTTTGATCCTCATGCAAGTGATTAGTTACTGTCCAGTGCAAGTCTCCTAAAGAGGGATAAAATCCTAGCTTCAGAAAATGTGAACTTGGAAGATCTGCCTTTTCACGTGAATGTTCTGATGAGTATTTCTAATAGTATTTGCTGTCCATGCCTCATATCCAGTGTTGAGAACCAATGGGTTTATTTAATCGCCATTGCACAGTTTAATTGTCTGCTGGTAAATAGCTGCAGAGAAATTGTTCAAAAGGCAAGTTTTGTGTATAAATCAAAAGGTATCAATATCTTCAGAAATCTGTTTTCTGCCTGGCTTGTTCTCTCTGAGAGACACTACTATTTTTCAGGCCACCTGGACTCAAAATAAAGGTTCTCAATGAACAGGATGTTTCTCAGGTGGTAGCGAAGCACAGGTCACTAGGCAGCTAAAGGCTGATTCATCATCTCAGACCTTAGGTGGGGAAAGTTAAAGAGGAATAGGTTTGTTAACTGCAGTGGTAGTGGCATTTTAGCATCTCTGAAAGGAGATGGGATGACATGCATCTGTATGTGTGAGACTTAATGGACTGTCATGCATTGTGACCTTTATTGAAAGATGTAATTTCACAAAGCAAGTAAGGCCAATGAGAAAGTATGGATTGTAATTATTAACTTGAAATACAATCTCACTCTCTTACATCAGTCTGTTCGCTTTAAATAGTACAGTCTGCTCTGGGATGGAGCAGAAGGCTAAATTGGGCAGATGCAAGACCTGTCTGCTAAATGGTTTTTCCATTAGAATCATAGAATCCTAGAACAGTTCCAGCTGGAAGAGACCTTGAAGATCATCAAGTCCAGCCTTTGTCCCAGCCCTATCNATGCAGTACATTACATGACAGCTTCATGTTCCTCTTTTACATTGTGTTGTCCTTACAGGCATTTTAAATGGATCCAGTGCCATCTAAATTTAGATGAACTAAGTTTATTATTAATGAGGCATAGCTGTTCTGTGACCCTGCTCATTTTCTTTTATTTAAGCACACTGAGGTACCCTGCAGCCCACAGGGTATCATCAGAGTAGCTGTGCCTGCATGTTGTCCAGGGCTCAGGGCTGCCTTTTACAGCAGGGCTGCTTGGTGCTATTCCTGATTACAGGAGAGAACTGTGAGCCATTTAGAATTTGTGAGTTTCAACCTTTTTTTGTGAGGAAAAATTGAAAAAGTGGTGTTCTTCCACTTATTGGCTATCTGCTGTGCTGTATATGCTCGTTGTTGAAGGCAACATTGGAGAAGTTCATCTCCTTTCTCAGTATGACACAAACAGCCTAGTTGGCACAACTTCTTATTTCATTGTGCTTTGTCTTTGCAGTGACAGCATTTAGGTTAACTGCTCTGGGTGTCTGAATCACTGTCAGCTGCTATAAATCTATAGGCTCTTTAAGGTCTCCAGAAAAGTCTTTATTCAGTAATCTAGCTCTCCCCATTAGCCTTCTCATTCTCAGATGAGTCAGGAACCAGCATGTGTGGTAGAAGTTAGTAGGACTCTATGTGTCCTGATAACTGGTTTTAAATGTCATTGGTTTGCTGTGAAGTCCTTGTGGTATTTCCTTGCCCTGTGATCCTCTGGTGAGGATAAAGGCTCCTTTGGGAACCTGAAATAGGCTGGAGGGTCTGTGATAGCTGGAGATGATTCAGAGTCATACTGGAGACAGCCAAAACCAATTGTTGCCAAGAAGCTCACTGGCTGTGATTCTTTTTTCCTCCTTTCACCAGTCTGCACCTCCCATAAGCTCTACCTGCTCCTCTTCTTGCCATCCCACTTGCTAAACGTTTACATCATTGTTTTGCACTGATTTTCCTTGTGCCCCATTTCATCCCAGGCACTGTCTGTTCTGTCTTTTGCATCGTGAGTTTAACTAAAACTGCTTTTCCTAAAAGCCATGGGGCCTATCCACTCCCTAAATCACAGAGTAAGTTATCTCCTCATTTGCCCCCTCCCTCCTTAGTTTGGTTTCTTTCCTCTTATCAGGCATTCAATTGGTTTCTCTCTCATTTGTCTCTAAGTTCATTGCAATTGGGTCAAATGGTCAGGGGCAACATAATAGCATCCTGCTAGGACCTGTGAGGAGGTTATCAGGACAAGCCAACTCTTTTGCAATGGTGAATGACAGGAAGACAAGAGACTATGCAGATGCATTGAAACAAGAAGTTCTGAGTGCAGGTCAGACTGTGATAGGACAAGGGGGAATGGATATAAACTGAAGGAGGGGAAATTTAGATTGGAGATTAGAAGGAAGTTCTTTACCCGGAGAGTGGTTAGGCACTGGCACAGGTTGCCCAGAGAGGTTGTGGATGCTCCATCCCTGGCAGTGTTCAAGGCCAGGCTGGATGTGGCCCTGGGTGACCTGGGCTAGTGATTGGCATCCCTGCTCAGTGCGGGGAGGTTGGAACTAGATGATCTTTAGGGTCCCTTCCAACCTGCCCATTCTAGGATTCTATGATTCATATGGGGCGTGGAGGGAAATCACTACTAGAGCAGCCAAGCACTGGAAAAGATTACTGAGAGACTGTGCACTCTTTATCCTTAGAGAGTTTCAAGACCCAGCTAGATAAAGCCTTGAGCAGCCTGATCTGGCCTTCTTGCTGGCCCTGCTTGGAGCAGAAGGCTGGACCAGTGGCCTTCTGGGTCCCTTCCAGCCTGAATTATTCTGTCGTGCTAAGTTTATTCTTGGCTTCATTCTCGTTTACCTGTCCACCAATCTCATCCACAAGACCATGTTGGTGGATTGTCTCTTTTAGTTCACTTTCAGTTCAATATCTCTCCCCAGGACTTGTATTTTCTGCCTAACTTAAAATTTCAGCCTCTCATACTGACATCTGCCTGTTAATGTCTAGCTATGAAACTTGATTTAGTTGAAACGTAATTAAGCCAACTCCCTCTCCCTCAAGCACATCCCCTTGATTTCTGAATCTTTGTAGATTCTACTGCTGTTCTGTCTATTCCAGGTATTCTCTGCAGTCCTGCAACTGTGTTTTTTCTGGTTGCAGAGAAGCTCTACAAAACATCTCAGTCATCCAGTCCATTTTACCTATGTCTGCCTAAGTTTGTAGAGAGCTGAAGGCAAGTGAATTTCCTGTTGGTTTCAAAAGATACTGAAATCACACTGATTTCACTTTTAAAATGCCAGTACTTCACTGCTTTCCAAAGCATGGAAGAGATGGAGAGAGAGCTGTCATTTCAGGTTAATGTTCAAGAAAACACTGCAGGGGTGAAGAGAGATATGTTTGAGGCTCCATTCTGAAACAGAGGCTTCCTTTTCAGCAGTCTGGCAAATGCAGCCCTAAAATTTAATTCCAGAATGACTTGTTAATGATGGAACAGATTGCATTTTCTTCAAGCAAATATTTGCTCTACACTGTACAATTTTAAGTACTTCTGAATGCAGCTGCAGGAATGATGTCCAGTTGTATAACATTCCTGTTGCTAAGAAGTAACAAAAATAAGTGTAATTATTTATCTTGGATGCCTGAAAAAAAATCTTTGACATTTCTTGCACAACATTTGTTTGAGTCTGACTCACAATGCAGACTCTTATAATTAGCACACTAACTTCCATTAATTAGGCTGACACTTAATTGGAGCTATAAAAAGCAACCATGACATGTCTGGTTTTAATCAATTACCACATCCTTCAGTCTGGTTCATGAATGCTGCAGAGATTCTTAATAACTTTGTGTTACTGGCGAGCCAAATGAATGAACTTTATAGGTGCAACAGTGAGCTTAGGGTCGCTTGGCTGGTTGGAGCTTTACAGTCCACATGGATGTGGTTTTAAACTAAAAGAGGGGAGATTTAGGATAGAGATAAGGAATAAGTTTTGTATGCTGAGGGTGTTGAAAGACTGGCACAGGTTGCCCAGGGAGGAGGTGGAAGTCCCATCCCTGGAAACATTTCAGATGAGGTTGTACAGGGCTCTGAGGAACCTGATCTAGTTGAAGATGTTCCTTCTGACTGCAGGGGGGTTGGACTAGATGACCTTTAAAGGCCCCTTCCAACTCATACAATTCAATGGCTCTATCATATATTTCTGGTCCTTTCTCCTTCTCTGCCTTTTTATTTTATTTTTTTTTTTGGAGAGTAAGCAGCTAATTCCCTTGGAAGAAGTGTAGTGAGAGTAGCTGCAGTTCAGCCATGTCCCTAGGATCCATACATGAGGGGCTGATTGCAGTCCCATTCTGCAAACTCGTTTTACTCTGACTGGGGCATGCAAGAATTATAGAATGGTTTAGGTTGGAAGGGACCTTAAAGATCATCTAGTTCCACGAGCAGGGACACCTTCCACTAGACCAGATTTCTCAAAGCTCTATCTAACCTGGCATTGAAGACTTGCAGGCATGGAGCATCCACAACTTCTCTGGGCATCTTGTTCCAGTGTCTCACCACCCTAACCATAAAGAATTTCTTTGTAATTATTGATCTAAACCTGTCCTCCCACAATTTAAAACTGTTACCCCTCATCCTATCACTACACTCTCTGGCAAAGAAGCCTTGCCTATCTTTTCTGTAGGCCACCATTAAGTGCAGGAAGGCTGCTATAAAGTCTCTGTGGAGCCTCCTCTTCTCCAGGCTGAACAAACCAAGAAGCCCATGGTCTGTTACTGCAGCTCAACTGACCACCAGTGGCTTGCAACACCGTGGCAAACTTAATAGTTTGAGAGCATGGATGTGCCTTGTGTTAAGGCTGCAGCTCCTGCTTCTTGGAAAGTCTCTGTGCCCCAAGAAGTGGCCCCAGTATGAGATGTTAAGACAGGCAGTGTCATCCCTATCCGCTCCCACAGCTTTCCTTAAAATAGATGCACAAATCCAATAGTGTGCTCTGAACTTCTTCAAGGGTTTGCTGTTGTTACACTGAAGTGGAATATGGATATAGATCCATGTCATAGTCAGCTGGAATGTGTTGCATTTAATATAGCTTTTAGTGATTTTTTTTTTCTTCTTTAGCACAGTTATTTACTTTGTTTAGTTACTCTTAGTTGGAATTTGAGGCCTTGGAGATTTTAAATAGCTACTCCCAAACTTTGAACTATGACCTGAACCATGATTCCCTTTGAGCTGCAATGCACCCATCAGTGCAGCTTCTTGCTGTGATTGACATTTAGTAGAATTCACAGAACCAGTGTCCATCTGAAAAACAATTTTCTAAAAAAAAATGAAATAGACTGCTCTTCATAGCTATTATAGTGCAGTTTCTGAAGAACATGTGGTTTTTTCACTCTGGAAGGAAAAAGATTTAACCTGATTGCTCCCCTCCCCCATCTTGGTGATGTATTTTTATGGCTTACAGTAGAAATCACTGGGATGATTAAGCTTTGAAAAACATCTTTGCTCCCTGTTTTATTTAAATCTTTGAAACATTTTATATCACTCCTTTGGAGAAGGTCTCTATTAGCTAGGACATGGAAAATGGTTATTTGAATAAATGCTGAACTGCTCTGCTCTGGTAGCTTTCATCAACCCAGCTTGAGTTATCACTGCTAATTGGTGGTTTTATTGACTTTAATTAGAAATAATATCAAAACCAGGACAAAACAAGACTCCATTGAGAATAAAGTATTAAAATGTCACATAAAAAGGTGGAGGACCCAGGCTGATGAGGTATTTGAGCCTGGAGCAAAAGACACGGTATGGCTTTTCAGTAGCTCCGTTTCCTTTGTCTCGATTTTCCCTCTTTTCCTTGCCATCTGTAAACTAGCACCACAGTGTCTAGGTGTGCTGTCAGGTTTAATAAACAAGATGAGAGGTGCAATGCCAGATAATTAGGGTATATGAGTCACATTATTGTTAATTACTTAAGTGTGCCTGGATCATTTTCAAGTAGAGGTGGATGACTTGGGAAGAATCTTTCTCCTATCTTCTTTTCTTGCCACTGAAGCCAGAGCAGAGGACAAGGCAGGGAGAGAGCTGGTCCTGGAGCATGGCTGGTAGGTGCTGCTGTGCATGCAACCTCATGGGCATGGTAGGATGCTGCCCTTTGGAGACTGCAGTGAGGGAAACTGCTGCATTGCTTCAGTCTGACTGAGGGGGAAGTTGGCACTTCCCAGTCCCTGTCTGGGAACTTAGACAGCCTTTTTTTTTTTTTATTTATGTACTTATTTTTGGCTGCTTACAAAAGGAAGTACAGTCCCTTCTCGTTGCAGCATGAACTGGAGCCTTAGCACTCAGCACAGCAGCTCTGCTGCTACCCAAGCCTAAGGCTCAGGTACTCCTGTAAAAGTCCTTGTCAAGACAGCTCTTCTTATCTGCACTTCATCAGAGGACAGACAGAAGTGACACATTCAGAAGTCTTTTTTCTGTTTCTTTTCTGGATAAAATGTGGTCCTCCCCTGCCACCTTTTTGACAGAAACCTGTGCATTTTCACTGTGCAAAATCCAAACCACCTAACAATAGTAATGGGAGTATTATTTTTACGTTGAGGTTAAAACCCAGGTATTTCTGTCCAACTCTGAGGTTTCATTTTAACAATCTGTAAAAGATTCTCTTCTCCAAACTGCTGGGCACCCAGACCTCACTAGCATCATGAGGAACCCTGGTTTTCCAGCTCCTCCAGAAACCACACCCTGAAGGCATTGGATCAGGATGTTTGAATGGTTGTCTGCATGTGTGTGGTTTTTTGCGCTGGGCCAGAAGAGCTTTCGACATACAAATTTCAGCATCCCACAAGAAATCCCAGTCATGCTTGGGTCAAGCACTGCAGCCAACTGGTGTCTCCTGGCAGCCAAGCAAAGTCATCTGCTTGTTTCAGTGGTGCAGGCAAGTCCTCCATGCTCAAAATGAATATGGTCATGCTGGAACAGTGGAATTAAATCAGATGGCTCCATTGATTAATTTCTTGCCTTCCTAAGGGAAAGGACAATGCAACTGACAAAGCTAAGCTCCTAGGCTTTAGAGTCACCTTGCTTTCCTTTCCTCTTCTGCTGACACCATGTGTTGTTTTTTCACAGAATCATAGAATGGTTTGGGTTGGAAGGGACCATTAAAGGTCATCTAGTCCAACCCCATTATCCTTGGGTTAGAAGCTAATGTTACTAGATTTCCTTGCAGTCTAGGTTTTAGTGTGTGTACATTTGGGGTCAGGAGGATTGGTAGACAATAGCACAGGGGGAGACATACTGTGATGAAGGGTCATGTACTGTGAACATTCTAAATGAACACATATAGCATGACCAAAGATGAGTTTTGGCACAAATCACCTTTCAGTTTAACTCTTCACTGCAGGCCTTGTCAGAGTAATCGCTGCATTTGGGTTTATGCAGACACCTATATTATTTTAAGGTGAGAAGGAGGGCACTACACAAGTAAATAGCTGTATGTACTGATGTGGTTTAGTGCTCAGCCCTGAGTCAGAGCAACCAGCTTCTTCCTCCAGCTGTGTCACTACCATGTGGTGTGACCTTGGTATTGGCTGTAAGCTGACTGTGCAGGGATTGCATCTTCTTGATTAATAGCCTTGCTCAGAGTTATATCCCCTTGGTTCAATAGCACAAATAAGTCTTTATTACCCCAGTAGCAGTGTGGAGTCCTGGCTCAGAAAAGGAGCAAAATCCATTCCTGGCTTGGGAACCATCAGCATAATTAATTCTGTTTGGATTGCAGTGTAAAAATTGCCAGGAAGGCAGAGAAGCTCAGGCCTACAAACATTGTGTGAGTTTAATTAAAAGGATGATTTTAAGCAGCTTTGGGCACAGATACTTCATATTTCGCTGTTGGTTTTTATCATTGCCTCTATAATGAATTGTCAACGAGCTCAAATGAAATGAGATTTCAGTCTGTGTGGTGTAAAGCTCTCAAAGGGGGAGAGGTGGCTGCTTCTCAAGAGGGTTTTAGTATCATGTTAAATAAGGGTGAAAACAAGGAAATTTCTCCCTTTTTGGATGTTAATAAAGTGGACATCATAAATGCAGCCTGAGTAAGGAAAAGCTTCCACCAAGCAGTTGTCTATGTGGAGGACAACTGAGCTCTAGCAACCCATCCAAGCCCTGCTCTTTGCACCCAAAGGGACTCTCGTGAGCCTGCACCTAGAAGATGGCTAAGCCCTTCACTGGGCTGGGGCAAGCAAGCTCGGTGTTTTCCAGGATGGAGCCTTGGCTTTTACAGTGTTCCAGGATGTCAGAGGGAGTGCTGTGGATATTCTCTTGGCCTCCACATTAAGCGCTCAGATTTTCCCAGAGAACCGGGCAGAGCAAAATCCAGTCCCAGAAAGGGAGCAATTAATTAAGCAGTTCTATGCCTTCTTCTGGTGTCGACCCTGGCAGCCAGTGCCTGTGAACTGCACAAATGCGCTCGGGCTTGCTGTCCAGAGCTCTGATCTGGCTGAAGCTGACTGCAAAGGGACTCGTTTCAAAGCCTCTCTTGTGTTCTTTGGTAGCACGTACAAGGACAGTGTTACAGACATTACTGCTCTGCCTGTAATGGCTGAGGAAAAAGGCTCAACACATTATCAGGCTTGCTTTTTTTTTACTTTTTTCCTTCCTCTGTATGTGCTTTTGTTGGAGATGAGGAATTAGCACTACTGATTTTTTGCCCTTTTTTTTTTTTTTAAAAAGAAGCTTGAGTGCCCATAACCCCAGCTGACCTAGGCACTTTTGGAGACTTAGCCAGAATTTTCAAGTTATTTTTGTATGCTGGAAGTCTTGCAGAGGTCTGGGAATGTTAAATGATGGATTATTTGCATCGTGGAGCATAGGACTGAGGCTCCATTGTGCTAGGTGCTGAATGCACACAGAACAAAATGACTGCTTTTGCCCCTGGTACCATGAAATCGGAGTGGAGTCAGCTCCCATCCCTCTTTTCTATTATATTTATACATGCTCAGTGTGATACAGCAGTGTATCAAATCACAGATATGTTTTTTAATAGCAGATGAAGTACAAATAAAGGTCAGATCTGTGTAGTGTGCATTTGCTTAATGTCTGGAATGGTAGAGCACAGCAAACAGTGTGTGGATGCCTGGATGAAAAATAATTGTCCATGCTTGGAGTGGACAGCAGTGACTATATGTATTTTTAGCTGTGTTTCTCTGTTCTGTCCAGAGTCTCTGGTCAGTGCTGCATTGCCATTACCACATGACTTGTGTTTACTGTGCTCCTTTGATCACTTTGCCAGCATGACATCTGGCTAGATTCCCTTTGCCAGGGCACCAGGATCATGGTGAAGTTCTCACAGTTATTTCTGTCATTTCACTTTACAATTAGCCTGAGAAATTAAGGATTCCTCCTGCCCCTGCAGATACAGACTTATTTTGGGATTTGGATTGGAGTTTTTTTCCCTTCTTCCAGGAGGCAGACTGGCAAATTCAGCCTGACACCAGTGATTTTGGGTTCTCTACAGGCTACCACAAAGCCCTTATCCCTGCTATTGTTGAGCACCTTGAGATAGTCCATGAAGTTCATAGAATCATAGAATGGTTTGGGTTGGAAGGGATCCTTAAAGATCTAATCCAAAGCCACTGCAGTGAGCAAGGACATCATCAACTAGATCAGGTTGCTCAGAGCCCCAAACAACCTGACCTGGAATGGTTCCAGGGATGGGGCATCTACTGCCTCTCTGGGCAACTTGTGTCAGTACCTCACCATCCTCATGGTAAAAAATTTCTTCCTTATATCTAGTTTAAATCTCTCCTCTTTAAAACCATCACCCCTTGTCCTGTCACAACAGGCCCTCCTCTGGACTTGTTCCAACAAGTTCATGTCCTCATGCTGAGGACTGCAGAGCTGGACACAGTACTCCAGGTAAGGTCTCACCATTACAGTGCTAATGGTTCATTTTGTAAATGCAGGTGGTGCTCAGTTTACCAGTTAGAGAAAATTAGTCCCAACAGGATGCCTAGGGCTGAGAAAAGACTGAATCCAGTTCCTGTGGGAGTTGTTCTGCACTTGTCCTCCCCAAAAGCTCTGTCTCAGGCACAGAGAGGCTTTATTCTTACAGCACAAAATCAGTCTGTGACTGTGAAGTGTTTGACCATGGTTGACATCTTGGAGCAATAAGGTGGGGTTTTTTATTATTATTAGGTATCTTGCAGCCAGCAAGCCCCTTGGAGGATAAGTAACTAATCATCATGCATGGGCTCCTGTTCAGTAGGAAATAAGTACAGTTCAGAGTGCTCTTAGTAGCCTGCATTGCTGGAGACTGTCATATGCCACACAGCCTACAGCAACTGAAGTATCAGTGCCTGTGCCTAGACAACCACGTCGAAATGTGTCTCTCTCTGAAGCCAGACTGTTGCTCTGTAGGACAGGATCTCCTGCTAGCCAGCTGGTGTCACACTTGAGTTTTAAGTGTTACTTTGAGGACTTCATGTCAGTGAGAAATTAGACACCTGCAGATCAAACAGAGGAGACCTGAGCAAGTACTACAGCAATTGCAAGCTTTTCAAAATCCTTGTTGTGTCCAATCCTGGCCCAGTCACAATCTGAATTTGTCACTAAAATTCTTTCTTTAACCAAAGTGCTCCAAATTGAGATATTTTAGCAAGAGCCTGAATCATGGGTACATGTAGCAGAAGAACCTGCATCTCCTGTTTAGCACTGCAGGCCAACCTCTGTGGCCTAGCAGGCAAAAGTTTCTGACCAGTCCCACCTCAAACATTGAACAATTTTGGCTGAGTGACTCATTGTTTCATATTTGTTTTTTGTATTGCTATAGCAGTTGAGGCTCTTAAGGTTTAGATCCAAGACCTTGTTGTGCCAGGTGTTGTGTGAACATGGAGGGGGTGGGAACCAAACCCACAAAAAGGGTTTCTGAGGAAGAGTATGCGTTTCTGTATAACCCCAGGCAACAGATGGCTACAGATGGGGGAGCACAAGGAACTGATGAGATAATACTGACCTGTGCAGTGAGTAATAGTCTTGGTACATGACTTATCTAAACATTGCTGATGTTTTATAGACACCATAGCAAAGGGCAGTTTGAAGGACGATGATCATGTGAGTGCAGAAGTTGACAATAACAATTGCAGCAAGCGAGAAAGAAGAGGAAAAAGAGGCAGACTGAAAATGATGCTTGAGGAAAGATATTTGTTGCAAAATCTGGTTAACCTTGTAGGTGATATGGTCATGTGTGAGAGAGTGCAGGTATGGGAGCAAAGTAGACACAGAAAGTGTTTTTGTTGGAGCAGGGAAAGCAGAGCCAGCAGGGAAAAGAAACCCAAAGGCAGGCTACATATTCAGTCTTGACCTGCAACTTTCCCCTGGTGTGTTTACTGCTAGCAGCTCAAGGAAAAAGAAAGTGCTGTTTCTTTGGATCATAACCTTTAACCATCATGTGATATAAGGGAACAGATGAATGAAGCAGAATGTGTGTGTTCCTTTATTTGCAGTGCAGATGCCCCTGTAAGGGCCAAAGGAAAAATGCTGCTTTTTGTAGCGTTGTTTATTTAAACTTCAGTTTAACAAAATTAGGCTGTGCAGAAACTTGAAGAGGATGTTCTCTGAAGTTGAAAGCTGGCAGAGCAAGATACAAGTCAAATGGCAACCCCAGCAATTAGCACACATCCTTTCATGAATGTTGAGTGTTAAATTGTGCTTCATCTCTACTGATCACGTCCTTTTCTTCTACGTGCTATCTACAGCTAAAAATAATGTAAAATTAAAGATCTGTACCAAAGATAGCAGCTCCCCAGTCCATGGTTTTCTGAAGTAGCTTGCTCTCTCCCAGATCATGGTTTGCTTCCCATGCAGCATGAGAGGAAACGCAGCTGTTACAGCATCTGTTTGGGAAGCTCTCTCTGGCTTGAGCATGTCCAGGAGCCCAACTGCTCCTAGCCCACAGTATGAAAGGTACTGCTTAAAGTGCCGTTTCCACATGGCAAAAGTAAAACTTTTAAAGGTATATTGCTGTTTGATAGGAAAGTTTCATACAAAGGAAGTGGAGAGAGCCAGGAAGGCTTTTTGTCCTGTGTAACACAGTGTGATGTGAGATCAGAGCAAGAGGGGGTTGTATTTAAATAGACTCCAGCAAACAGATTTTCTGGAGAAATAGCTTCATAATAGGGAATGCATTGGTTGCTTCAGCATCTGATATCCTAGATGTGTTCTCTGCAGTAGGGATTGTTTTTTAGCTGAACCATTTTTAGCTACGTGAAAGGAGTGTGGTTCTCTATCTCAAAGGTTCTTTCAGCAATGAACTTTGGTCTTGCCACTAGAGGGGGACTGCAAGCCATACACTATACATCCAACCCCCTCTTGGTGTTGACACCAGCCCAGCAACTCCAGGAGCAGGACCCTCTCTGCTCTGTTGAGCTCTAGCGTGTCAGAGCATTCACAAAGGTCAGACCTTGCAGCCAAACAAACCTGAAGGTGGAAGAAGGGAGTTTGACTGGTGTGCTGTCTGGGTACTTCTCCAGTGACCTGATTCTGCAGAATGTCATTTTTTATTCCCACTCAGCTACAAAATGAGTCCTGAGCTCAAAAGCTGTTCAGGGAAAGGTGAGTAGGGTTCATGCAACTTCCCTGGGTCATGAAGAGGTGTGAATAGCCCCTCTCCATGCCTGGGTGAAGGAATGTAACAGCAGCATCATTAAACTGGTCAAAGATAAAATGGAAACATGAGTGCCTCTGGATCCTGGGAGAAGAGTGGGAGCTTTAAATGTAACAGACTTGCTTGTATGCTGGGCCTGACCTACCTGTTTCTTGTTGCTTTTTAGAGCTTTTACCCATGTGTTCACTTTTGGTCCAACATTCCGAGCGGAGAACTCGCAGAGTCGCAAGCATCTGGCTGAGTTCTATATGGTGGAGGCTGAGCTGGCCTTCACTGAAAGTCTCCAAGATATCATGCAGGTAGGCACTCCAAATGTCTATGCAGAACCAGTGCCAGAACTACTTCCTCCTCCCTGAGCTGTGCTCCCTGACTTCAACTGAGGTCACAGCTCCTCTTGCCCTGTGCGAGCTGGCTCAAGGTTGCACAGGGACTTCCCAAGGATCAGGGTTTGCTCAGCAGAGGTGAGGCCACAGAGGGGATTTAGAAGGGAAGACATAGGTGCAAACATAACCCTCATCTGATTGGGAGGCTGCACAGTTGCTGTATTTCCAGGAAATGTGTAAGTGTGCTTGACTGGTGCTGCTGAACGTTGCACTCTAACCTTCAAAACCTTCAGTATCTCTTCAGTGAATCTGAGCAGCATTTATGCAGTGTGTCCCTACTGTGCTCTGTAAATAGCTCCTTGAAAGCTACATTGAATTCTCAAGTAGAAGCAACAGTTCCTGGCATACACTATTCGCTGTGGCTTTAGCAGAAGACTGAAAGAAATCCTTAGTCGGCTGAGTTGTGATTTTTCAGGGTTGATCTCTCATTTGTAGCATAACCACATGATGGATGCTAATGCATCTTACTAGTCTCAGCATATAAGGCAGCTTATGCCCAGTAGGATGTGTTTCTTTCTGTCCTAAAGTCCTTGACAAGCATCTTTCCCTATGACAGAAGGGCTCCTAACAGCCATTGTTTTGCATTCCTCATAGCAAGTCTACATTGCAACATGCTTACTTCTGTGATGTTCTCCTTTGCAGAAATGGAGTTCCTGTTTTGTTTATTTTTAAATCATTGAGCAATCTCTCTTTTAACAAAAAACCTGACAGCTGCTCTAAAGCCTAAGTTAAGTTTCTTTTTCCCCTGCATAACTGACCTAAATTCAGTGTTTTCTTGTCTATCTGCCCATTGGGCAATTTGTCTGTTTGTCCTCATCTGCAAGTTCTTTGTTTGGTGCAAAATGCCCACTTGAAAGCCCTGGGGGCTCTTGGCCAGAATTAACATCTGAACTTTGTCCTCACATAAAGAGCTGGATTGTTTAAAATTTATTTTTAAAATTGGTATTCAACATTTGGACTGAATACCTCTAAGTTCAGCAAGTTAGTGCGTTGGGAAGACTCAGCTTCTTCAGGGACATCTTGAAGTATTTGCTTATACACGATTAAAGAGCCTTACTACAAAGATGTACATGTTAACCATTCACTGATGAGGCTTCAGCCAAAAGCTCCAAAAGAAATACACCTTTCCTTACAAAATAAAATGAAAAAGAAGATTTAATAACAGTTAACGTGTATTTGGGAGGAAAGAGCCTGAAGTCTTAGAGCAATAGCCTTTTTTCCCCACTGTAATTGCACAGAGTGGTGCTCAGTTATTCCTAAATTAGTAGCCTAGTTCTTATGAAGTCTCATTCATCTCAATCATATAATCTAAATTTCTGTTCTGTGCCAAAACATGTTCTAGTGCTACAAAGAAGCTTAAACTCTGACAATACTGGTTTCACAGTACTTTCTGTGGAAAGTCCCACGTGCTCACTGCGTTACTGCATGGCTGGGTGATAGTATTACTATTCCAGTGTACAGGATATATGTAAGTGTACCTAAGGAGAGGCTTCTGTGGCCTCTTTCCATAAGACTGTATTCAAGAAGTTGAGTCAAGTTGCCTCAAGGCACTTTTCCTCCAAACTGCATGAGAAAGAGAGTTAGAAGAAGATCAGTGAAGGGGTCCAAGTTGTATGGAAGTGTCTGGACTTACCAGGGCCATTGCCCCTCCAGTCCCTGAATTGGAGGTTTGAGGTCTCCATCTATTGATCAAATGCCTACTGCCAACCATCTCCCTCTCTTTTCAGTGTTATGTCATGTAGCCATATTTGTAGGTCATTATCTTCTATTTTTTTATTCCACAGTCTCGGCAGTGCAGTGGATTTAAAGGATCCCACTTCACTCATGGCACTGGTGAGGTCTCAAAGAGGTCATATGATGCAGTCATTATTGAATTTCATCAAATGCACCTACAAAACCATGCTTAAAAAATATTATGTAGGCTGTAAAGTTAGGAAGTGCCAGAAGGAAGATTTCCTGAGGACATTTTTGGGAGTTCATGCATAGTGTTAGTCTTCCTTAATAAGATCACATCTTAGCACCATTGTCTCTTATTTAAGAGATACAAAGTACATCTCTTTAAGATGGAGAATACAATTTAACACACAGTACCTGAGGGCAGAAGTATTGTCCTCCAAAGGTTATGTACTTCATCAAAATTAATGTGCTGTCATTACAGCCCAGTGGCACAGAGCACTGTTACCTCCATTTTACAGAAGGCAATTCAGGCATGAAATGAAATCAATAGTTGCACTGCTTTTGGTTGTCAGGTTCAGGGGTCTCAGATCTGAAATAGAAATGTGGTTTGATTTCCAGAATAGTTTGCACTCAGAGCACTTTCTGTCTTCAGTACCAAGGCTAAGACAATTGGGCAAATTTGACTGAAGTCTCAAGGGAACACACACTGGTAATCACATGGGAGAGGTTTGTTCCAAACATCTTGCACAGCACTTGTTAGGGACATTGAGGTATCTGCAGGGCTATAAGTTCCTTCTCTGAAGTGGCATCTAGCTGCCATAACTGAGACTCTTTCTGTTTCCTAACTTCCATCAGCATTTATTATTCAGTTTTGATGACCAGTGAAGCAATAGTCTGACAGACAAGTTTCCTTCCTCTCATAACAACAGTGTCACTCCATAGTGGATCCTAAGCTGCTGGAGGAGACTTTATGACCAAGATCAGATGTGAATCTCCCCTCTGTGTATGTGTCCACACGTACAGTGTGTGTGAGCAAGCATGAAGGCAAGAAATGATGGTCCACTTGATGGTTGTTTCGTATGGAAATACCTTGTGATCTACACTGCATCCATATGCATGCCCCACATAAATACATAAACAAAAATCCTACTGGCAGTTCTTGGGATTTCTCTGAGAGTGTTTTATATCATAAAGATGATGATTTGAACCCTTGTAGTGCACAGCACCTCCAATTGCTGCTGCTGACATTTACTGCTGTTTTGTTGATGATTTCCTCTGTTTCAGCTCTGGTCATAATTTTATTTGGGAAGAAGATAAGTTGCAGTATCAAAAGATCCAAGTTAAAATTAAACAATACAGTTGGGAGCTGCTCCTAATCAAAACTGGATAGTAAACCATTAAATTCCACAGCAGCACCAGGGAAGGCCAGGATTGATACTGCTGAACTACTTTAAAAGGTGAAAATCAAGAGGAAAAAAGCTGGCAGGGGTGAGGGAGAACGGAAAACTTTTACCCCTGTCCTCCGCACCTACCTTCCCACTAGCACAATTTCTACATTTCCATTATGAAGCAACCAGATTAATGGGTTTTTGGACATCAGGAGTCCCACCTCTCTGATGAGCTGCTTGCTGTGATTCCAGTAGCTCTTTTCCTATATAAGTCTCCTATGAAATATGTTTCTTTCAGGATGCCTTCAAACTGATCACTTCACCTGTATCTCCAGCTCATGTGTTCCCTCAAACCAGCAAGACAGTGGTTATGCTTCTCCAGTCATTTTTCATATAATCTACTTTCTAGTTCTTCATTATAATATCTTCTTAAAGCCATAACTTCTTATTTCAAGACTTGGGTTTTTTGGTTGTTTTTTTTCTCCCCCCCTCTTGTTTTTTTCCCCTCCACTCTTTGTGCCTGGTACACATTTGGCATAAATAAGCATAAGAGCAGTAAGGAGGCCAATGCATGACCCACGTGTCTGTCTTTTTTTGCCAGGATAAAACCTCAGTCTCAAACCTGGAAATATTTCTCCGATTGTTTTTTCCCATACCACCCACACCTTTTTTTTTTTTTTCCACAAGAGGAAGCTGCTTCTGTTGAATGCTGTGGGAACCTAATTGTTACTTTATCGCACAGTGAGGGGGGAAAAAAAGTGCTAATTAAACAACATGCTTGTCTGAAACCAGATGATACTTTCATTTTCTAGAAAGAGGAAGCTTAATGTAAAATCCCTTCGTCTCTGCCTGGTGAAACCAGCTGAATTGCCAAGAAGTTTTCTAATTTCATTTGCATAAGCCTTTTTCTAGCTACTTTGAAGAAAGTTCAAAGCTGGCTGTTTGGTTATTTGCCACTCAGCAGGAGGAATGCTAGCTTTTCATTTCCTCCCTGTTTGAGTACCAGTTAGGGGTAAAACTGTTCATCTGCATAGGATAATGCTGTTCCTTTATTTGAATATTCCCTTCTTAAAAAGAAGGCCTAGATTGATGCAGGAGGCTGATGGGATGCAGAGGTGGTTCATGATCACAGAGCAATGTTTCAGCAGTTTGGGACAGATGATGTGGGATGTTCTTCTAAACATGAGACTTTAAACAATCTTCCTGAATACTCATCTTGGCTAGGTCAGTAGCCCAGCTTCTTCTTTTCTGTGCCTCTTGTTCCTCTTACCCTGTAAGATCTGGTTCCTTGCAAGGGAGACTTGTTTCTTCCTCAGCTCTGCTGACTGAACATCAGTTCATCTTTTCAGTTAGTCTCCCCTGGGCTCTGTGGTGTCTGGAGACTGCTCCTCACCTAGACATTGTGGTTACTTCACTTCTCTCAACTCTTCAATTAATGAAGCAGTTGTTATGCTTACAGGAAAAAAAAAAAAAGAAAAACCACAGGAAAATGCAAGGATTTTCAGAGGTGCTTTTTTTTGGGGGGGGGGGAAACCTGGTCCCATCCCAGGCTAAGATGATGTGCAGACCAGCCTGTGTTGCTCTGTTCCTTACTAAGGAGATGAGACTAAAGAGTGTGATTTTGAGGAAGAATTGGGAACATCAGTACTACCCAGATAGCACCTACGTGTCTTGTGTAGGCTTAAGACTGTAAGGAGTCACAGGAACTCTTAATTTTCACACCAGCAAGTGTCTTGGATGCTCTGCTTTGCTTAGCCAAAAGAGAAAATTACACTTAAAACTCGTTGATCAAAATGCAGTGACGTCCCATGTGGGGGCTTTTTTTTTTAGAGAACAAAAATAGCATTTTATTTCTTGATGGGTGAAGCCCATTTTACTGGATAAGTACATCCAAATTGGATGATACGGCTATTTAGTTGATCCACATTAATTTAGGGAAATGAAACCACATCTTTTTTTAGTTTCTCACACATTGCTGCATTGATGTGTCCTCTGCTTTAGCTCTCTATTTGTCTCTGTACATCTTCTCTTTGTGCATGTTTGCTCTTACTGCACAGACTCTATCTAGCTTGAATCTGTTTGATGGGCTGGCTCTACACAGGACACTTTTATTCTCCTCTCCTTTAGTTCTGTCTCTTGTAGCAGCAAAGCAGTAAACCAGAATTGCTCATTACAGGACAGACACCTCACTAATGATTAATCTGAGACTAGTCACCACAAGTGGTTATAATGATTGTGGCTGTGGCTGACTGGGGCTGCTATTTGAGTATTTTAGCTGTGTTTTTTTCACTGGAGGTACCTGATTGAAGATACTGAGGTCATCAGCAGACACTGAAGCCCTAAACACTAAGCAAAAACATATCCCAATCCTCTTCAGCTACTGAGGAAGCCTGCTAATTAGGAGCATTAGCAAGCTGGAACCCTCTTATGCAGTCTGACCATGCAGAAGGACAGAAGCTCCTTCTATACCCTTTGACTGATGTGCACTGTGTTTTATTTATGGTCTGGGACATCTAAGCAGTGTTAATTTTTCATGCACTCCTGTTTTCTCTCTTAGGTTATGGAAGATCTTTTCAAGACAGCAACAAGCACTGTGCTCTCCAAATGTCCTCATGATGTTGAGCTTTTTCATAAACACATAGCTCCTGGCCAGAAGGTAATAAATGTGACAGGAAAGAGCTGCAACCCTGTTGTGCATTTTGGGGACTCTTGACTAGAGGGAGGCTTTATTTTTTTTTCTTTTTATTTTGTTCTCTTGTGTTAAACTGTGAAGAGCTAGAAGTCAGACTGAGCATAAGTTGTTGTTCAGGCAGAGAGGACAGGCAACTTTCTGTAGCTGGTAGCAAGTGTAGTAGAACTGTAGTAGTCACAACATCTTTACTCTGCTCTGGTGAGACCTCATCTGGAATACTGTGTCCAGCTCTGGAGCCCTCAACGACATGGAGCAGATGGAGTGGGTCCAGAGGAGGCCACGAGAATGCTCAGGGACTGGAACACCTCTGCTATGAGGACAGGCTGAGGGAGCTGGGATTGTTCAGCCTGGAGAAGAGAAGGCTTTGGGGGGACCTACTAGTGACCTTCCAGTACCTAAAGGGAACTTCCAAGAAGGCTGCAGAGGGCCTGTTTGCAAAGGTCTGCAGTGAAAGGACAAGGGGCAATGGTTTTAAATTAGAGGTGCATAGATTTAGGATATTAGGAAAAAGTTCAGTTCCTCCCCACAAGGGTGGTGGAACACTGGAACAGGTTGCCCAGGGAGGTGGTTGAGGCCCCATCCCTGGAGGTATTCCAGGTGAGTCTTGACAGGGCTCTGGGCAACCTGATCTAGTTGGGGATGTCCCTGCCCATGCAGGGGGTTGGACTAGAGGACCTCCAGAGGTCCCCTCCAACCCAAATGATTCTATGAGTCTATGATCTAGCAGCCTCTGAATCATCAGCTCCGATAACCTTTTAGCACTGAATGGCTGAGAGTGGATTTTGACCTGTTTCTAGATCACAGTGCAGACCTACAAATTAAAACTTAGAAGGAGGTATTTTTTCTGTGTGTCCTCTGGGCCCCTGAACCCTTGAGAGTACCTTTACATTTATTTTTTTTCTTGTTTTGACTAAGGACAGGTTGAAACAAATACTGAAGAACAAATTTGTGACGTAAGTACTTGACATGCAAGAGGGATTTGGGGGAAAGAGTTTCTATTTTTTGTATGTTTTTTTCTTTCTCAACTCAGTGTCTTCTGGATTAGTGTAATGTCTCCCAAGGAGCATGAAATTGCAGTTCCCTTTGCCCTCACACCAGTTCACCAGTTGCACTTTCATCTCTGCATGAAGGCTGGCCTCTGAATCTGCTGTCCTTTAGTTTTTGCTTCCCTGGACAAGATCCTTTTTCTGTAAGAGTATCCTCCACCCAGCATGTACCTGCAAAGTGGTTTGCTCGCTGTCTTACTTGGTTTGGGCTTTGGTGCTCTGCCTTCCTTCACACTTCCACTCCAGTAGCTTCCTTTTTATGAAACTTTTTGTTTGTATTTAAAGATCCCAATTGGTTTTCTCTTCTTGATTGCTTGTGCAACTTCTTTTCCTAGTTCTCTGTGTGCTCAAGAACTGAAGGGTTTTGGTTTCCCTCCTTGGCTCCCAAGAATACCTCCTCTTCCCTACTCTTGCCTGTCTCTTCAGATAGTGGTGCTCTCCCTTCATCACACACTACATTGTAGGACTGCTCAGCCCTGCACTGATTTTCCTGTTAAGCAGCTACAGTCACACTTGGGTTAACAGGGTCATGATAGATCTGCCCTGTGCCTCATGGCTGCATAAGCACCATGGGAGACCTCAGTGAAGTCACTGCCTACCCATTTCAATCCTTCTGTCTGTGGTCTTGACTGATACTCCTGGGAGGACAGAGTTGCACTCAGCTTCTCCCACAGTCCAAGGGAAAAAAAGAGTGAGTCATTCCATCTCTCTCTCCCTCTCTATGTCTCTCAGCTTTGTGTCAGCCACTGGCAGATGCGAGGCATTCCTGGCTTACACACGTCAGTTACATGTGTTGAACCTGTGCCAGTGCTATACCTCATTTAGACCATGGCCTCACATAACCCAAGCACGTGGAGCACTATATTCCTTCTTGAGGTATTTCCTCCAGAAGCCTTCCCTGTGTTAGTGAAACCTTGTGGCTAGGTGTAAAAAGCTTGTGCTCTTTGTTGGTTTATAATTGGATTTAGCCAATGATACAGAGAGATTAAATTATTGCCATTGGATTATTCTTTCCTCTCTCTGGAAAACTTTTCAGCAAAATTATCATCCACTTAGTCTTTATTTCCATTTATCAAACCTGCAGCATCTTTCACTGGATTTTTTTCTGTTTGCTTTGCCATGATGCTGTCCTTTTGTGCAGGTGGAACTGAGTGAAGAATCTGCTCTAAGATCTGTCAGAAAAGCAGAGGAACATGTCAGAAATAAATCTCCCAATTTTTACAAAGTTAAATGAAAATGTTTGACCTGCAAGCCCTTTGCACTCTGGGATGTTATTTTTGCCTAACACCATGCTGAGCAGTGGAGCTGTGCTGTTGGAGCTGTGCAAATGAAGGCATATTGTTTTCCTTAAAAAAAAGAAATCCCCCTATTTCTGTGAAGCAATTCTCTGCACAGCTCACTTCTGACTGAAATGCAACAATGCAAAAGTGGCTTGAGAGCTTAGCACTTCCTGCCCTGCAGGTAGCTGAAGCACAGGAAAACATGGAGTTCTTGCCATATAAAATGGATTTTGGTTTCTGTCCAAAGAAGCATTACTGGGAAGTCTGACATCACAGCACCAGTTGGCATGTTGGTGGGGAAATGCCTCCTTAATTTTCCAGTGCGGCACTTAGCCAGAAAACTTCCTTGTTATTGCTTCCATAGTTATCTTAAAGACTTTTTTTTTTCCCCCTTTCTTGCAGAATTTCCTACAATGAAGCAATGGAAATTTTGAAGCAGGCTTCTCAAACTTTCACTTTCAAGCCAGAGGTAGGTAGTTGCCTGGTGGCTTGTCCCTGTGCTTGTTCATGCACACAAACACCCTGAGTTTTATCATACAATCATAGAATTGTTTTGGTTGAAAAAGGCCTCTAAGATCAAGTCCAACTGTTAACCCAACATTGGCAAATCACCAGTAAACCATGTCCATCAGCACCACAAACCCCTCCAGGAATGGTGACTCCACCACTTCCCTGGGCAGCCTGTGCCAGTGCCTCACAACCCTTGTGGGGAAGAAATGTTTCCTAATGTCCAACCTGAACCCTCCCCTGGCACAACCTGAGGCCATTTCCTCTTGTCCAATCACTTGGTACCCGGGAGAATAGACTGACTCCCATCTGTACCAGCCTCCTATCATGGAGTTGTAGAGAGTGCTAAGATCTCCCCTGAGCCTCCTTTTCTCCAGGCTAAACAACCCCAGTTCCCTTAGTCCTTTGTAGATCTCATTTCTCTCTTTCTAATACCACAACAGTTGTTTCTTTGCACAGGTTACCTGCCTTCTGGGGTGTTTGCTCAGTTGTAACTCAAATATAACTGTTGGCCTTTGGAGGTGAAATCAGAGCAATATAAGGAGTGAGAACTGTAGCAGGAAAACATGTAATGTTTGCAGGGAAGGAAGTGATGAGCTTGCTGTTGAAGGACCAATTCTTTGGCAAAAGCACTTCTCTTTTCTGTTTGTGAGTAGTGCAGAGTACGTGTGTATTCAGTAGCAGTCATCTAAAGAGGGTTGTTTTAATACTCCTCAAATAAAGGTCTGCTATTAGGACAGCACCAAAAGTTAGACAAGAACTAACAAGCCAAAACCATGTCAAAATACTGTGTAATCTAGGTGTAGGTAAAGGAAATCCCTTGTCTTTCCAAAGTATAGATGTTGACTCGGGAGAAGAATCACCTGCTAGTCTTTCTAACACTGTTAGATTGTGGTTTTCTGAAAATGCTGGTTTGCCCTATTTCAAACACACACACACCAGGGAGAGCATCAGTGGTTGGGTTCACCTCGGGTGTATACAGATTGATCTTCATCTCATTCTGATGCATTGAGGAAAATAACCTTCTGGCTGAAGCTGCCTTTGTAGCTGGTTGGGTAACTGTCTCATCTCTGTGTACAGTTGGGTGTAGAACCTCAAATCCTGTATCTCTACTACCTTCATTTGAGACTGCAAACTTCAGGATATTTTCAGATGAGGAGAGTCTGCAAAATATCTCTTCCCTTTCCACTCCCTTAATAGTCTTTGCACATCCTATAATGGGCTGAAGGTCTCTAGTCAAAAGCCACAGAATTTGTAATATTACTGAAAGAAAGGAGAAGTGAAGAGCATTGCAGATGTCCAGAGTTTCTGGTGACAAAGAATTGGCTAATAGGATACTGGGTTTTCTTAAGTGAGAATTCATGTAGCAAGTAACAGGACATAGCAGGGAAGAGTGCAGTCAGCCTAGGAAAGCTGTTTTCTATATACCCAAGGTAATACTGAAGCAAAGCTGGTTTGCTGGGCTGAGTAAGCTGGCTTTGGATAGATGCTTATTGCCCTTAAGCCATGCAGAGTGTGGTTTGGGGGTTTTTGTTTATTTATTTGTTCAGGTTTTTTTCTGATTTGATAGCAGATACTTGGGCTTGATGCAGAGATGATCTGTGGAAGTTAAACCATTTTGTTGTCATTGCTTTGCTCTGCCTTGAAACTCGTGGAACTCTGCCTGCTTAACAGACTTTCCCAGTGTCCTGTGTGAGAACTTACTGTGCTTGGTTTATTATTCAAAGCTGCATGACTCTCCTAGGCAGGCATTTTGCTGTGTCTCTTGCACCAAAGCAAGATCTCAGGTCCCTTTCACTGTCTTTACAGTGGGGCTGTGACCTCCAAACAGAACATGAAAAGTACCTGGTGAAGCACTGTGGTGAGATTCCTGTGTTTGTGATTAACTACCCGTATGACCTCAAACCTTTCTACATGAGGGACAATGAAGATGCACCTCAACACACAGTGAGTTCATGGGCTCACACTTCCACCTCTTTTGTGGCTAGATATGTGTCTTAGCCTACTGTTAGACAGGTGAGGGTAGTCCTCTGCTGGGCCTCCAGTCAAGACATCCAAGATAAGATGTAACCATCAGGTAATCCTGTTCAGTCATTTTCCTCTTGTAGAAGAAATCCTCAAAGCAGGAACAACAGGAAAGGATTCAAGAGTTAAGTGATGTTAAGTTCTTGCATAAGTGTTTGAATAAGATTTGCTATAGTTTCTTTCTTTTCCTGGTAGACTTCTGTACTAATGGGTGAAATAACTCAAATTGCATGGCTCCAAGCAGCCTTTGATTCTTCTGTCATATAAATCTGTCATATCTGTCATCCATGTAATTTTAGATAACAGATGGACACAAGATGAAACTCTTCTTCCACAAGTCTCATTCTTTGAAGGTGTGACTTCCCAATTGAACTGAGACAACCTGAAACATTGCTTCTACTAAAAAGATTTAACTACCCCACTGTGTGCCACTGTTGCTTTACTGGCTTTAGTTCTAGCAACAGTTCAACTGTGGAATAGAAGTAACTACAAACAAAACAGAGAAGAAAACCATCCCAAACTTCATAGTGTAGCTGATAACACTGGGGTGCTAACACTTGGATCAGCACATCAGTGCCATTGATCCACTGGTGTTGTTACCACTAGAGCTGGCTCAAGGAGAGGGGACAAACAGGATAAACACACGTTACAAGCCTCAGAGCAGCTTAAACTCTAAGGGAATTGAGGCTTCAGGAAACTTGCACATGTGTCTTTTTCTCCTTGCGAGCTGCTCTTGTGTTCTTTAAACCCTGCACAAGTCATCATCAGAGTAACCTGATGGGTTTCAGTTCATACTGCCTGCTGTAGGTGTTCTCAGCCTGGAACATCACTGCACTTGTTTGTTTTTTCTGTAAGCTTACTGGGTTTTGTTGTTGTAAAGTACCCTCCTAGCCACCTTCTGTCAACAAGGAACTTTTCAAGCATTTGCAAATTCTTCCCTAAGTGTCCTGGACTCAATAAGAGAATTACAGTAGCTTATTATAAACAGCCATCCAGTGCCAACTGTACTTCTGCTGTAGACTGTATGGTTATGTGGCATAACTTACATTAGGTTTCTTTCTTTTAAGGTTGCAGCTGTTGATCTCCTTGTAGCAGGAGTAGGGGAGCTGTGTGGAGGCAGCTTGAGAGAGGAGCGATTGCCCTTCCTCGAGTCACGCTTACAGAGGTATGGCAAACCCACAGGTGCCAGCAGACTGGCCTGACCAGGAGACTGTTTCAGCAGCTTTCAATGCTTGGCAAGACAGAGGAGTGGAAGGACAGCTAATGCTATTAAAAACAAACAAACAAACAAAAAACAAAGCTCCTTTTTGTCTTTGAGATACGTATTTGTCTGAGTAGGTGACTGCAAACTGGTAAAGGAGAGACTTTTCAGCTGGTCACATTGCAATATGACAAGGGGGAATGGTTACAAGCTGAAGGAGGGGAACTTTAGACTGGAGATTAAAAGTTCTTTAGCCGCAGGGTGGTTAGGCACTGGCACAGGTTGCCCAAAGAGGTTGTGGATGCCCCATCCCTGGCAGTGTTCAAGGCCAGGCTGGATGTGGCCCTGAGCAACCTGGTCTAGTGTGTGGTGTCCCTGCCCATGGCAGGGGGGTTGGATCTAGATGATCTTTAAGGTCCCTTCCAACCTGGCCATCCTGTGATTCATTCTATGATTCTATGAAGGAGCTCTTGTGCTTCTGTTGTAGGTATGGAAACTGTTTCTCTGTTCTTGCTCATCAGAGAAGAAGAGTTTATTTTATGTTAGGAGACCAGGGCAGCAGAATGCCTCAGCTCTGCTGGGACTGTCTGGACCAGGGTCATGTGTGAGGCACTGCATCTTTGAGCCTTTTCTTCACAGCTTTTGTGGCTGAGAGTGGATTGCAAAGGTGGAAGTTGTCCTGTAGGCAGAGCTTAGATATGTTTGTCATCACATTGTGTAACTGAGGAACTGCAGTTTTGGTCGGAAGCTTTGCTAGTTGTGATGCAGCTGGCCTCTGGCATCATTTAAGAGAATACAGTTCTTTGCTAACAGTTTGGTGGGAAACTTCATTGGGACCTGTACGGTGTTGTATAGCTCTTTCCCTGCTGCTTTGTTCTGAGTCATGTGACTTTGAGTAATTTTAGGCTAAATTCAGTGTCAGAATATCAAAGCTCTTGTTTAGTTAACAGTAACAGACATTATAGATGGGGTAATTCTCTATAGACAATTACTCCCTGGATAGTGTCTGATTGTTCAAAAGAACCTTTCATGACACAGATTAGTCCATTTGGGCCAGTCATACACTTGCACAAAGCCATTTTGGAGGAGGATTAATCCCAGAGTAACGTCACTTGCACACTAGAAGAGAATTTGTGGCTTAAATCAGCCACATGCTCACAGAGATCTATCTAGTCAGTGGAGAAGAGCAAAATCCATTTCAGCGTAATGAATCCAAAATGCACAGGACAATTAAAATCACCACAACATTGCTTCTCCATTTGTGCTGTAGGATATTATTCCCTGTGCTTCCTGTTGCTCTCCCTGCAAGCTCTGCCAAAGCAGGCATGCTTCAGCTGAAGCAGAGTGCAACATTGCCTGCTGTGATTTTTTCACTTAAAATTTTTGCCAGTCAGATCTAGAGTCCACAGCCCTCAAGTTGTATCTCTTTGCCTGCTGGATTTTCTCTTTTGTGTTTAGAGAAATGGGGGAGGAAAAAAAAACCCACAATGACTTTGGTCTGGTCCTGCCAGGGCAGGAAAAGGAGAGAGGGTGCACTGATAGCTATTAGAAAATGTCTGATTTTATGTAGTAGTTTCACAGAAGTTGACACATGTTAGTAAAGCTACAGTTCAGTAGCATTCTCTTCCAGGCAACAGCTGCTTGTACAGATCTCCTCTGTCCCTTACTTACAAGGAGTTTTCTTTTTGTTCCACAGGTTAGGACTCGCAGATACCTACCAGTGGTAAGACACTATCTTGGTCTGCAAACTCTTGGGGGTTTCTGAGACTCTTTAAACAATAAATTCTGTTTTCTTTTTTATTCTATTCTTGAGGAGACATTTCTTGACCCAGTTGCCCTGCTACCATTGCCAGGAACAGCCAGTTCATTTAAACAAATTTTAATCTAATGCTACTTAGTTTATCTTCCAATTTATCCACTCACAGCACAAGTCATTCCTTTCAAGATTACATTACATGGGTGAATTTGCAACCCATACCAATTTTTGATATTAAATCATTAGGCTGTGTTCAAAGTTGAATAGCTTCTGACTCTATTGCATGAGAGAAACAGGTTACAGAACCACAACCAATTTGTGACCTTTAGTAGCTCTATGAATAACTAACTCCCTTTGCAATTGACAGGGCAATTGAGTCGAAAAATCTTCCTTAACAAAGGGGTTGAAGCAATTAAAACTGTCCTACTAAGGAGAAAGATCAATCTTTGAATTAATGGTTTAGCCTATTAAAATGACAAAAAGATCTTAATGTTCTCTTGACAAGTGTTTCATGGTGTCTACTTTGTCATGGCTACTGAAAGGGTGATAGTGTGGGGAATTTTAAATTTAGAAGAGTATATTCAAATACTCTGCAATATTTGGACTGATCATTAGGAGGTTACCTTGAAAAAAAGCAGAGTTAAGTGTAGGATTCTTCACTCTCCTCTTCCCACAAAATGAAATGGCTTAGGAACAGCCCAGTGCATGGCAGACCTTTACATCATCCATTTGCAAACAGAGTGAATGAAATGTCTTCCTTTATTGTTCATGTTCATGGGGCAGCATACACCGTATCACTTCATCTGAGGGAAGGGTTATCCTGACCAAGGTTGATCAGTTGTGCAGTTAGGTGCTGAGGTATAGCCTGAGGAAGTCTGCTGTTCAATGGCAGAGCCTTCTAGCCCTACTAAGATAGCTCAGCCCAGCCTTATGCTTCCTTCAAGAGAGAAGATTGCCTGCCAGCCATTTGCATTTTCATGTGATATGTAGCAATCACATTCTGGAAATTCTTTCTTCCTGTGAGCTCATTTTGGAGACTCTTCCCTCCTCTGTTCACTCCTCTCCATCACAGATGATGTAACTTCCCAGAGCAGGTTAAAACTGTTGTTAACCTCTGCCATAGCAGGGTCTGGTGTCCTAGGAAGGTGCAGGAAGATGCTGGATGGTTCTGGACTGTAGTCCAGAATCTGCTGGAAAAATGGTGGGTGGTGTGCCAGCATCTGTCTTTTTAGTGGAGGTAGCAGGAGAGACTGAAATTAATCTTCTCCAATTTAGTGATTGAATTTAGTCTCCAAAGCTGGATCACAAACTCCTTGAAGAACAGTTGAGTCATTCATTTATAAATACAGTATTTGCTGACTTTAGAATGGGCAGCTCTGTGAGATGTGGTCCCTGTTGAAATCCCTTATTTCTTGCCATATCTCTGTTTCTACCTGTTTTCTGCTTCCACTAAGCATCAGGATATCATGGGGGCTGACCATTTCTAGGGCAACTTCAGGGGTGCCTTGTTCATAGGAGAACCATTGGGCAAAGAGGCAGCTAGTGATCTGAACTACTGTTGTGCTTCTACCCATTCCTATTTTTAGAAAGCTTTCCAAAAAAGTAGCTAAAGGGACATGGTCAAAGTCCTCTGAATCTTCTTCAGTTCACTGCATCTTTCCTGTTGCACATATTCTTTCCATAAAGAATATACATTTGAGAAGTACTTGGCTTGATTTTGCAGTTGTGTTATCTTATTTTCACACTCCATCCTTTGAACTGTAGATGGAAAAGAGCTTAGTGCTGTAGATGATGATCTTGGCTACTCCAAACGAGATCTGTGGAAGTGAGGTAGGAAAGCTGAGTGACCAGAGCTTACTCTGGAAAGTTACTTGCTTTCTCTGTGACCAGGGAGTGTTAAGTATTTTCCTTTGTAAACAGGAGACCAGGTGCAAGCTTAGCACAAGCAATAACAAAGCAAGTACTTTGTAATGACCAGTGTGTCCCCACTACCCTCAGCTTGAGCAGCATTTCAGACAGTCTTTCTACAAATAAGACACCCATTTCCTCACTCTGATGATCATCACGTGTGTCAGTGGACAACATGGCCTCAGACTGAACCCTTTACAGTCCAGGTACCTTTCTGATCCTCTGGTATAACACTGGTGAAAGAACACAGTGTTATCTACTTAGAATGGATATTATTGTGTTTTCTTGGCCTTGCTGTCTGGATGGAGCAGGTTTAGTGGTGTTGGTTCTTTAGCATTCAAGCTTCAAAGGAAATTAGTGTTCAGCTGGGTCCTTGTGTTGCAAGGTGGAAAGGAGCAGCTGAAGTTAAGAAATAGCAGCACTGCTGAGCTACTTGCAGTCCACAGCTACTGAAAACATTCATATCATCCTTTAACCTCCTCCAGAGCTCAGCTAAAACAGGTAGCCCATCACTCTTCTTGGCAGGTGCCTAGTCCTAGTGCTCCTGGTCTGGGGAGAAACCAGACTGCTGTGCTGGGCCATAGAGGGGCAGGCAGAGAGTCAGTGGTAAAGCCAGCCAAAATATGCCCAAACTCCCACGCATGGGAGTGTTTTAGATTGACCTCCCTGAATGCACTTTATTGGTGGATTCCCAAAAAGTTGTAGCAGAGCAGAAGCTGCCAGAAACCAAAAACAGTGTTTTACCCAGCATCAGAACATGCTAGTGCTTTGCATATTTCCTTGAACACTCAACAAAACAGTCTTTCAAATGACATTTCGCTAGTGGTTTTTCATTACCCTCATTTTGTTCATTTTTTTTTCCCCAGTAGAAATTCAACTTTGACTGCAATATCTTTGTTTGTTCAGCCTTACTTTTTTCTAACTGGCTGTGGAGGCTTCAGTATTGCAGAGGAGTTACATAAAAGATCAAGATTCTATTTGTTTTGAAAGGAATCAGAAAAGAATGCTTTCTGCTTATGAATGGTCCCTAAGAGAGCACTGATCTCCATAGTTCCTTGCTGTGCAATACAGGAGCTCCTGATGATCATAAAAGGGTATACATTTTTAAAAGGATGAAAGGAAATGCTCTTCTAACTTGCCACATAACAATGTCCTGGAATTCATTGCTGAGGGACGTTGTTGTAGCACATACTTTAGTAAGATTCGAATCTCAAAAGCACTAACAGTCCTTCAGGTCCAGGACATGAATTCCAGGGCTAGCTGGGGTTGCAGAAACTTATTTTCCCCACGGAATAATGTTGCACAGTCCCCCAGTAGCCAATGGAGGGCTCAGCTCTCCTCTTAAACTACTAGGAGAAATAGCCAAACCAGTTCATGACTGTTTCTGAGGTAAGAAACATCCAGTGTCTGAAGACTATTGAATGAAGGAAAGCCTCAGGAAGCATTTTCCAGCCTAAAGGGAATTTTCTCTTCATCTGCAGGCAGTTACTTTTTCTTTCATCTGGGAAGAATGGAAAATTTCTCAATTCTTTTGCTTGCTTCTAAGTAGTCATCAGAAAGGATTCACAGTCTTGATCCTCAGCACGTTTAAGTCAGTGGACTTTTTCCATTAACTTTAATGGGGTTTGTTTCACTCCTTCTGCCAAAATGGCTTCTCAAAGTGCTTTGAGATCTACAGATGAAAGCCCTGCATAAGCAAGGGTAGAATTTATTATTGTTCATCTGGAGGAAGCTGAGTTATTTCATCTTCTTACAATGACTTTATCAACTGTTGCCAGCAAAAGGCAAGAGGAAGATGCTAGGCTTATTCTCAACCGTCTTTGTACAGACTGAGATACGCTTATAGATGCCATCAGAAATGCTGTTATTTATGTTACTACTTGCAGCTAGAGCTGTCAGCAGCTGCTTTGCTAGTTCTGTTCAGAACTACTGAACTGCTGCAGATTGATCTGCCATGGCCAGCACCCATATCCCTCACATTTATGAGGTCTTTTTTTATTTCACAAGTCACCACACTCAGCATCAGATCTGCCCATCATCTTCCTTGCAAATCTTTGCAAAGCTGCTAAGTGGAGCTCCCCAGGGGCAGTGGAAACTCAGGTTTTTGTTGATGTAGTCTCTATGAAGTGACTAGAGATGAAGACCACCATGCTGTTGCACAACCTGTGTATTCATAACCTAAGCATAATCTTCATCACAAGGTGTGAGATGGATACAAATGAGCCTTTAGCAAGCCAAGCTCACACCCAGCACTCTTGAGTCTGCAGTATAGACGTTACTGCACTTTGTGTGTCAGTGCTAGTGGGAAGAAGTAAGAAGTCCTATGTTTCTGTGTAGTTCTGCTTCTGGTTTTACTACTTGGGCAGTGGAGGAGAGGGGAAAAATCCTGAAGATTGGATTGAGTGTAATAAATGGCTTCCCAGATTTTAACTACAGTTAATGAACTGTAAGAAGAAGTAATCTTTAATGGTATAAAAGGCATACTGTCAAATTGAGTGTGCCAGGCTGATCTCTTGCAGCTGCAGAATTTGTAGGAGCGTGGTTTTGTTTTGCAAGTAATGGTGATTGGTGGCATTTCTTTGGATTCACTCTATTAAAATGTAGTCTTCAAGCCAGCAAAACTCTGAAGCACATGGAAGGCTAAGCAAGTCCACTTATATATTTAAGCAAATTCACTTAACGTGTATAATGTCTGTTTTACATACAGATACTCATTTTAACATATTTATATGTGTTTACATATGTATAAATATATATACACACACTATAAAATGCACTTTTTCCTTGCAGTTCATTACCAGTAGTTAAGATTAGGGAAGCTATTTAATACAGTCAATCTTGTCTTTTTTATTGTTTTTCCTTGCACTACTCTACTTCCTAAGGAGTAAAACATATATATGTATTTTTATTTAAGTTTACTTGATTTTTTTTTTTGACTGAGGTGATAAAATATTCATATAAAAGGATTAGAAGCATGGAATACATCTGGAATCACTCAACCCCTTTCTAGTGCCTTCATATAAAGAATAACTTCGTGGCCTCAGCAAGCTCTGAAGTGGCCCCATAAATCAACAGAATCACTGAGATGTTTTTCACTCCTATTAAAATAAAACTGTTGGTGATAATTTATAGCTGAAAATACAGTTCCTGTGTATCAGATCAGCTACAGTCTAGCTAGAAAATTGGGAACTTCAAAGAACCATCATCATCAAATTGGTTGTTCTCCACATAAAATGTGTTGTTCCAGATCTCATATTTGGAGAAGAAACAGCCAAGATTTTTTGCTGACTTACTGTGGAAATAAATGAATTAGTCTGTAAGAGTGATTGGGGGGAAAAGTAACAAAAAAGGTATCAAAATTACCTTAAAAGGAAAAAAATATCTGAAGCAATATTCAGCAGACAGAAAGAATTTTATTGTAGGGCAGATTTCAGCAGCAGCATGACAAGGACTAAACAAACTCAAGCAGACAACTCCACCTCCAACAGTGGCAAGGTTTTGTGGTTCTGTAGGAACCTGGCTTTGTGCCTCTGCTAGAAATATTTTACATACTAAAATTTACAACGATGTTCTCAATATGAGCAGAGCTGTGATGTTCAAGCTGTTCTTTGTAACCAAATGAGTTCTTGCTCCTAAACAAAACAAGCTCTGGCATATTGGCAAAGCATAGCTCTGCTGGTTTAAATGTGTTTACACTTGGGGTTTCTGCTAATACAATTCTGCCTGTCAGGGAACCACACCTTTTCACACCCCTGACCAAGGCTGGCTGTGCTGGCAGAAATCCACAGTGGTTAGGGTCAAAGGGAAGTAATTAGGATGGAAAGCAAAACCCTAGGAAAAAACCCAACTCTCTAATTAAATCAGCATGACCATGCTGCAAATGTAACTGTCTGTTTAAATTCCAGGTATCTAGACCTCCGAAAATTTGGCTCAGTTCCTCATGGAGGCTTCGGAATGGGCTTTGAACGCTACCTGCAGTACATCTTGGGTGTTGACAATATCAAAGATGTTATTCCTTTCCCCAGGTTTTCTCACTCCTGTCTCTTGTAGCTCAGCAGTTGACTCATGTGGAGGAAACTGCTGCTGTAACTGTATGTATATAACATTCTGGAATATGACTAAGCACGTTTTAGTGGGAAATCAAGAGAATTTTTATAGCAGTGAAACTCTTGGTTAATTTAATACTGGCTTATTGAAAATAATGTATGTTCTGGTGAGATGATGGAAGCACACTGGCAGTTAATTTAATAGCAGTTTGGATCTACAGTGCACTTCAGAAGTATTAATAAATCCCACTTAACTAAAGGGTTAAGATTCTCGTGAGACTTGTACAAGCCATGAAATACTGAATGAGCCTTGTTGGGAGGTAGTGGAGGTTTTATGTGAAATATTAGTAGGGAGGTGTGACCTAAAATGGACTGGAAGCTAGAGCTGCTGTGAGGCTCTAATAGGCTTTAATTAAATGCCTGAGGAGTGCTTTGAAGATTGAGTGTTATAAAATCACAAAGTGTTGTCGTGGCTGTGATGCGTTTGCTCTTACGAAATGGCAACTCTAAAGCATGAATTCTCCCCACCCCAAGTTAAAAGCAAATATTGTTTACCGTGAAAAAATAAGCCAAACCTAGCAAGGAAGAATGTCATACTGGAAATGCTGGAGTGAATTAGGTGAATGATGTTTGATTTTTGTGAATCATCAATAAAGCTGTACACTGGGTTGTTTTGTAACTCTGTATGGTTTCTTCTTCTGTTATAAAACCGTAGCACTCAGCACCACGGTGTTTCCTTCAGCCTCTTTGGTAGATGTTTCCTTTCGTGTATACCCAAATTAGTTGCACAACTTCTGCAGAAGATGTCTGTTTTCTGTCTCTGAGAGAGCATGTGTTCATAGCAGAAAGAAATCTTCAGTTGCCTGAGAGTTCATTCATCTCTCTAGAGCCAATTTCCAGTTTATTGGTGGTTATTTGTTGTTGCTTTGCTGTTTTGTGGTTGGTATTGAAAAAAATCTCTCATGTGCTCATCAGACCAAGCAGTTTTTTTCTGTATTTTGAAACAACTGACATATGCTCCCAAACATTGCGTATGTATTAAGTAATTGCTTATCACTATAGGATCTGAATTCCTTGCAGTCTTTAATGGGTTTACGCTCTCAGCTTCCCTGCCAGGTAAAGAAATAGTCATGTGATTTGGAGATTATGAGAGACAGGATTATGGGAAGATAAAGTGGCTTGCCCAAGGTAATTGGAAGCCAATGCTTTATTTGGGACTGGAACTGCGGGTTTCCAGTATCCTTCTTCCCTTCCAAATAATCGCAATCCAGAAAATTACCATTTGCATTGTGCTTAATACTCTGGAACCCAAGATGGCTGCATTATAAAAGCAAAGTGACAACATTATGGCTATAGAACCCTCTGTAAATTGCCACATACAATGTGAAACGGCTGCAGAACAGCCATGAAGACTTATTTTCCAAGTAGTTGAAAGAGACTGAAAACCAGTAATCATCTAGCATTGCATTGGTAGTATTGCAGTCAGAGTTCTCTCTGGTAGGGCTGTATAATACTGCACCTGCAGTATCTAAAAATACATATTTATGTCATGTGGCACCTGCCACGTTTCAGTTTGGCCCACGGCTGGGGCTTTTACATGTTATGATCATGCAAACAACATCACCACAAGGTCATTACTTTGGGGAGGTTGTTGCGTGCACTGAGACATCCCCTGCATATCAAGATTTTTTTGGTCTCTCCTTTGTCTGCTCGATGAGGCAGGTGTTAACCGTCCATGTGCTGGTTTGCATTTCCTGATACAGCCCTGAGTTGGTAAGTCTGGTTCCACAAAACGGTTCAAGCATCTGCCTTCCCTTTGAAACCACTGAGACCTTCCTACATCAGACACTTGAGTGTCTTTCTGCATGTGGGCTATCTTTCCTTTTAATGTATTTTCTTAAATGTTATTATGTTTGGAATTACCTCTCTCAGCAGAAAGATGTGAAAAGAGTACAGCTGCCAAAAAGCCCCATCCATACCGTGTTCCTAAATAACTTGTGATGAGCAGGTGTCCTCATTGAGATCCTTAGTCACTGGTTCTGTCACAGTTGCTTGTAAATGAGAGTGCTTGAACTGGAAGCATATCTGCTGAAAACAGAGTGGGTGGATGGCAAAACCATCTCCTGTCCACTCTGCTCTCATCCCTGCAGCAGCTCAAGGCTGGCTGTGTGGATTTTGGCATTGGAGGGCTGTTGTCAGCAGGAGGTCGGTGATCACGTTGTGAGAAGCCAGATCTGATGGGCAGGGTGGGGCTAAACAGCGACAGGTGAAAAACAAGGTGTGGAGAAGAAGACAACAGAAGGTGCCAAAAAGTTGTAAGGTGATGTGGTATGAGTCACAAGTTGCAAGGAAGGATAGCAGGACTGTTTCAAAGAGGCTTGCAAAGTGGCTGTCACAGCCTTATATGAGGTGACAGCTTGCAAGAACGAGTGTGATCCACCCTTGATTCTTCACCTTGATAAGAAGTTGTTGCAGGACAGAAGAAAAGGGTTGAAACTTTGAATTACAGATAGAATCACAGGATCATAGAATGATTTGGGCTGGAAGGGATCTTTAAAGATCATGTAGTCCAGCCCCCCTGCAGTCAGCAGGGTCATCTGCAACTAGATCAGGTTGCTCAGAGCCCTGTCCAACCTGATCTGGAATATTTCCAGGAATTGAGCTTCTACCATCTCTCTGGGCAACCTGTGCCAGTGTTTCATCACCCTCGGTGTAAAAAATGTTTTCCTTATCTACTTTAAATCTCCCCTCTTTTAGTTTCAAACCATCACCCCTTATCCTGTCACAACAGGCCCTGCTAAAAAGATTGTCCCAATCTTTCTTATAGGTCTTGTTAAGTACTGGAAGGCTGCAATAAGGTCTCCCTGGAGCCACCTTTTCTCCAGGCTGAACAACCCCAGCTCTCTCAGCTTTGTAGCAAGGATGCACTGTGGGTGGTTCTTTGTGCATTTCCAACTTGGTGTCCAAGAGGAGCAGTCTCCCTGACTTCTATATGTATTTCTATTTCATTCAAAGACATTTGGTGAGTTGGAGATCGGATGGACATGGTTGAGCTACAAGAGCGCTGGCCTTGAGTTTAAAAGCTCATCCAAAGAAACTATCCCCAGTAATCTGGCAGAATAAGCAGGAGGGGAGCAGGGTTCTTCCCAGCAAAACTAACCAGATGAACTTTCAGGCTCAGAAGGGAGAAGAAAGAGTTGTCCAGTCTTGGAAACAGCCTTCAATGTGCATTATCTTTCCTAGTGGTGAGAGAGAGGAGATGGTAGAGGCTGAGGCCCATGTGCATGGTGATACCACTTAGGGTTAATACTGAGATTGGTGTTCTTACAAGAAACTTAAAGAGCAGCAAGGGTGGGAGCTGCTCCTTGCCTCCGGGCTGGCATTGTTCACCTCCTGCTATGTATATATAACATGGGCTGGTAGTGCCAAGGAATGCAATGTGTTTTCTCTGGGATTTCCATGTGGAATGTCATTTATTTCCTTCGAATCTCCTCTCCCAGAATGAAACGGAAGTTAATCCGGAGGTAAGGGGAGGTCATTCCTCTTGGACATGTGAGCAGGGAGACACACTGAGAATCTCTTGGATTTAAGTCATTTTCCTTGCTGCACCTTCACTTAGCATCTGCTCAGTGACAGTGGCTGAAGCCAGAGAAAACCTCTAACACTTCTTCAGATAAAAAGCTGTTACTCTTTGCACACAGGACGCATCTCTTAGCCTACCATACAGTGCAGTAGCTCACATTGGAGTCATCTCAGTGTGGTAAGCAGTCAGCTCTGCAGTCCAGGTGACCAGCATAGTCTCTGCTGGCATCCTTTTGGTAAGTTTATTTCTTGAACTTTGAGTTCCTGAGCAGCTAGCACTACCTCTTTCCAGGTTTGTCCTCATTTTGAACTTCAGACGAAAGAATCGGTGTCATTGATTATTGCATCTGTGGCTTTGCAGCATTAGGACAGAGTGATGGGAGAGCAACACTCTGTCTGAGAGCAAGGCCATCAGATTTGCATAACTAAATGCCAGCCTCTCAGAAGACTGTTTAGGGGAAAACCTTTGTTTCCACTTCAAGAATATCAGATAATCCTTTCACTCAAGTTTTTTATGTGCAGGATCAAAGTGTCCCAAAGTACTCTATTTTTAATTAAAGATACCTGCAGAACTAACACCATGTCTCAGCCTTCTCATTTTTAAATCCCCAGGAGAGCAAATGCATGCTCTGAAGCTAGTTGTAGAGATTGCTGTTCTCTCCTTTATGATTTCTTTTGTGATACTGTGGCAGTGTCTAGACCTTGGACTGTGTACTAGCTTCTCTACAAGCATAGATGAAAAAGATACATCGCTGGGCCAAGTATTTAAGAAGCAGAAGGATTTTAGCAGAATTACCTGCATTTAGGCCTCCAGACCTGAGGGAAAAGCAGCAAGTTGCCCAGCTCAGCAGCTCTCTCTCCAGTTCATTTGGTAGTAGTCATGATTTATAAAGCATCACTTGTTTGAGGGAGTGCCAGGACTTTGATGGGAAATGTAATGTACAGTTTTGCTTGCTGGACTAATATTGATTGTTTTGGAAATAGCTTATAGATGTGTTTTTCTTCAGGGGGAGAAGGGGAACTAACTTGCCAAGAAACACTTTGGTCATTGTTTTCCATTAGATGTGTGTATTGAGATAAATGTGGCTTTGCTGCTGTTGAAACCAGTAACAGTCATTATTACTGTTGCTTTAGCCTCTGCCATAGACTTAGGAGAATTGGGAGATGGGTCCAAAGGCAAAATAAGAAAGACTTTCTCTAAAGGTTGTCAAAGTTCTAATATCTTCAGATCTAACCAAAGCTGTCAAAGCCACAAAATGGTGGTCTGAGGGGTGAATTTATTGTTTTGTCTTACAGTTTGTTGCAGAGCCATGACCTTCAGCAGGATTGTAAAGTTTTATTTTATGATCCTGCTGTTAAAGAGACGTATGTAATTTACTATGTGAGTTCTTACAGACTTGGCTAACAACAAGTTTGACCCAGAGTTCAAAGAAATTATGGCTCCCGTTGTTTTATTGCTGCTGTGAAATGTGTTATTATCTGTCCTACAGCTGTGGCTCAGTGTGTGCTGCACAAGGTGTTCAGCAAAAATGCTGTAAAGGGAGAGCTTGCACAGGAAGGGCAAGAGAGGGACAAGACTGTGTGACCATATACAAGACTGTGTAGTCATATATTAGCTCTGTCAGGAATTGTAGGCTCATTTCTGGGTGAAATGACGATGAAATCACTTCAGAATCCTTGTTGCTCTTATTGCTGACACCTATTTTACTGCGGGAAATTGAGGCACGGAGCAATTAAGCTGCTTGCCCAAGGTTATGGAAGACGTGTGGCAGACCCATGGAACTGACCCAAACCAACCCAATTCTCACTTGGTGCCTCTCCATGAGACTTCCCTCTGTTTGCCTTTGGGTGTGCTGCCACACCAGAAGCAAGGCAGGATGTTTGCAACTGATCCAGTTTCAAACGCATTTTTGGCATTTCTTAAGATCCTACACTGTGCTTCAGTGATTTTTATCTATCCCTCTGTGTCCCCAGGCCTTTCAGAGACAGCAATTCTGCTGTTTATTTTTATTACCCTTACAATTGTTTTTTTCTGACTGTTTTGAGGCAGCCAGCAGAGTATATTTTTAATTTTCTTTGCAAAGCTTAATCTTGCTTTTTGCTCTACAATAGCTGTAGATCTTACTGTCTTCAGCAGGTTAATGTACTGATAACTTGAATGTGCTGTAAAAATGGAAGTCTATATTTTCAGAAGTCACCAATCATACAGGTTGCTGGTAAAAAAATGGGCAGACTGCTCAGAAAAAATCATGGTGTGGTCTGGGAGCTGGCCTTTATAAATCATGTAAACACATGAGTTTCTATATTGGAGTGTTCTGTGCTATCTGCCATGACTTCCAAAAGAGATTTCAGCCATGAAGATTTCCAGCCAGAGGGGGAGATAATTTTATTTCACAGACACAATGGGTTTGTAATAATACTTCTACAGTGTCTTTACCTCCAAAATGATCTTTGGGGATTAATTCAGTGCAATCTTTGTGACCCTTGGAAGGTCCTGGGCTCTAAGTGCTCAGTACTATGATTAAGCTGTTTGATGCAGGCTCATGATCCATATCTGAGATAGAGGTCTCCTATTTTCTGCTTCTCCCTCAGCCTCACTGCTGCTCTGTTGATGAATGCGTGGCCACGGGCTGCCCATCCAAGCAGGAGGCAGCTAGACACCCACCCTAGACAACATAAGGCTTACTGACCTCTCTGTGTCAGTGCTGCCAGGGCTATTCACACAAATGTGAGTGCATAAAAGTCCTGGATGGATGAAGGGACTTGCCAGAGGCTATGGAGGGAAGCAAGAGCTAGGATCAGGGTTAGATTTCCAGGTTCCCCTGCCTGAGTCAAGAAAAAGTTTCTCCCAGTTCTGCATGAAGTTACAGAAGATCAGTGCTCAGCCAGTAGCCAGTTTACAGCTCCAGGATATCGAGCTGCAGAGATTCTGCCATCACTATAACTGACGAGGCCTCATTCTGGCAGCTTGGAGCCATATGATGGCATCTCCACGAAGCACTTGAAATGACCTCTGCAGGTGGCTAGTATAAATAAATCACCATGTGTGCTCAGGCTTGCCCAACAGCATGTACACAGTGTCATAGCTGCACAGCAGCTGAAGTGCTGGGCAGGGTGTGCTTTAGGGGCAAACATGCATGGGTGGTGCTTTTCCCTCTCACCCTACAGCTCTAAACTTAGCCACCCACAAAACCCCAAAAAACATGCAAAGGAAATCCCAGGGCCTGGTTTGCGGCTTCAAACAGTCTTTCAAGTTTTATTATTGTGAATGGCATTAATAGATAACTAGCTTTTAGGGTGATTTAGGAAGCATAGGGTTCAACAAATTCAATATGTATTTAACAAATTGCATGTTAATGAACTTGATCCCTGCTTGGTGGGCAGGATTGCATTATCTTCTGCTTGGAGTAGATGCTAAAACTCAGTATTTTGAGCACCATGTTACTCCAGTCCCTGACAGAGATCTAGTACCATCTGTAACAGTACTGGGAGGGGAAGAAGGAAGAAAGTTTGTGCTAAATCCTCTGAGATAGAACATTATGAAGTGTTCATTTCCCAGATCATTAGAAACTCAAAATAGCCATCTGGCTAAAACCAGAGATGCATATGCCTGCATCTACAACTTAACAGCATTCAGATGTGAGGGTGACTGTAGCTTCTGGCACTGGGAGCTGGAGAGCATCCTTTGCTGCTGATCTTAAGGTAGTCTCTTTGGACTTTGGCCTCTTTATGGTTGATATGCATTCAAAATTAAGCTGAATTTTAGGAGGGATCTGTCTAAAACTCAATAGGCATTTCAACCAGGAATATAATGCACTTCCTATGCTTCCAAACAGCCTAAAATGCTTTGAAGCCACAGGAGCATATCACCTCCATGTGTTAACTCCACTAACTGTTAAAAACCTGCCATGCTTCATAGTATGAGAGAACAGTTTGGGTTGGAAGGGACCTTTAGAAGTCATCTGCTCCAACCCCCCCTGAAGTCAGCAGGGACATCTTCAACTAGGTCAGGTTACTCAGAACCTCAAACAACCTGGCCTGGAATGGTACCAGGGATGAGGCTTCTACCACCTCTCTGGGCAACCTGGGCCAGTGTGTCATTGTGAAAAATTTCTTCCTTACATCTAGTGTAAATCTTGCTCTTTTAGTTTAAAAGCATTAAAACTTGTCCTGTCACAACAGCCCCTGCTAAACAGTCTGTCCTCATCTTTCATATAGGTCCCCTTGAAGTAGTGAAAGGCTACAATAAGGTCTCCCAAGAATTCTCCATTGACCCAATCTCAGCATCTATCAGGAGGATCTCAGTGTGTCTTAACTCCCAGCATTTCAGGGTCATTAGAAAAGACCACAGGGTTTTGAATTTTCAAAATTTCAACCTGAAGTGTGATGGGAACAAGCTTTTACATGCTGCTTCAGTGCCTTATACTAGTAGGAGCTGGGGTGGGGCTGAAAATATGGTCTTTAAGATGCTGGCTTTGTTGCATTTCCAGGTGCCACTCTCTCACCTATAGATTCCTGCAGTAGTGCTGTATCTGCTATAAGCACAGCATTTTGTATATTCCTTGTTCTCAGCTGGTGATGTACAGCAGGAAATTGGACCTGAGGAACTCCTTCCTCATCAGCCATTCACTCCTGGATATGGTCTCTACTTCCCTACCTGTACACTAAGGATAACAAAAAAGCTCATATGCATCCTAGGTCTGTGCTCCAGTAGTTTTATCTCTAAGCTGTGCATGATCTACACTTCTAAACAAACGTAGAGATACATACTCTAGATAATTTACACTTTCTAGTAGAGGCCTGAATGTAACATGACAGCAATGACTTCCTTCTAATAGAATTGTTAGTTCATTATATTGACTGTACAGTGCAAGCTCATATCCTGGGGGGTGTCATTGGAAGGAGGAGTGGGGGGAAAAGCATCTGGTTTTATTCTGGCTTCTGTTTTGACCAGCAAATATAATGGCACATGACCGTTGAGCCAACAGTAATCTAGTTACAAAAGTCTTCAGAGTTACTGCACCAACCAAATGAAACTTGATTACATCCAATTATGCTGAAAAGCCAGACAACAGCTCTTAGCTGGGGGTGAAGTAACTTCTTGCGATCGCATGCAGGGAGGCCTTGCAGGGTGTCAGGAGGATAAGTGCTCGTTTGCTCTACCACAGAGCACCATCTGCTCTTGAAGTAATGCCTAAGGAGGGGAGAGTGTAGCAGGGTTGGGAGACTAGCAAAGATTTCCCCCTGCTTGGTTTATTATCATTTGTTTTATGGTTGCTTGCCCCTGGGCTCAGCTGCGGTCAAATCTGCATTGTGCCAAATAGTGTCCGTAGAGGGAGTCCTTTCCATACAGAGCTTCTGCTCTCATCAGGAAAATAATAAGATGAAGTCTGGCCTTTATGCTTCAATCAGAATAGTGTCCATATCTGGAGCGTTGCCTAGTGCTCTTTCCACCAAGCAATGCTACAATGGTTTTCTGTCTTGAGAAGGTGAGAAAAAAAATGGGAAAACTCTCAGTTTCCTTGTCTTCTGTGATAGAAACAGTGTAAATAGAGGAAAAAAAATGTATCTGGATCCAGGCAGGAGAGTTTGCATGAGGAACTCATCCATCCTAGAAAGAAGGACTAGGCATGAAGAAGCTCTCTACCTGGGCCCAAAACTCAGAAATACTTTGGTAGCCTTCTGTCTCAGCTCTGAGCCAGGCAAAAAACTGTCCAGTTTACTGTGGGAAGCAGGATTGGGCTTCAGTGGTTCCTGAATAGGAAAACCCATTTCATTATCTTCAACTGCAAGGATTGGAAGTGTCCTCTGACTGCATCACAGACACCATACAGCACAGCACCCCAGTCCCTTCCCCACGCTGCCCAGCAGTTGGCATCCATTCTTGATGGGATGTGCTGGTTTTTGCCAGGATCTCCAACATCAAAGGGACAAAGCAGGTTTAACCCATTGTTTTCCCACCACCACCACTGGCAACTGGACCATCAAGTTCAATGGAGTATGTGTGCCTTGAACACTGCTGACCCGTGAGTCAACTCTTCCCTTCTCTCTTTTTTGATGTTCTATTAAGACATCAGTTTTTGTGCCCCTGTCTTTGCCAGAACACTGTCATGAAGATACTTCAAACTTCTCATTATCTGATCAAAGTATCCTGTGCTACTTTTCATTCCCACTCATGGAAAGCAGCCAGTGCTGCTGGAGCTGCTGTCCATCATGCAAAGGAAAAGACCCTCTTGTGGTTTGGCTTTGATTGAGGATGTTCTGGGGGCTTGCTCTGCTCTTTTACAGGGGATGGAAAGCTTGAAAAGACTCAAGTTCTTGACAGAGGTGATTATTTAATGGAAGGATTTAAAAGACGTGTAGATGTGTTGCTGAGGAACATGGTTTAGTGGTGACCTGGCAGTGTTGGGTTAACACTTGGACTTGATCTTGAAGATCTCTTCCAACCAAAATTGATTCTATTATTCTATTCTGTAGGGTTTTTTTAACCTTGAAAATTCTTGATGAAATAATAAAAAAGCTGCTTCCCTCTAGCTCTGTTGCAGGAACTGTTGCATGAAGATAAAGTCAAGTTGTATTGTTGTGGAGCTGGATCTCATGAGGCCACGCATTCACTCAGAATTGAAAAGCAGGCATGTAGCACCAAGCAGCACAGTGGATTTTTAAAGCCTTTCCCCCCCAACTCCCCAGCATGTTATGGTTTATATTAACCTCAGTATAGGGCATTTCCAAGGGATTAGTGCCTGGCTGGGGTAAGTAGCCCGAAGCATTTTAGCCAGCTGGCCTCTAATCCACAGGAAATGGCCTGTGTCTCCAGCCATCCCTATGCTTCCACCAGCGATCTGGAGCGAGAGCTGCTATGCCTGCAGCTTTCCCTTCTGCCAGCAGATGGCACAGGCCATTTAAGGAAATGTGTGTGGAGCAGGCAGGAGAAGCGGTGGGCATTGTGGTTTCTTTCTTCGAAGTTCTGATTCTTCGCAGCTTTCAGTTTCAGACACAAGAGCAAGGAAGCACACTGAAGGCTGCAATTAAAAGGCCTGGAGGTTTCTGCAGGAGAAAGTGTAACTTTTTCGTGCACTCTGCTACATGAAAGACATGACACAGGGGCTTTTTCTCAGAAAGCTGTTTTTCTTTTTGCCCTACCCTTGTGCGAGGACTATGATTTCCTACCTGGCTTCTCCCTTGCTGTCCCTGCGAATTCTGCTGCTCTTCCTTCGGTTGCTCCTGCTGACAGAGATGGATTCTCCATGGCTATGCCTAGTTCCCTCATCACATTTTTCCAACACAGGGATGTGGTTTTCGCAGTTTTCCGCCAAGGCTCCTGGCTGCTAGCTCAGACTCGGGAGATTTATGCAGTCAGCTGGGGCCAGCCTGAGTTCACTTTCTGCCGCTGCTTGGAGGAACAGCTTGAAGTTGGTAAAACTGTTACGAACGTGCAAGCGCTGCCAAATCAGAGCTGCCTGCATGACATGCATCTTCTTTAACTCCTAGAGGCACTGAGGGTATTAGTTTGGCTTCCTGGGCAAGTACTTTAATAGGGCCAGCATTAGAAGGCGTTGTAATGTTACATGCATTGGATCATATGTAATCTGACAGCTCGATGCCAGAATTAATTTGCTGTTCCCACTCTGTCTACAGTCACAGAGGAATTAGGGAGGCACGTTCACGTGGAGCAGTTTTGTTCCCAGCATTTTTCTGTGCAGAGCTTATATTTCCCATTTGAGATGGCAGCATATTTAAGTGTACCAAAAAACACAACCTGTTTCCCATCCAAAAGTCACAGCAATCTGAGGTACATGTGTCAGGCATCACCAAAGGCATGGAAAAAAGAAATTAAAAAAAGGATTCCCGGGGTACTTTGTGTTTTGGACACCATTCAGATATATCTTGTGGTATATCAAGTCAGTAAATGTGATCCAGAATAGAGGATGAGTGGAGAGAAAGGATAGTAGAGCAAGGGAGGAGGGTAACAAACCAAAGGCTGTCACCTAATATGTAGAATAATTCATTCCAATTCACATGATGGTAATTATGGAGCATTTCTTTAAACATCCATCGCCCAAATGAAGTGTTTTAACTCGGCGTGGTGAAAGTTGTTAACATAAAAATGCAGACAGGGTTCTCTGCAACTGGTTTTCAAACTGATACCACTTTGCATTGGTGTCAGTATGAGTGAATTCCCAACCTGTGAATCATTACCATACACCATGGAGTGGCTTTGAACGATACCTGCATATTAAGTCATGATCATCTGTTCTCGACTGGGTCTTTGTAAACCCTCAGTAGGTCACCAGCCTCCCTGAAATTTGCTCTGGGCTTTGGGAAGATTTCTCAAGCACAAGTCACCCAGGACATGTTTTTTTCCCTGTGGATGTGCAAAGTGCCTGTAACCCAGGAGAGTTTGCAGGCGAGACTCTCACTCTCATGCAGTGTAAATTGATACAGCTCCAGTGCACTGAAAAAGGCAATGCTGCCTAGTGCCAGCACAGAACTGGCCTCTCCGTCCTCTCCTGCTCTCAACTCCATCATGCCTTGGCAGGGATGGGCCAGCAGGGATAGCTGGTGCCTGGCATCTGCGCAGAGATAGCCCAGCACTTGAACAGGAGCAAGCCCTTCCTCTGGGAAGTGAAAAGGTCAAAAAGATCTTTTTTTCACCTTTCTGTTTCACTGGCAGAAGAAGAAAAACAAAGCTGGTGAGAAAATACATTCCGAACAAATGACATACTTGTTCTTTAAGGTGTTATCCCTCTCCTTGATGTATTCACAGAGATGATAAACAACATATGGTTTAACTGTGCTGTCCCCATCTTGAAAAGAGGTGTCATGCCTACCTCCCAGAAGCACCAAGGGGTGTTGTTATTCCTCTGAAGTGAGGCAAGGTCCCAAAGCGAGCAATGTTATGTAAAGATTGTTGTTTGACATACAGTAGAGCATTGAGCCAGTGTGGAGTTGTTATTGCACCAGCTACAGCACAAACACCTAAGGAGGGATGGTTCCTGCCCGCAGAGGTTGAACAGGCTGGGAAGTAGAGGCAGGGATGACTGAATGTGCCCAAGCAGGTTTGGGGCAGAGCTGCCATATAGAGACAGGTCTTGGAAATCCATTCCCAGCAAACAACACTGAGTTGTGTTTTCCTAATAAGTGGGCTAGGAGGGCCCAGCTTGTATGGATGCCATGCCCAGGTTTTTGCTTTTAAGAATACAGCAAAAGGAAGGTTAATGCTGCTGTGGAGGGAAGTTTTATTGCTGCTTCAGCTGGGGAGAGGATCAGACTTTGTAATGTACAGGTTTCTAGATATGGAAGGTGATAGTTAATCTCAGCCAGGGTATAATAGGCTGTAACAGGAAACCCAACTTCTCTGCATGAGAGTCCAGTGGTGGTCACATCCCCTTTCAGTGGGCACAGCTCCACTGTTTAAAAATCAATAATAAAATATGAAGCTTTTATCGATTCCACTCATTTTTTTTTTCCTACAGGAGGATTTTTGCTGTTGCTTGGCTGTTTCTTGCTCAACCTCTTTGTTTTCCTGTGGCACCTTCACCTCACACCCAAGCCCCTGACCACAGGGGAGCAAAGCCAGCTGCTTCTTTCTGGGGTGAGGAGGACTTTTTCCATCAAGACAGGGGAATTAAACCTTACAGTGGAGGGATTTGGAGGGGGTTATGTACTTTTAGCTTAAAGTAGCGCTGCGCTGCAGATCACCTGCTGCGCTATGCATAAAGTTTCTCTATAGGTACTGTCCGAGTGTTTGGGGAGCAGGAAGGAGAAACAAGGCCTCCCGGGGGCCAGGCAGTCCCTCTTCCCTGTGGGGTTGTATCTTTAACGCAGGCTGGCGGGGCGCCGGGCTGGAGGCGTGGTGAACTGGGGAAGGAGACAGTTTCCTGCTTCCCCGCTCGCAGCCGGGCGGTGGCGGCGGGGGGAGGCGCTCGTCGCCCCCCC
>VWZO01015516.1:2822853-3021272 GCA_013396975.1 Bucco capensis
ACCCTATCCATGCATCCATCCTTCCATCCATCCATCTATCCACCCACCCATCCATCCACCCACCCACCGCCCTCCATGGGCCGGCGCTGCCGGCGCTGAGCGCCGGGGAGGCAGCGCCCGGCTGCCGCGATGAGCGGCGGGGAGGTGGTGTGCTCGGGCTGGCTCCGAAAGTCACCTCCGGAGAAGAAGTTACGGAGATACGTAAGTCTCAGATCACCCCAGATTATCCCTACCCCTGCTTCGGCAAAGCCACCATCCCCCTTCCCATCCCCTTCCTCCGGTAGCCGCCGCCCAGCCCCGGGTGCACCTGCCGCCGCCCGGAGGCTCGGTAAGACTTGGGGGGCCCTTTGCATGGGCAGGGAGGGGTTGATTGGTTGGTTGTGACTCCCCAGTGCTCGGGGAAAGGAAGATGGGAGCATCTCCGAGTTGTCCTCCTAACCGTCCCCTCCCTGCTCATCCATCCCCTGCCTCGGGGCTGCTGATGGCCAGGGCTGGAGCGGGCACCGGTTTTGGGGAGGTTCTTGCTGCGCCCCGCGGTGCTTTGGGCTCACCAGGACACTGCGAATGTCCCACCCCCTTCTTTGAAGCCGTGTGTTTTAGAGGAGATTGGGGATACCTTTGTCGCAAACAGTAAAAGTGATAATTGCCTCTTGGCTTCCCCCCCAGCACCCCCATAACGGTCGCTTAACGCCCTTCCCGCGCACGGTTCCTATTAATGATTTAACGTCCCAACTCTTTGAAGATAGCTCCGGTAGCGCTTCGATAGCCTTTTGTGTCGTTAGCGGCCGAGATCAAACACTTCAAAGAAGTTGTAAAAAGAGGGTCCAAATGCCAGCCCTGTCACGTTCCCACTCATTGAAAGAAATAATTGTTCTTTGCGCCCTTTGCCTCACGCTCTCGCTGTGCCCACGAGCGTTAGAGCTCAGAGACGCGGCTACGGCGAGCTGCCATCCTATGACTCGGCACATCGCTCCCCGGGATCAAGCTGGCGTCCCACTCCCTGACTCCGGTGACCAGCTTCTGCCAGGATTCAGCTGGCTGGGACACAACCTCCTGGAGAAAGCTGGATGCTCTCCCTTCTTGAGGAGGAGGAGGAGGAGGATGGGACACCAACCACATCCTCCTTTGGTCCCGGTGCTTTACCCTGCGTGTGTTTTGGGAACGGCAGGCAGAACAAGTGCAGCTAGTGTCTTCCCAGTGCCTATTATTGATTGATGGAAGCATCCCTGCCTAGGGACATTTCAAGATCATCTAGTCCTAGTCCCGTATCACAGACTGGGGCCCCAGGGTGCAGCCCCACAGATATCAGTGGTGCCACGACCCTTTGCATTAGCTTGTGTGTCCGGTCACACTTAGCAATGTTTTCCTTGTGTGCCTGATCCCTTTTGATGGAGGGTCAGGTTGGCTGCAGGATGGAGCTGTGAGGGAATCTGGTTCTTTCACTCTCTGTCCCCCCAAGTGTACTGAGACAAAGATAAACCAAGTGTTTACATGGGAATTGTCAAGCCCCTAATGGTACGTAGGCAGGCTTTGTGGGAGATGGACAGAATGACTTTGTACATGCTGAACTGTGGAGGATGCTTTTAGCTTAATGGAGCAAAGCACCTTCCTCCTGCAGAAATCAACTAATTGCTGATCCTGAGTCACCAGTGGCCTTAACTCATCAAACATCATTAGCTCCCCAGCATCTGCCCCACGAAAGGGCACTCGCATTGCCTTCTGAATATCCAGCCTGTGCTCCGGCATTCCAAGAGCTGAATAAATCTCCTAAATGCTCTTCATGAGGGTGTGACACGCTGGTGGTTAGTGCTAATTATTGATGTGCAGAAGAGTGCTTTTCATCTAGATACATCCCAAAGTGCTTTGCAAGCCACCTATGTTTTCAAAACATCCTCATTCCCCCAAGAGGAAACGCTGAGATGTGCCCAGCCATCCCACACAGCCTCTGCAGGGCAGGAAGCGATGCTCAGCAGATGTCACTTGAGGGGATCTCTGTGCCAGAGCAGTCCCAGCGCTGTGGTCAGTGGGACTTCCTTTCCAGTCAGGTCGCTTGCGATGGCTTCCTGCATCGGTGGTTGGATTTGGAAACGTTGGCCTTAGCTTGGACTGCGTCTCACTCGGTGGTGCTCCATCTCCTTGTTTTTTCATGCATCATTATAATATAATAATATTTATATAAATGCATTGCTTGTTTAGAATGTTGATCAAGTCGTCTTCTTTGAGAATGGTTCAGAGCAGGCAGATGTGGTAGAGCCTGAGGCTGATGGTTTTTCTCTCCTAAGACCTGCCTTCATCTGCAGCAAACCCACACGGTTAGACTTCAGTTTTCATGTACAAAAGGTGGTTTTCAGGCAGGGTGGTGTCACGCTGGCTTTTGTGCAACCCAGGGGGAAGTCTCTGAATCGCTGGCTTCGCCCCTTTCCTTATGCCTTCAGTTTATATTTTGCTGTGAGACCTCAAAGGAGGAATCCCAGGCTGCAGGATGCTGCTAATCGGGTTTGAAGTTCCTGCTCTGCCTGTATTGACACAAGGAAGATGATAGATTTATTTTTTTCTTTCACAAGTGTGTTTCAAATGTACGTGTCTGCACATGGGTGTGTTGCTGGCACCGTCCTTGAAATACTGTGTTTTTATAAGCCTGGTTTTGGTTTGGTTTTACTTTTCTAAGAGATTCCAGGCAAGAGAAGAAGGTGCTAAGTTTTCTTTCTAACTTTCATCCAGAGTGGCTGGGGAAGGAGACTCTTCTTCACATCCCATCCACACAGTGTTAACCTGCACTTACAGCAGTACCTGCTCGGTTTCACATCAGAGCATTGTGCTTATGCCAGATTTTTGGGATATTTTATGTAGGACATCTTTATACAGTGCTCTGGGAAATGCGAGGAGTTTCTTTTCTGTTGGGGGACACTAAAATGTTGACTGCTTCAAGGTTGAGATGAATTGTGCCACTTTTCTGCTTCATAACTGGTGACAGGCATTCTTGCAGACCCTAGGCAGTTTGACAGTGGTCATGGATGGGCCCTATAGGTGTTACTGCAGTACTGATAACGAAAGGGATCTAAACAATTGATGTTCAAAAGTAATGGAGAAACCAAAATACCACCTTCCACCTCTGTTCTGCTTGGGATGAAATTCCATAATAGAACCATAGAACAGTTTGGGTTGGAAGGAACCCCAAAGATCATCTAGTTCCAACCTCTCTGACATGGGCAAAGGCACCTTCCACTCGACCAGGTTACTCAAGGCCTCATCCATCCTGCTATTGAACATTTCCATGCAGAAGGCATTCACAACTTCTGTGGGCAACCTGCTTTGATGTCTCACCACCTTCACAATAAAAAATTTCTTCATAATATCTAGTCCAAACCTAGCCTCTTTCAGTTAAAACCGTTACCCCTTCTCCTATCATTACACTTCCTGATAAAGAGAACCTCTCCATCTTTCTCGTAAGCCTCTTTAAGTACTGGAAGGCTGATATAAGATCTCTCTAGAGCCTTCTCTTCTCCAAGCTGAACAGCCCCAACTCTCTCAGCTTGTTCTCATAGGGGAAGTGCTCCAGCCTCCTGATCATTTTCCATCATCTGCTTGCTTGACATCTTTTTTCAGACAAGTATTTTGTACCCTCATAGAATCACAGAATGCTTTGGGTTGGAAGGGACATTTCAAGATCATCTAGTCCAACTGCCCTGCAGTCAGCAGGGACATCTTCAATTGGATCAGGTTGCTCAGAGCCCCAAACAAGTGACCTGGAATGGTTCCAGGTATGGGGCTTCTAGCACCTCTCTGGCCAGTGTTTCACCACCCTCAGTGTAAAAAAATGTGTTCCTTATCTAGTTTAAGTCTCCCCTTCTTTAGTTTCAGGCCCTGCTAAAAAGATTGTTTCCATCTTTCTCCCCTTCTGACTTTAATGCATAGAAGGATCTCCTTGTACACAGCCCCAGAGCACAGAGCTATCCTTTACTTCTCCTCCTGACTCCTCCTTAAAACACCCATGCAAAAAAAAAAAAAAAGGAAAAAATAAAACACCCCAATCCCTAACTAAACCTCTTGGCTTCAGCTGTGTACCCGATGAGCCGAGACCAGCGCGTGTTGTGTCAGTCTGCACTGACTCACTGTCTCCTGGTGCTCTCTCTCTGGACGTGCCTGTCTGTTGTCTTCTGAGTTAGACACGGGGGTTAGAGTGGTGGTTTGTGTCCCTCTGCTGCTGGACACGATGGGGTTCAGGGGTGGGCTCTCCAGCAGAAAAACAACATGAGAAATAACTGCTGTTGTTGTAGAGCAGCTTTTAGCTTCCTATCATTACATCAGTGTGCTTTGCCTGTTCACTTATGTCAGAGTATTTTCTGTCTGGCTGAGAGATATGTCTACAGTTCTGACTAAAACAAAAGCTTCTTGTCTTGTACTGGTTTTAAAAACCTTTAGGTGTCTTTTATTTTGACTTAGGTTTGTTTGTTTGTTTGTTTGTTTGTTCCTCCCCCCCAATTAGCTTAACTGGGGGGAGAGTTTGGCTTTGTGCATCAATAGTCAGTTTTACATCAAGCAGAAGCAGTTTAATCAAGGTCATCAGAAGACCTGCTCCTTTCTGATGGGGTTAGGAGGGGTGTACCAGGCTGATTTACTGTTCCCAGCCCGGTTCCTAGGTGAAGGAAATCCCTGATGAAGGGCTTCTTTTAGCTCTTAAAGTAGATCCTTCATATCCCACTTGAAGATGCATACTGAGGACATCTTCATTAAATCATGATTTTAGGCTGTGGACTGAAGGAGGACCACCAGACCAGAGAAGTCTTATGGTGGAGGTACAGGTACCAGGTAGAGTTTGGCACGGTGCTAATCACGATGAAATTTTAATGCAGAGAGAAGAAAGGACATCCCTTTAATTCCACAGCAAAATACAAAGAAATGAGTATTAAGCAATGGCACCTTCTTTTTTCCCTCTTCTCTCTAAGGAATTTTAATGGGTCTCTCTCATGTCCAGCTGTGCCATGCCTCATTCAGGATGCTCTTCTCTACCAGAAATAGGAAATGATTGCAAAGACTCCAGAGAAAAGCATCAAAAAAATGAGCAGAAACCTAGAAAACATGGAAAGACTGAAGGAAATGAGGTTGTTTAGTCTAGGGATGAGAGGACTGAGAGAAGAAATAACAGTCTTTGAGTATGTGAAAGGTAGCTGTGAAAGTGAAGGGAGTAAACTGTTCTCTGTGGCCGGTGGTGGGAGGCCAAAAAGTGCTGAGCTCAAACTGCAGCAAGGGAAACAAGTGTTAGGAAAAAACTTCCTAACCTCTGATTGCCACAGGAGTGGAGCAATGGAACAGATAGTTTGGGATGGGCTCAGAGGCTCCATCAGTGGAAGTTTCAAAGAGCAGGCTGGCCAAACTGCTCTTGAGGAGAGCCAATCCTCTTTTGAGGCAGTGGAATAAATTTGACAAATTCTCCAAAAATCCTTTCCAGTGCTGATTTAGATGAATTTACGGATTTTGAGCCTGAGCCCAGGGAGGGATAGTGAAGAGGCATTAGGGCACAAATTGCATCACCTGGATCTGCTGATGGGACCTAGAGAAGTCCTCTGATCCAGTGCAAGCAAGTCCTTTGCAGAAAGTTTTGACAGCACTGAACTTCATGACTTTGCATCTTATCCCAGCTGTCAAGCTGCCCTGCTGCGCCCTGCTCCTCCCATATAATCTCCAGGCTTGATTCAAAAAGACCATTAGGCATTTCAGCTCTTGTCATCTGCCCCATGATTCAGAGGAGGGATGAACGCTTGCTCCACCAGAGAAGGTTTTGTAGGTCGCTGGGTGCATTTCACTTGCAAGGGCAGTGCCCATGAGCACTGCTGCAGCACCACCTCTCTTGTGCAATGCTGCACAAAGGTCACAGTCCATAACTTGTTTCTCTGCTGCATCACTCCTGGTGAGTCAAAACATTCAACCTCTTCCCTGCAACCTTCTCTGGGGGTCATTTTTTTTAATGTGTGGCTGCCTTCTTTTGTCCACTGTAACATTTTCTGGCAACAGTCAAGATGGTGGTAAATTGTCATCATGGTACTTTTGATCTAATAATTTGCAGCTACTTGAAGGATGGTTATGGGGATGGTAGAGCCAAACTCTTCTTGGTTGTGACACAGACTAGTTTTGGAGGTTCAGACTGGATTTTAGAAAAGCTCCTGCACTCTGAAGGTCATGGTGTAGAGGAATAGATTGCAGAGTCTCAGTTACTGGAGGTGTTCAAGATTTGGCCAGAGAAAATCCCAGCTGACCTGATCTAGTCACACTTCAAGTTTGGACTAGAGACCTCCTGAGGTGCCTCTAACCCAACATTTTTGCTACAGCTGTGGCACAGTGCAGCACAGAGCCACCAATCTAGGCAGCAATGTAGCTGCTTTAGCCCAGCTCCCTGTGCAGGTGGATAGTCCTTGTTTTGTTGTCTACCAATATAAGCAACCTGGGAGAAGTGCTATGCTAGGACAGCTCTTCAGCTGCTGAAACAAATTGGTTTAGTCAGGGCTAATCCTCATGTCTTCCCATGACACTGAGTCAATCAAAGTGGCCATGCCTGTGGAGATGAGGAGTCCATGTGTTGTGTGGGGAGTGAAAGCAGTGTACTATCCTGGTGCTTTGGCTTTGCTGAGTCAGCTGGAGTGAATCTGCAGCAGTCTGGCTTGACTTCAGAGCTGGCTGATGGTCTGGAAAAGCCCATGGTGGAGGTAAAAGATTGATGGTGGCAAAGCTCAGGTTGAACTTAAGAAAGGAAAAGAATACTCATGCAAAGTGTATCAGGAAGCTGGCTTCATTTCTCTTTGGAAGGGAGCAGAAGTGATACTGAAACCCATTTTTTTCCTCTCTCTCTTTTTTTTTTTTAGCAAGTGTCAGATGCATGAGGTGATGTAATAGTGTTTACCAGACTGAAGCACATAATTTATAGTAGTGACTCAAAGGCAGAGAAAATACTATTTATTTGGATTGCAGTAGCTACTGAGGTGACTGGGATTGGGTCTTGATGCACTGGGTGATGGATGAGACAACATCTGCCCTGAAGGGCCTGGTCAGAGAGGGAAACCAAGGCATAGATCAAGTTAGTGGTTTGGCTGCACTTGTGTTCAGGGTCATTCCCGCAGCTGGGAACTCCACTTGGCTTTCTTGCTTCTACCTGAGCCAGGAGTTTATGAGCTGCTCACAGGCTGCTGGGGATGTGTGAAGCTACAGAAAGGGATTGCAACTGGTCCACAGAAGTGCATAGTGCTTCTAGCAGGGATTTAGATGAAGTGGGTGCCAAGGTCATCTGGGGACTATCTGAGATGAGTTGATCCAAAAGATATGGAAATTACTGGTTTTGCCTTCTTTTCGGTACTCCTTTCAAGTCTTTCAAGTCTCGCTTCCCTATCATAATGCTTAGGTGGATCTTACAGCACCTGACATTGGTGATTAAGTGTATTTATCCCTATCTCAGGAGGTAGGAGACATGAGGAGGAGATACCTTGGTTTACTTCAGGGTGCTCAGAGAGCAGCAACAGAGCTGAAAGAGGTCCTGAACTGCTGTTGCTGCCATTCTGTGCAGCCTCTCCTTCACCTCTCAGCCCTTCTCTGCAGGGTAGATGCATCCTGCCAAGGATTTGGGCAAAAAAAGGTTAAGCTCAGACTCAATGATATGCCAATTTTTATTATCCCACACTGTCCTTTGGCTGGGCAATTTTATGGGATTTTAATTGTGGCACACCTAGGCATGTTGTTTGGTCGAGAGGCATCATGTAAATCCAGGCTGTAGGGTTGCTTCTCCTTAGGCTTTTCAGTCTGAGTCTGGAGGGATTCGTTCAGCACCTGAACACCTTGCTGGCAAGTGCCAAGTTCTTGTCAAAGACATGGATGGCCCTGCTGGAGTAGGTCCAGAGGGGGAGACACAAAAATGATCAGAGATATGGAACACCTCTGCCGTGAGGACAGGCTGAGAGAGTTGGGGTTGTTCAGCCTGGAGGAGAAAAGGCTCCAGGAAGACTTGCTTGCAGCCTTTCAGTACTTAAAGGGGCCTAGAAGAAAGACAGGGAGAGACATTTTAGTAGGATCTGTTGCAACAGGACAAGGGGTGATGGTTTGAAACTAAAAGAGGGGAGATTTAAACTAGATAAGGAAGATATTTTTTACACTGAGGGTAGGGAAACACTGGCCCAGGTTGCCCAGAAAGGTGGTAGATGTCCCATCCCTGGAACCATTCCAGGTCAGGTTGTTTGGGGCTCTGTGCAACCTGCTCTGGTTACAGATGTCCCTGGTGATTGCAGGGAGGTTGAACTAGGTGACCTTGAAATGTCCCTTCCAACCCAAGCCATTCTGTGACTTTATGATTCAAGTGAAACCAGCTTTGTGGTTATCACAGGTTAAACCAGCAGCAAACTGGGAGGCTGCATAGATGTAGTCAATTTAGAGCATCTCTTTTCTTTCTGATTCATGATTAGAAACAGAAAAAAGAGGCAGCATGTGAAATCACAGAGAGCAGACTTGAGACCTCCAGAAGCAATCCAGGCCATGTGCACCCTTCCAGGCAAACAAACTTTCACCAAAGAAAGGCTTCCAAACCCCTGGTTTGAAAAGCTACAGAGAGGAGTTCCTCAAGGTCAGCATGCAAAACCTGCACAGTGCAGTCATATGTATGTCATCAGTCACATCTAGCTATACAGCAACCTAAAGATGTGCTGGGTTTGAATTTAAAATAAATAAATAAATAAAAATCAACCTTGGTCAAAACCAACCAACCAAACCCACCTCATGTTCATTTCTAGCCTGCAAGCTGTGTCTTTAAAGAACAGGAGGAAAATATGAGTGCTGGAAGCATGTGTTTCTTGCTGCATAAGGCAGCCAGCGGTGCCTGTTTCTCCAATGAGTCTGGAATAATTTGATGCCAGCAACCTGGGTGGAGGGAGGAGGGATTTCATCTCTGCATTTCTGTTTTCATCTTTGGTTCCTGGTTGGGGTTTTTTTTTTTGGTGAGGTTTTTGTTTCTTTTCTGAGCTCTTGCGTAGTTTTCCTGGAGAAGGCTAGAAGCTGGGAAATCTTGCATCAGCTTGGTTGTCTGCATTACATTAATACCTAGAAATGAACTTCTCCATCCAAATGTGAATGCTCTCACCCCAAAGTGATGCCTGTTTCAGGATAGGAGGCTCACTCTTGGGCCACACATGGGACGTTTTTATTTATAGTTTAAGTCAAGTCTGGCTTTGAGGCAGGACCAGTTGAGAACAGCTCTTAGACATTTCTGTATTAAGCCTTTGGATTGCTTTTTCCTTTCCATTGCTTGGAAAGCTTTTCCACCTTTGCCTACTCTGGACACTTCTTCACATAGCCTCTGATTTTTTAAATCCGGTATGTTTGGGCTCTCTTTTTCCTGTAATCTAATCAGAAATGTCCTCTGGTTGTATTTTTTTAAAATTATTTGTTATTTCTTTTGCTTCTCAGTGCCTTTTAGACACACCCAAAATATTTCCATCATGTCTCCTGGATCTAAGACACTGTCCTAATAGCATCTCAGTACTTGTTATGCAGCTTATTCCCTTTAAACCTTTGGTGTTTTCCAAAGGCATTCACTTTGGAAAGCATTTAGACATCTCTTTGGGGCAGTTCCAGCTCCTGCATCCATATGGTAAGATGGAAAAAACATTTGGAGTCAAAGATTTGTGCTCTTTTGAATTTTGTAGATTTGAACGATTCAGTTTTGCCGATACTCACAGGTTCCTCACTGACCTTCTGAACACCTCCTTGGACTTGTATGTGGCTGCCAAAGGATGCAAGCTGACTTGCCAAAAAAATTCTTTGGCTACTTAATACAATACACCAATGGGAATTACGTCTGATTTCCAAAACTGGTTAGTAATCCTTCCTTTTCCTCCTTTTTTTCTGGTGACACTGAGATGTCTTCTGAATGTTCATCTTCAAAGAGCTGTGTCAGGTGTACACTGTAGGTCTGGCACTGTGTGCTCCTGTTGCAGAGATGGATACTTATGTTTGTCTGCATTTTTTTAGCTCATAGTAACATCAGTAATGATGCAAAATTGGTCATTGCTGCCAATCCATTCTGCAGATCTCCATCCACATACTTATCTCTCAGGCTTCTTGTTGTTTATTTGTAGGGAGAGTGTGGGGGTTCTGACTGCTCCCTGGATGCTCTTGTCTTCAAACAGTGCCCTATGGAAAAAGGAAGATGGGCTGTGTAATTCAGCACGGGGTTTTGATGCTCCTTAGTTGCCTCTCCACTGCAAAAGTCCCATTCACCACCCCTATAGAGGTCACCTCCAGATTGATTTCCTTCTCATGCTTCTCTCACATGGATGCTGTGCTTGAGAGCCATCCAGCACAGGAAGGGGCAAACACAATAAATGCCCCTTCTGGCTTATTGACAGCAGACAATAGCCACTCTGCTTCCATGCCATCCACACTGCACACAGCTCCTTTCATGCAGGGTCTCTGTGTTGTTCTTAAAGAACTCCCTCCAGATAGGAAACTCCCAAGAAAACCTCATTTGCCTTGACCCAAGAAGAATCAATGACTTGAGGCTTGTGTTCTTCCTCCCTCTTGCCTTCCCTGCCTCCCTCGCCCACTGTCCACCACCCCTAAGGTCAGAGTGGAGTTTCCAGGGGAAATAGAAGGGCTCATTGTTTTGGGGGTCAGGGCATGGATGGGGTGGCAGGAGAGAGGAGAGGAGAGCAGAGCTGGCTGAGCCCCACTGCTACCTCCAGCCTGGCCTTGTGTTAGTTATCCATAGTGGCAACCATGCAGACAGCAAGTGGTTTGTGATTATGGCAAGCTTAAAGCTTTTCAGGGAGGGGAATAAACAAAACAAGTGGGAAAAAAATAAGGAAGTCAGAAGAGGAGGGGTATAGGGAATGATAGGGAGTATGTGGGGTCCTTCTGGCTATGCTGAGCAGAAGGAGATGCTGAGAAATGATGCAGGCTGGTCCCTGCTTGAGGCTTGAAACTGGGGATAGAGGTTTGAAGCAACCCCACTCTGAGCCTTCTGTGTGCATGGAGTGAGGCAGGACAGGGAGTGGGGAGTTTTCCTGCCAGCGGTCAGGACTTTATCCTGCAGCAATGTGTGTGTGGGTGGACCTCTGACACCAGAGTCTTTGGAGAAGGGTGACAAGAGTGATTAAGAGCCTGGGAAAGCTTTACTCTACAGGCCTGGAAACAGCAAAGGAGAGCCACCTTCCAAAGAAAATGAGTGAGAAAGTGCCCTGCTAAAACGCTGAGGACTGCTGTCTGTGCAGAGAGGGGCCAACATTTTAGCTTGGCTTGTGGGACTTCTTCCAGGAGTGCCCCAAGGTCCTTCTCTCAGGAGGTAGTCCAAAGTGTCTGGCACATCACAGAATCAAAAAATGCTTTGGATTGGAAGATACCTTAAATATCATTTAGATCTAACTCCCCTACCATGGGCAGGAACACCTTATACCAGATCAGGTTGCTTTAAGCCCCATCCAGCCTGGCCTTGAACACTTCCAGAGATGGAGCATCCACAGCTTCTTTGGGCAACATGTTCCAGTGCCTCATTCCCTCACAGTGAAAAACGTGTTCCATACATCTAACCTAAATCTACCCTCTTCTAGTTTAAAGCCATTACCCCTTGATCCCATCACTACACTCCCTGATAAAAGAGTTCCTCCTGAGCTTCCTTATAGGCTCCCTTTAAGTATTGAAAGGCCACTATAAGGTCTCCCTGGAGCCTTCTCCAGGCTGAACAGCTCCAACACTGTCAGCCTGTTCTCATAGAGGAGGTGCCCCAGCCCTCAGATATCTTCATAGCATCCTCTGGACTCACTACAACAGGGCTCAGAAGAGACATGGGTCCAGAGCTGAATACAGAGCTCCAGGTGACGTCTCAGCAGAGCAGAGAGGCACAATCACCTTGACCTGCTGGCCACACTGCTTCGAATGCAGCCCAGGATGCAATTTGCCTTCTGGGATACACGTCCATGTTGCTAGCTCATACTCAATTTTTCATCCACTAACACACTCAAGTCCTTCTCTGCAAGGCTGCTTTCTGTCACCAATGCACAGTGGGCTGTGGGCTCTGAATATAGGTGATGGGTGTCCCACTCATGGAGAAGTGAGATTTGCACTCAGGAGAGGTGATCAGATGTTTCTGATTCCTCAGTATCAAATGTAGAAGGAGAACTGGTCGCAGATGTTAAGACCTGCAAGATCTTTTTGTCTCTACATCCTTCAGTAAGTTCTACCTCCAGCTTAAGGAAAAAATTGATGTTTGAAGGTTTAAACCAGTCAAACAGCTGAGGACAAATCTTTACTAGTGATGGAGCTCCCTCCACCTGCCTTTTCAGAGAGTTTCCACCTGCAGTGAGGTGTGCTTTTGTCCAAGACTAGCTGGATCCAGCACCATTCCCATGGAGTTGCTCCCAGAGCCATGTCTTGAGCTCCTTGCCTTGCACTCGCTTCAAAGTCAACCTGAGGGAGAGCCTGAAAGGATCAGACCATTGTCTCAAACACTCACAAAACATGTTGGCTGAGTCTTCGACTGGGAATCAATCAATATGCTCTTTTTAGCATCAAATCAGTACAGCCAGCTGGCATGCAGACAGGCTGATGGATCATGTGCTGTCACAGGGAGGTGCACCAAGGAGTGAGGTTTGAGGACAGAGTCATGTGGAAAGAAGAAGGTTGTCTGCAGGGTTTTTGTTGAATACTAAAGGCAATTCATGTGCAGAAGAAGACAGGGCATCTTACAAGTTGGTGTTTTGGATGGTGCTTCACAAAATACTCAGTGCTCAGTGTGTTAGATGTTCACAGTGGAGCTAAAAGTGAGTATTTGTCTAGGGGCAGATGGAAGCTGGACTCAAATCATTGATCTAGGTTGGAACTGAAAAGGGGATGTAAAGCAAATTCTGTCCTGTCCTACCTGCAGGATGACAATGAGGCTTTTTGTATGAGGTTTTTATTTAACTAGGGTGTTTGATGAAAATATTCTCTTTGTGATGTTTCTCTGTCCATCCTGCATCTTGGAAGAGTCTGTCATGACCTGCTCAATGCTGTTAAATGCTGTCATTAGGGCTAGGTGGGGTGAAGCGTGGACCTGCTGCGCTGACACGCTTGTAATTTCAGATAGGATCAAGTTGTTGAGTACCACTTGGGGATGAGAAGCTTCAGGACTTAACTAAGTAATTAAGAAGAAAAGCAGGGGATTTGACTAGATGATCTCCAGAGGTCCCTTCCAACCCCCATCATTTTGTGGCTCTGTGGACCTTGCACTTTCAACTCTCTCACTAATTTTCATCTGTCTTCCCTATTAATTAGAGGGTCTTGGCATCATAGCACTGAGGTGGGTTGCAAACACAAATAATTTCAGCTTTACACATCCCTAATTGATGCAAGGATTTGAATACCCAGTGGGTTTCCAAAGGAAAAATCACACCTGCACTGCCTTGGTTTCTGGAGTTTTCACTGTCCCTGCTTTGTAACTAGGAATTTAAGGTGTACACAGATTAAGTGAATCTTTAGTGATCTGCAATAAGTCCATCACAGAGCTGGAAACCAGCCACCAACATCCTTCAGTCCTATCTTCATCTTACCCAGTGCTAAGTTGCATCCTGGCATGCTCTATTCCTGCAGTCTCCTGTTGAGAAAGTCCAAGTTTTCTAAGCCAAGTTGCCTTGCCTTGAAGTCTATTGGATGAGGTTAGGAGCGAATTCAGCCTGTTGAAAAGCTCAGTTTGGCTGTCAGGCAGGAAGATCCGATGAGCGGAAAATCAACCAGATGTGGGAAAGGAGGGGGCAAAGGCACTGCATTTGTTATGTGTTTGTGCCACGTGGCAAGAGTTGGTGGATTTACTCTTCTTTTGGGGGGAGAACATCCATGGCAATACACACACATGTGCTGGCAGGTTAGCTCAATTGGGTAATGAGAGTAAATCTTTGCCCAGCTTTAGAGAGCTGGGACTAAAACATGGTAACAATAGTGATGTGTATAATTTTGTATGGTGAGGCAGTAATTTACTGTGCTGTTTTGGCCATCAGCACAACAGCTAGAGGCTGTTAAGATAATTTAGTGGCGGTTTGTGGTTATAAATATGTTTCCATCATGACTAAGGATTCTAATAGGTATTAAATTCAGCCAAGGGGGTTTTAGTATTTTATTTGATTTTTTTATTGTGTACTCCCCGGTGTTTCTGTTTTGATTTATTAATCTGAAGGAATAAGATGAGGGATGACTATTAAATGAGGTTTAACACATAAAATAGGAGCTGTAAAAGAAAAAACAAAACAATGGATAATGCAATTAATTTAGTGTATCCCAGTTGTTCAGCAGTGGGACTCTGGTGTATCCTATTCTTGGCTGCTGGTACTACAGGTGTGTTGGATGATGTCCAAAGCTATTGTAATGCAGTTCTTTGTCATATACATGTTTTTCACTTGGAATAACACGGGTAAAAGGCAAAGTAGTCTTCTCCATCCTTCTTGGCCTCATGCAAGGGAAGTTGTGCCAAACTAAGAACGGATTTTTGAAATTTAAACACAACCACATCGAAATGTCAAGGTGCTCACATATCAACTCAGGACCTCAAACCCCCCCAGGACCTTAACTGTGGATTTCCAGCCATGTCCTGCATCTTTCCAAAGCCCTCCCTTCCACCAGTGAGAGGCAGGCAGTGTGAGAAGCAGTGTGATCTGCTGTGGGAATGCCTCAGCTCTTCTACTCTGCCTTCTTAATCCGAATAATAACAACGAAAAGTTTGAAGGCTTAGTTTGGAATTGGATAGCTCTCCAAAAATAGTCTCTCCCTGGAGATATCTCCTACTTCCTGCTAGGCTGGAAAGCTGTGCTGACAGCCTTTGCACTTGGATATTTAGGCATCTCCTCGAACCTTGAGCTTGAAGGAATGCAAAACAACAGAGGAAATCAGTCGAACTTGTCAAATTTCAGAAGAGCATTTGGTTTGAGCTTCAGAAAGTGTTCCCCCACACCCTTCCCACGTAGAAAGGCACCAGAGCCAAACCCCAATATTTACAAATATTTTTGAGATCTTCCAGGTTTTGGAGCACAAAAGTTTTTTGAGATCTTCCAGGCCAGACCCACTTTCTATAAATAATAGCTCTTGGCTTGAATACATGTGAGCTCCTGGAAAATGTGGACCCCAAACAGGGTTCTTTGCATCCAGAGCTATGTTGGCTCCAGCTCTGTCTTCATGTGCTCTCTAATAGTCTCATGGAAGAGCTGATACCATCTGGTGTATCTGAGGAGTTTGTCATCAGGATGATAGGCTGAGTCTAGAGGCATTGGGCTTGGAGGTTTCCTCTCTGCAGCTCTCTGTGGGCTGCATGTTTTGGTACCCCATCTTTCCATTTTGATCTTCTTTTCTCCTTTTCTTCTAACCTTTAGAAGGTTGTCAGCAGGAACCCACTTTTGCTAGCGTATAACTCTCATTTTGCTCACTGAGGGCCTGGTTTTACAGCACTGAGTAGAGCCACCTCTGCAAGTCCACGTTAAGATGAGTAGGAATGCGCAGAGGAAGGCTAACGTGGCCATCCCCATGCTGCAGAGCATCCCAGAAAGCCAGCCTGAACCACTGCCTCAACACAGCTGTGTCATGAGGAACAACTCCCCATTTCAAGGAGGACTCCACAAAACCAAGGCTAAGATACCAAAAAGCAGTATTATTATTATTATTAATTTAATTTGACATGTGACAAGCCTAGCCTCGGGAAGCTGGAAAAATTGACATTTCCAAAGTGGTTGATTAGGGATTTTAGTGTGATATTCTTTCCTCCATCCTCCCACTTAAAGGTTTCCAGAGGGATTCCTGGGATGATGTGGGTGGCTGGTATTTCACCCTACTGCCTCCCCAGCCACACCAGCACCAGCTCTAAAAGCCATGTCAGGAACAGAAGTTCAGGAACAACAGTCTCAACCTTTCCCAGCTTGTTTTTCCCATCTGTTTTTAACAGCATGTTCTTGCCACTTGGCCCTCTCTGGGCTCGATCTTGTGATCCCTGATGTAGTATGACATTTCCAGTTTATTAGGAATGCTTTTGTTTATTTGCTGGGTGGGAGTTTTTCTTTCTTTTCTTTTTCTTTCCCTTTCCTTTCTTTTCTTTTTCTTTCCCTTTCTTTTTCTTTTTCTTTCCTTTCTTCTTTCTTTTTCCTTCCGTCTTTCTTTTTCCTTTCTTTCTTCCCTTTTCCCTAGGTTATGTGGAGGCTTTCAGCCTGGGCTGCCAATACAAACATCCCCTCTGTGCCAGGAGGTGCCACCTACACTGTCCTCTCTGAAATCAGGACAGTTATCTCAGCACTTACAAGTCTTTTGTGTGATTTGGGGGCTTTTATTAAACAAAAGGGGGGCTGGTTATTTTCTTCTCTCTACTGTTGTGTAATACAAAACCAGGTCCTAGAGTGCTGAAGCAATCGAGTTTTTAAAAAGCATTTGTGTTTTTTTAACTTGCTTAAGGAAGAGCAGCAAGAAGGGACTCAGGGCATGAGTTTGCTGGTGGCATTTTCAGTTTACCCAGCCTGTCTCTGCTTTTCTTAGCAGGCTGAGTGTGTCACCTGGTGCATGCAAGTATGACTTTGCTTCTAAGCTGGACCAGCCTTCACATCACTGTGTTGTTCCATTTATGCACAGAAAGCACCATGCTTTCCTCCAGTGCTAGATAAATACCATCAACAAATGAGTGTCAATGCCAAGGCAATATTGGGATTGCAGATAACTCAGCCCATAGTGTGCTGCTTTCCATAACCTACATGTCCCTCTCTAAAACCTCCTTTGTTCTCCTCTCTCGAGCAAATACATCAAGTGATACCTTCTGGAGACCTATATTCAGTTTCTGGCTGACATAAATCCCACTGTAAGACTTTAAAGATCCTCAGTTGCTTTTATAAAATACTTTCAGCTGGACCCTAGCAGCCCATAAAGCGTGTAGTGGTGTGAGAAACTGCAATCTGAATGCAGAGTGGTGGTGCTTCCTGGCGCTTAGCTTACAAAAAGCACTTTGGAACTCAGCAGGAGAGTCCTGTGAGCATTCAGCTGTGGGAGGACCTGGCTGGAAGTGGTGTGGGCTCCCATGCACCTCGCTGGAGCTGCTAGCCCTTGCACCATGAGGAGCAGGTGTTCCACATCATCTTCTTGGCTGAGGGGCAAGGAAAACACGGGAGCCAGATCACACATCTCCATCAGGATTGTATTTATTAAACTGAACCAAATATCAACTGCATTCCTGTGCTGGGAGGGTAAATCCAGCAAGCATCACATTGCTGCAACAAGCCAGGAGTGGAGATGAAGTTGTGGAGAAGTTGTGGATGCTCCCTCTCTTGAAGTGTTCAAGGCCAAGTTGGATGGGACTTTGAGCAACCTGATCTAGTGGAAGATGCCCCTGCCTATCATGAGGGGGTTGGACTAGATGACCTTCAAAGGTGCCTTCCAACCCAAACAATTCTGTGATTCTATAAGGCTGATTCATTTTGGATCAGTTTAGCTTACACTCCAATGAAGCTTCAGGACAAAATCTTTGGTTGCTGTGACCTTTGAAGAAACCTTTGATCAAATGAAGGTGCAGCTTGAACCCTTCCCCTACACCTGTGGTCCTGTGCAAATACAACCCATAATCCCAGTCATTTGCTCAACATCTGGGATGTCTTTGTTCTTTGCCATCAGCATCAGATTTTGAGCCTATAACGGTAAACGTTTGCAACCAAAATTCATTTACATAGCCAAAACTACCCAAAAAAGCTCAGAAAGTCCTGGGGAGCTCAGAATTGCTGTGTCTGCTTTTTGATTCTTTAAACATTGGCCTTCCCAGGAAAGCAGAGATCACTCTGGAGACCCTGCAGCTCTGATTCCTTCCAGCCAAGCAGCAGGGGCAAGTTTCTGTCCAGTAAATCTGGTTTCTGCATCATCTTTCCCAGACATCAGCGTTCACCTCTCTCTGACTTTCCATGTTGCGTAGAAATCACCGTGCTTCCCTCCAGCTCTGGAGGAATATCCTCAACAGATGAGTATTGATGCCACAGCAGTACTTACTCCAACATAAAATGAGCTCTTTAATGTCCACTCCTGGGGATTGCCTGGGACATGCTTTGGGCAACATCTGCCCAAGGATGCTCCCAAATTATAAAATAGTTTGGGTTGGAAGTACCTTTAAAAGTCATTCATTCCAAGCCCTCTGCAGTGGGCAGGGACATCTTCAGCTAGATCAAGTTACTCTGAGCCCCAGACATCCCGACCTGGAACGGTTCCAGGGATAGGAATCTGCTGCCTCTCTGGGCAACCTGTGCAAGCATAAAAATTGTCTTCCTTATATCTAAGCTAAATCTCTTCTCTTTTAGTTTAAAACTATCACACCTTGTCCTGCCACAACAAGCCCCGGTAAAAAGTCTGTCCCCATCTTTGTTCCCCTTTAAGTACTGAAAGGCTGCAAGAAGGTCTCCCTGGAGCCTTTTCTCCTCCAGGCTGAACAACCTCAACTCTCTCAGCCTTTCCTCACAGCAGAGGTGTTCCATCCCTCAGATCATTTTGGTGGTGTCCTCTGGACCCCCTCCAACAGATCCATGTCTCTCCTATCCTGAGGACTCCAGAGCTAAACACACCAAGGACTTCACCTCCTCCTGTGCAGATTAAGATTTGCTGCTACTCAGCGTTAAACAAAACCAAGGTGAACCTCATCTTCCTGGTGGATTAATTAGGCTTCTTTAATGGCAGATGCTGTAAAAAATAAAAGGGACCAGCTATAAGAAGGCCTGATAGCAAGTGCAGATGCTTTGGAGCAGGGTCAGGGGGACAATCTGCATGTGGCTGCTGGTCCCTAACTGCATGCCTTGTCCAGATTCAGGACTGAGGGTTCATAGAGGATGAACACTAGGCAGTACCAGTCTGCTTGGATGGATTCATCTGACTTGTTGGATACGCTGAATTAGCCTTTATGGGTTTATTTTTAACACTGGGGAAGGCCTTGTCTGCTGGAAATAAAATTGATCGATAATGTGCTCGGGGTCCTCGTCTGGCTGGAAATGGCTCCATGATGGATCTGTGTTGGAGAGCCCTTGACCGTTGCCCTCACGGGGAGGGGGCTCAGAGGCAGGGATAACGATGGGGCAGATGCTGCAAAGCCTGAGTGGAATTTAGCCTCTTGGGACTTTTGCCCCAGGGATGCTGGGGTTTTGTGTCTGCTTGAGGCTGGCTTTCATTCCACAGCAAGATATTGAAAATAATAGGAATAATAGGGGTTTCTTATCCTCGTGGTCATTTCAGGAACCAGCCTCTAAGAGTGTCCCTGTTTCCCCAGGGGAAGCAGCTGATGATTTTTTTCTTCATGTGTTAGACTTGCCATGGGTCTCCCTGCTGGAGGATTTTTGAACAAGGTTTTCAATATTCATAGACTTAACTACATTGTGAAAAAGGGGCCATTAGTTCCTCCAGTTTGATCTCAAATCATTAGCTCCATGCTACTGCTTTCCTTAATGCTACATTTTGCCATCTTTTATTCTTCTTGTCTTTCCTAACTGCTGTTTGGTTTTTATCACTCTGTGTGTCCTTTCAGCAATAGTAGTAGCATATTTATTAGTATTAATTGGCATATGTGCAACAAACATCACACAAGGATCACAGAAGCCATTGTCTTGGAGAAGTTAGTGTATTTGTCCCACATGGGGCATCAGCTGCAGGCATGCCCTGACAGAGCTGACCATGATTTCTTCCTAAAAGGCAGTTTGGACCTTGTAATTGTTGGCACATGCTTGCTTTGAAGTACTTCATCTGTGCCCTGGAAACCAGATGCTGCCCAGGTCTTTATTCCAGCAATCCTGGGAGCTTTTGCTCCACCATCAACCCTGCAATGTGCATCACTCCCTCCTTGTTGTGCCACCCAAAAACACCCAGCTCATGGTGGGCTGGAGTGGTGCTGCAAGGTAAAAAAGGGAATAATAACAGTAATTAATAATGATGATGATAATAATAATAATAATAATAATAGAGACCTGTTCTGGAGATGATAATGATAATAATTTCCTTGAGGTGTCATTTTAGAGCTACTTATCTAGGTTTAAAAGCTATGCAGGCAGAAGGACCAAAGCTGGGGCTTGGAAGGTAAAAGTAAAGCCAAGAGGGTAAAAAGGATGTCTGAAGTCCCATTTTATTAGATCTTTACTCCAGTAAGCTGCCTCTCAGCCTTGATGGGGGACAATAGGCACTTGTTCCCAGTAAACATCCCCCAGCCTGTGATGTGGAGGGGACTGGGAAGGGGCTCCCAGGGCTCAGCTCAGCCTCCTGTCCACGTCCTGCTGTGCCGGGGGAGTTTGTTTTTCCAGCACTCCTGCTCAGAAACATTTGGCTAAAGGAGAAATTGTGGAGGAGGTTTAGCTCAAGTGAGCAGAAAAACATGTGTCCTTGTAGTATATTCCTTACTGAGTGGTGGTTTGGGTTTAGATTTTTTTTTCCCTTTTTTTTTTAAACACATATCTGAGAGCTTGGGAATCATGTGAGGAGGGTGGGGGTGATGCCTTTCAGATGGACACAGCACTGGGTGAAAACAAGGGAAATCTCTTCTGCCTGATGCAAGTTCTCCCAGCCTGATTTTCCTCTTTTTCTTGCTGCTGCTTTGGATGAGTATGAAGATGACAGACTCTAAGGAAGCCCTTAAAAGCCTCATCTAAAACCCTTACCTTAAGCTTCTGTTGTCCCCAGACTTGCTACTCATCCATTTACAATGATCCCCAGAAGTCACTGCTTGAGGAAAAGGACTGGAGATTTGTGTGGAGTCCTCTTTTCGTGCCCCATTACCTGGTGTCTGTGGGGGAAAAAGAGCCAAGAAAAGTTGTAGATGCCCCATCCCTGCAGGTGTTCAAGGCCAAGGTGGATAGGGCTTTGAGCAACCTGGTCTGGTTGAACCTGGTCCCTGCCCATGTCAGGGGAGTTGGAACTAGATGATCTTTAAGGTACAGTCCAAACTATTCTATGATTCTACGAAGCAAGAAATGTTCTGGACTTTAAAACTGGGGAGCAAAGAGCTGCTCCCCCTCTATCCCAAATTTATTCTGGCACACAAGCTCCTCTCTGCTGTCCTCCACAAGTGAAACATCACTTCATCCAGAGACAAGAGGCTGAGCAAACAAATCTCAGGTCAAACTCTCCCACTCCTTCCCCACAACATTCTCATCCACCCAATTTCTGTGCACCATCCTCTCTGCCTTTTCCCATGCCCTTTGTGGGGAGCAGGGTTGGCACTCTGGCTGTCAGCACAGCAAGCATAGCCTTGCAGACTTGAGCTGTCTCTGGCAGGACAAAGGAGGTTGTTTTAGGAATGACTTGGAAGCCTAGGCAGATGGTTCCCACCCCAGCTGGGTTGGCAGAGTTGTTCTCAAAGGAAAAATGATGATACAACACCGTTTCTTGAAGCCAGTTGCAGATGCTGGAGTCCAAATAGGGTCTATGCTAAGCCCTTTCTTGGGTTTGTGTGTTGGCAATGTGGTAGGAAATAAATCCCCTCTAGCCCCCCAGGGATGTGGATGAGGAGCAATGCATGAGGATTTGTCTAACCTGAGATGGTGCATCCTGAGGAGGAGCTCTGATGTTTGGCTGGTAGCAAGGTGGGGGCTGTAAAAAGATATTAGTTGGAAACCCTGAGCATGCTGAGACAGCTGCTAGGTAGAAGGAGTGTTAGGAAAAGAAACACTGAATTTTAACCATTTTGGAGAGAAAAACAGTATTACGAGTGCATCTGGCATGGGGCAGAGGGTTAGTGGAGTGGAAGGTGGTTGCCTTTTATCTTTATCCTTTTCCCTATATGATGAAGGCCATTCACTAATCAAACCATCTTGTGAAGTTAAAATCAATAGACTCATAGAAGTTTTTTGTTTGGAAGAGACCTTTAAGATTATCAAAGTCCAATCACTAAATCATCAGTTCACACCACCCAGGAGTCTGAAGGGCTCCAGCTTACATCTCCAGCTGGTGCAATGGACCTGAGTGAAGTGAGCCTGAGGGTATTGCTCTGCAAGGTGGAGAGGTAGTGGTGCAGAACCACTGCTGCATCTGCTAGTCCTTGACATCTGTGCTGCCTTGGCCAAAAAAATCTCTGACTCAGATAAAGGTGGAGACAAAGGTTTGCAAGCTGACTTATTCTACTGAGTTTCCAGGACTTGACTTCTCCTTGGGCTCTTTCTCTAGATAATTATTTTGTTTTCTGGCCCAAAGCCAATACAAGGACACTAAATGAGGATTTAATAGTGAACTGACTCATCTTGACTTGATCATGCTGCAGGCATGTAAGTCAAATCACAGTCTGGGAGGCTCTGTACAGGAGACTGCTGTGATGCCCACTCATAGGTGAGCAAAGCTGTAGCCTTTACATGCCCAAGCCATGCCTGAGATGGGACATTGCTCTGGTTGATTGTTCTGAGGACTTTGCAATTTACTCTTGTGCCTTCTGTGGGATTGACTGAGGTCATTAGGTTACTCTGGGGTAAAAGATGATGATTCCACATGGTCCACAGGAATTCAAGAGGAAGGCAGTGGGTGTACTGGAGAGAACATCAGCCTACCAGCCTCATCTCTTTCTCATTCAGGTTGGTGAGCTGTGGTCCTGTCCATTAGAGAATAATTTTGCTTCAGCATGTTGTTTTTCCTCTCATCTTAGTTCTGCAGGGTAGGAGAGGATGTTTACAGGGCATACCATGTTTAATCCCAAATTCCACTGGATCCTGAGCACAGCCACAATACTCATAAAACAGTACAGGATTGACATGTGAAAGGAACCAGTTGGGTGCCGTGGCCTTCTTGTGATAGGCTTTGCACCCATGTGAAGTGCCAGTGTGGTCCCTGCAATGAAGAGTTTCCCATTTATTCCTCCAGATGGCTACACTGGTCTTCCAGGCTCAGGGATACATAGGCAAGGGTTCCAAGTATTTGAAAACTAATTACTTGGGTTTGTAGTGTGATTTTCTTTTTATGTCCTCCCCTGCTTTTGAAGGTGCTGAGAAGTACCATCTCTGAAGGTGACTTTCAGAAAGCTTTGTTAGAGGCCTAACTTTGTCCTTGAGGGGTTTTGTATGTTTGTTTGTTTGTTTACTTAAGTGTTTTGGGCAAAACTCCACCTGCTAGAGTATAAAGCTGATCTAGAGTAAAAGGCACCAACTTGGACACTAGCATGAAGACCTAGCAGCACATGGCCAGCCAGTCTTGGTGGCTGCAAGATGTCATCTTGAAGTACAGTGGGTTTAGACTGACTTCTCCAGTGGATCTCTGAAGATGGGTGGGAAATCCAGCAGAAGATGGGCATCCAACTCCCTTACTTTCATCTAGAAAATCATGAAGGAACAACAGTTTCTCCTGGCAGTTGTCTGCCAATGACAAAGATCCTTATCAACTGCTCATCACTTAGCTCAACCTCATCTCCTGCCCCATGTCTCCAGAGACTGCACATCCCAGAGAGCTGCTGGTTAAAATGGGACACTTCCTCTCTTACAAAGCCTAGAAGCTGGACATGTTTTACATCAAGTGCTACTGGTGCCAAATCTTGAGTAGAGCTCTCACTGTAGCTGCTGGACTATCTCAGAAGGGAAGGGGAAAGGGACTTTCACTTCTTGTATTCCTACCTGGCCACTTGAGAAGTTTTCCTACATGGCTTAGTCAAACCAGTCCTTTCCCCAGGAGCACACACAGTGGAAATCTGACAATTTGGCTTCTTCCTGCAGCTTTCATTGCTTCATCATGTCCGAAGCATTGACTCATCAGTCTTTCTTCACATGATTCCCTCAAAATAGCTTCCCTTGGGCAGATGGCATGAGGACTGGGCAGCCTCGTTGGCACAACTTCTCTTTGAGATGCTGCCATAGTGGCTGGTCCCTCTGGAGAGATTCTGGTCTAGAAAAGGTTTTTAGCTTTTCCTAAAAGTATGTAGAAGAAAATCTTCTCCAGTGGTGTTTTTACCTGAAGGAGGACAGCTCTTGAAGATACAGCTGACAGCCTCATGTGCTGCCTGTTATCTGCATCTCTAAAGTGTTTTGAAATCCTGGAGGAAAGGTCACTCATCCTCAAACACCCTTCCTTCCTCTCGTTGGGCATGGTGACAGCAGAAACCCTGACACTGTGCGTGAGCTCTTGCACTACCTCCTGTGATATCATCTAAACCTTTCAAACTGAGACTTCTCTCACCTTTTAGGGTTGCTTTTAAGGAACAAACCCAAGTGCTTCCTGCAAAGGCCCAGGGCAGTAGTCTAGAGCAGGGAGCAGTGATTACTGCTGATGTTGATCTTTGGGATGATCCTGCAGCCCATTGCTTGTGGTTTTCTCAGCATTCCAGCCCCTCTCTGAACGTTCCACACCACCCCGGGTGCCAGCCAGCATCACTGTCTAAGAATGAGAAGTAATTTAGTTCCTAAGCAACCTCTTGCCTGGCCTCTTGCTAAAGAGTGACTTAGCATTTTCCAAAGGAAAAAAAAAGAGACTGTGGATAGCAGTGTGTCAAGGCAGGTTCTTCTAATGAGCTTAACCCTCCAGATGCCAGTTTAATGAGCATTGACTGGCTAGGTCACTGCCAATGAGGTCAAGGTGCTGCAGGAAGCCAAGTTCAGCCCATTTTTGGGGAGCTCAAACAAGAATTAAAATTTGTAGCTGTTTGGAGTGTTTCTAGGATCACAAGGACTGGGGCTTTTTTTTCCTTCTTTCTACTCACTGCTTGCCTTTTCCTCCTGACCTTAAACATTTTGCTGTCTACGGTCAGTTTATTTCATCTTCCTTCCCAACCCTTCAAAAACCCAGTAAAGTCAACAAATGTCATTTTATAGGGTGTTTCTGCTGTGGTGACTACTGATTTTATTTCAAATCCATCAAAGCCTGAATGAATTAGCAGGTCACCTCCCTGTCCTAACCATCTCTGTCTCTCAGAGATACATTCCTACCACCTCCATTTGAGCTGTGCCTCAGTAAATCAAGATCTTTACTATGTTTATCTTTTTCACATGGCTGTAAGGCAGAGCTTCAGGTGAATCAAGACTTTCCCAAGTTACTGTTATGGAGAAGTCAAAGGCAAGGCATCAGGCTGAATTTATACCTTTAGGGTATAGCATTTTGAGTATCTCCAGGTGGAGACTCCACAACCTCTCTGGGCAGTCTGTGCCAGTGTTTGAATATCCTCACAGTTAAAAAAAATGTTTATTCTTATGTTTAAATGGAATTTCCTGTGTTTTTAATTTCTTGTCCTGTCACTGGACACCATGGAAAAGAATTTGGCTTGATCCCCTTTGATTCCCCCCATCAGGTATTTATACACTTCAGTAAGATCCCCCTGAGCCTTCTTTCCTCCACTCTGAACAGTCTCGACTCTCTCAGCCTCTCTCATATGTCAGATGCTCCAGTCCCTTCACCACTTTCACAGCCCTTGGCTGGACTCTCTCTGGTACGTCCATGTCTGTGTTATACTGAGGAACCCAGACTGGAGCCAGCACCTGGAAGTGTCCCTCTAGGGCTGAGCAGTATCCCCCCCCCTTGACCTGCTGGCAATGCTCACCCTAACACAGCCTAGGAGGCTGGTGAATTTCTTTGCTGTGAGGACACGTTGCTGGCTCATGGTCAACTTGGTCTCCACCAGACAGGCCTAGTGTGGTGGATAAAGCTGCTTTCCAGCCAGTCATGCCCCACTGAATCCTACCTCACTGTCCAGTTATCTAGCCCAGTTTGTCTGTGAGGGCCTTATGGGAGATATTTTGAAAGAAAACATTACTAATACCCTGATGAGAAACACCCACTGCTCTCACCAAGGCAGTCATCTCCATGTAGAGGTCTATCAAATTGGTCAAGGGTGATTTAGGAGGCTTACTACAGAGGCATGTGTGACAGGGGACTGCAGAAGGTCGAGGTGATGTAGCGATAGCTGCAACAGATATTTCAGTTTTGTTGGAGTTTTTCAGCCATGATATTCACGCTCTAGTAACATCTAGCAGGAGGGGAGGTGTTCCTGGGCAGGCACAGGGCTTCTTTGTGGAGCTCAGCAACACGCAGGAGTTTATCATTCCTGATTTTCCCCCATGGCTGCCCCTCTAATGGGTGTGCTGAGGCCAGCACGTATCTCCTAGTCCACTCACATCACTGTCTGTGCCAGGAAAATGGGGCTCCTCTCTGCACACTGCTGAACATGAAGCCACATCTCCCCTTTGTCCTCTGTGCAATGCAAGATGCAACTCAGCTGATATGCAGGAAGGAGCAATTTATTTTCTTTCTCTTTATTTTCCCCTCCTTGCTTTGCTGTTGCAGAGCTAAAAGAACTAGAAATAAGAGCGACAGCTCGCTACGCTCGTGAAGCCAACAGCCAAGAGGGACTTTGCCTGAGGAGTAGTTCTGCCAAGTAAAGTAATGCTTTCTAAGCCATCTGATGGAAGCCAAAGCAGGCACAAGCATGTCCTTACACTTAGCAAGAGCCTCGCCAGTTCTCCAGGGTTGACTTGAAATGGGAAGAGCTGATGGCAGAATTGAGAGTAGGACCCAGGCGTGAGCTAATGGTTGCTGATGACCTCCTTTGCTGCAGCAAGTTGTCTAGATAGACTAGGAAAGAAACACTATTAAATTTTACTCCCTTTTATTAAAAAAAAAAAAAAGGAAAAGAAATAAAGCAGTCAGCATGCATGGAATGGGCAGGCACACTGCCTCGTTTGTTGGAACGGCCGACAGATTAAATTAAGGTTTAAAAAAAAAGATAAATTAGAGAGGGAGAGAGAGGACAAGTATTTTCTATGGGCAGAGTTCATTCTCAAGTCACTCATTTCTCTTGCTCTTCAGGGAGTGATAGGAGACAATTAGCTAATTGGTTTGGGGAGGTGACCTGTCAGTGACTCAAGGAGGAAATGTCTCCCGTGCAGTTTGACATAAAGAATATATTTTCAGCTCGTTGTGACAGCTGCAAGCACCCCCCATTAAAATCAAGCATGTAATGGCTGTAATAACAGCAAGCTTGGAATCCATCACAGCAAGGGAAAAGCAATGAACAACCTGATAACACGCACTGTTATGCAGCCAGAGCTAGTGGGTTATGTTGTCAGGTTTGAAATATTTCTAAATTATCTTATCATTAGCACTTTGTAAGCATCCAAAGCCTCGCTGAGGTCAAAAATCTGTCCCCAGGTACCTTTTTAAGCCCTTTGATTTATCAGCTCCTCTTCATTCAGAGCCAGGTACCTGCATGTCTTTGTGATGGAGCCAGTGGTTGTGTGTGAAGTTGAGAGGACTTGAAATCTAGGACTTTAGCCCAAGCCTTTGGAAAAAGGAGCTGGTTGCTTCAGTTGTGAAGAGGATCTGAACTTATAGGAATAAGTTCTCAGGACTTGCACTGGATGGAATTTAGGGTAGGATCTGGGGTGAAGTCTTTGAAATATCCCCTTCAACCTGCCACCCTTCATTTTGTGTGTTTTTGGCAAAACCAGTAGCCTGGAGGGAAGCAATGAGAAAGGAAGAGTTTAGCCATGAATGCAATGATGTCCTGATGCCCTCAGAGCCATGCCTGCACACCATCTCAGCAACTAATCCCACTGACGTAGCAAAACCCAAAATGCCAAAGCAAGCATGTTGCAAAGAGACAGCAGTCATGAGATAATCAGACAAAGAAAAGCGGGAAGTCTCTTTGTCTCCTTCAGCCCAAGTGAGGTAATTTTCCACAAACGGAACTTCATTCACATGAATATTTCCAAAAAAACCCCAAACCTGCAAGTAGGGCAACTATAGTTTTTAGCTGCTGATGGTTGCAAGGAGAGCAGGTCCCAAATGGTGCTAGAAGATACCTAGGTTTCCTTATGGGGATGGTTGGTCCTTTCTAGATATCAGGTGATGAAAAACATTATTGTTGTTGTTGTTATTGTTATTAGGTTTTCACAGAATCACAGAATGATGAGAGTTGGAAGGGAACAACTCTGGGGATCATCTAGTTCAATGCCCCTGCTAAAACAGGGTCACCCAGAGCAGGTTGCACAGGGCTGCATCCAGGTGGATTTGGAATCTCTCCAGAGAAGGAGACTCCACAACCTCTCTGGGCAGCCTGGACCAGTGCTCTCCATCCCTGCCCTGCAAATCCCTATGGGAAAATACACTGCTGGGCCCCCTGCAGGGATTGACTTTCCCTTCATGGAGAGTTGGACTAGATGACCTTTAAAGGTCCCTTCCAACCCGAAATATTCTATGCTTCTATGAGGTGCACGGCACAGTGGGAGATCCAGGAGTACTGGCTCAGTCCAGCACCTGCTTGGATTGATGAGTTTAGGCAGACAGTTTTTATGTGATCATTTGGGAAGGGTGATGTTTTCATCCTGGTGTTGTGTCTGTGTTGGTGTCAGACAGTTTCACCACGGCACAAACAGGAGGCAGCTGCTATTTTCATCACTGCTATACAAGAGTTTCTCGTAAAGGTCATAAAATTAAAATAAACCTCGATGGACTGACCCATCATTAGTGGTGAAACCAGCTATGCACCACTACAGGCATGGCCACAGTAGGGTAAGAGGATGTAGGAATGATTTCCTCAAACAAACAAAAAAAAAAAGTGATGCTTCTTCCAAAACCATTTATTTTTATTTGTGTTGCAGAGAAACCCTAAAATATTGAATTCACTTCCTTTTCCCTGAAGTATCAAAACTTGTTGAAGTGTCTGGACAGCTTATGTTTCCCCATCCTACCTCTCTGACTCCCTGGTGTTCATGTGGTGTTCATCTCTTTCAGCCAGAAAGAGGGCCATAGCTGCACTGTGCTGGATCTCACAGGGACTGGATTCATGTTGAGAGGGAAATTGGGACAAATGATGTAATTACAACCACATAGAGCAGTTAAAAGAGGGGTTTTTTTCAGCATCCAGAAGACCTTATTGCTCAGCCACCACTTTATCATTTCATCCAAGCAGTGTTAGAAGCTGTGATTTGATGACCAAAAGGTTGAAGCTCTGATCTATCTAAAAACCTCATGCAATGTTTGGGATTGAAGTTCCTAAATCCTTAAATTGCAACCTCACAGGAAAAACTCCTTCTTGAGCACTGAATCTCTCTGGGGTTTATTTTCTCTCTTCCAAATACCATGCTCCAGAGTGCTCCAGTAAATCTTCAGTGTGCTGTACAAGAAGAGGGATCAAAGCTCTTGTCAAAGAGCTCTTGAAACCTCTTTGTTCAGCTCAAAGAAGTTTCTGGCTGCTAAAGGGCTGATTTTCTTAACAGTTGTGTCTGCAAACCTTGAAGTACCTTGCCCAGAGCTGAGAAGAGAGATTGTCTTGAACCCTAGGGAGATGTACATCAGGAGTTATGCTTTTAACTAGATAAAGGGCTGAGCTCTCAATTGTTTTAACAGACTGAGGTGGGATTTCTTTAATAAATCATTTTATTAGGGGTTAGAAAAGTTTAAAAGAAAATTTAAAAAATGTCAGAGAGGCTTTTCTTTTCCTTAGTCAAGAGGGAAATTCAGTTGAAAGCGAGGAATAAAAACTCCTTTTGGCCAGACCTGGGCACCACCTCCCTGGATTCAGGGCGCTCCAGATGTGGAGATCTCTCCATAGGGATGCCTGACTACTTTATTGGTCACTGTGGCTAGCAGAGGACCTTCTGTCTAATTTTGGCAAGGGTAGGATGTCATTTTTTACATTTGTCTTCTGTTGTTTTCCTGGGGCTGGCTCTAGCCTGCTCTGAAGGCACTAACATTGATTCAGGCTCTTTGCGGGGAAGATGTTTGCTGAAATCTTTGCAGAGGTATAGCTGTGTCAGGAGGTTTCTATACATACCTCACTCTGGGCTCACTGCAAACATCCTGCCAGCGAGAGGAAACATTTCCTCTGCCCCAGGATAACCTGCCTTCCTATAGAAGAAGAATTGGTGTTTCCGGATGGAGCATATGGATGTGGAAGAGGAGCCTGCACATGCTCCTGCTGTGCCCCAAGGGCCTGGCTCCACCATTGGCCAAAGTCAATGGAATGGCTTTTGGGGTAGGACTTGCATTAAGGGGTTTCTTAGAGATGTTCTCCAGGTGTCAGGGGAAGCTCAGGGCATTTCATTCACCCCATGCCAAAGGTGTGAATGCAGTGGAGGTCAATGCTGGCATGGAGGTAGAGCAAAAGCTGCTGAGTGTCATGCCCTAAATAAAAAAATAGCAAAAAACAGGGAAAATGGGAAGAGAGAAGCAAGCTGGAAAGGAAGACTCCAGGAAATGAGGTGGTTTTTTGGTTGTTTTGTGCTCTTTTTTTTTTTTTCTGTAATAAAATGTCCAAGAAAAGACTTCCTGCTGCACAAAAGGGACAAGAGAGAAGGGAAGCTCTTCCTAAAAATAACTGAGAGCTGCCTAGCCTCACTAGACAGCTTCTCCACAGGGACCCTCAGGCTTGACAGAGGATGGATCAGCCATCTCCCTGGGGCATGTCCACTGCAGCCCTCCCCTTCTCGCTCAATGGTGATGCATTGATCCAAAGCAGAACTGACTTTTCCTCTCTCCTCCTTTCCCCCTGTGTTTTGTCCCACCTGTGACAAAAATATCTGGAGATCTATCATCAGAGGTGATGGGGAGGGAGATGTCTGCAAAAGGGAAGGGCTGGGAGAAATCCAGGATCACTCACACGTGTGAGGGAAGAGGTTAGAAATTAAGAGGGGGTCCAGGACAGAGCAGGCCTCAGGATTGCTCTGGCTCAAGGTGGCAGCCACAGAGACTGCTGGAGGGAGCTGATGCTTTTATGGAGGAGGATGTTATCTACTTTTTAATGTTTTTAAAATACAGACAAAAGGCTTTGGGACAGGCAGGGAGTAGGTTGCTGGACCCAACCTGAACTAAACCCAGGTAGAAGAGTCTGATTCTCAAAATAGCCATCAATTCTTGCTCATGTGTGGCATCCTGGACAAGTTTTATATCCAACCCCGATCCACAAAGTTGCAAACAAAGGACATTTTATTCATCCTATAAGGCTGTGCACAGGAAATACAAAGAAATCCTTCCTGGGGTGGGGTTCTTACAGGCTCTTCTTGTATAACCTTGAACAGTTCCTGGATGCTCTGCATGGTGCCATATGAAGTAATCGTTGTAATCATTGGGATTGTCACATTCTTGCTCAAATAAAACTCCAGGCTCCAGGCATCCAACAGATCCATGCAATGTTGTCACATCTCCTTTGGAGATATCCCATGCTAGCCAGCAGGCAGCCTGCCCATAGCAGGGCCATGAGATTCTTGCAGCACTTCTGCCATGAAGCAATAGCTAAGAGCCAGATCTAGGATATTGCAGGGTGGTAGGGATGCCTAAACTCCCTTTGCTGGCTTGAATTTTTCCCAGAGCACTGTGTGAGTAAGAATAAGCTGGGGGAAAGGGTTTTAATCTCACCTGGAACATCGATGTTAGCGCCTGGATTAATTTAAGGGAGGGAGCAGTGGCTCCTCTCCTGCCACGAGTGGATGGACTCAGATATCTTCAGCCCCACCCCACCACAAGCTGGGTCTTGTACCAGCAATTTTCTCTCATAATTATCCATTCTTCAAATCCAGCACTGTGCAGACAGCCCTGAACTGGGATAATTCAAGACTCTCTTGTCCAAGAGAGCAAAAGGTCAAGATCACATGAGTCATGTAGAAACTTGCCTTTTTGGGACAATTTGAAAGGTTCTCCCTCTTGTAATAAATCCTTATTATTTCCAGGTGCTTTTTGCCCGATGCAGCTTTCCCTTGCCTTTCTGTAGCTGTGTAGAGCAGCTGAAATGGGGATTTGTCCCATGTGGACACAGCTTCATGCAACTGACTTGCATACTGATGTCCATCAGCCCATCAGGAACAGTCACAGGAGTGTGCCACATGTACAGCAGCAAGTGTGAGTCACTTCTTCTGCCAAAAGACAATATAGGATGTGGCATTAGGTTGTCCCTCAATCCTAAGCACAAGCAAGGGGAACAGGTCTTTGGCTGGCTAGTGTGAGCCCAGCCCTGGTAAAACTGAGATTGGGCTGATTTGCCTTTCACCCTCCTACCCCATCATCATCTTGGCATGTCCAATGTGATAATAAACTCTGATCTGTTAAGCAAAAGAGCTGTGATTTCACTAAACAGCTGAATTTAGGTGTTTTTCAGGGAAAGCACTGTCCATGCCCAGGGCTGGGTTTACAAGCTCAGTGCTTGGGAGGACAGAGACATTGGGTCTGCAATGTCACTTCAAAGGCATCCCTTGGGAAACCCAATCTCCCACCCTGAGCTCCTCTCTAAGGTGGGACACTAAGATAACTGCAACCTATTTATTTCTTCCAGGCAAGATTTAACCACCTTAAATTATTGTAAATGGATGAGGGAACATCCTATGATCTCCAAGCCAAGCAGGTCATCTTTAATTTCCTTTTCCTTCCATCAATAATGCTTGCGGATGGGTGCTTGATTTATTAAATGCTGAATAATAGGACTTTCATGTGTGTTGCTGTCAGAGAGATAAATAGACCCCTTTGAAGGCAGGTTTCTAGGAGGTGGCCATGAGTTTTTTTAAAATGTATTTATTTTTTTTATACATATGAAGCAGTGCATCCCCCATTCCTTGGACATTCTTGATCTTTGGGGCTGTGCATGGCTTTTCCTTGCACTGTGTAACATGCTCAGAGCGACGATCCCCAACCTGCCCCACTGGGAGGATGATTAATGCTTGCAAAGTGCTTTGAGAACATCAGATTAGTAGGGACAGAGCCTCATTATTATATTAGCTATCACCAGTTCCTTGGCCTTTTTCACTCTGGGTGCACTTAGTGCAGCATCTAAAAGCCAAATGCTGTTTACAAGCAAACCTTGGTGCCTTTTGGATGCTTCAGGGAGAGCTTTTTGTGGTGTCCACAGGTTTATTTTTAATGATGCACCTGTGGTCCAGGCTCCACTGAGATCCCTACAAACCATTGCCCTGTTTTTCATGCAAACACTGTGTGGATTAAAAATAAAGACCTTTTGCTATATCTATAGAAACCAAATATTTGGTTCGACTATAAAAGGCAGGAGTGTTTATGACTACAAAGCCAAAGGCATTTCCAGCCCAAGTGGAATGTATTTTAGTTCTGCAGACTATTTATAGATAGGCAGCCACTCTAAATTGGAATCTTCCCTTCCGTAAGCAATTTTTGGGTGCCTACTGGGATATGTCCTTCTCGTCTGGGGGTTTAGCAATGTCACTATGGGACATCAAAACAGCTTGGAGTCACCCTGTAAGACATAATAGTCTGAGTTAGGGGGTTTCTCTGGCAGTTCTGTGCAGCTGGAGGAGAACTTTGCTTGAAAGATGATGAATAATTCCCCTTGACGGTAAATTAACTGTTTTGATTTGGAGCTATTGTTTTAACCCTTTCAATTTGAAAGGAAATATTACTTTGAACTGAAACATAGTTTTGAAAACCTCAATTTAATTGTTTTGGGGGCTTGGAGGGGAGTTTAAAGGATATTTTATCCAACTAAATAGTTCTGCAGAATTGATAAGGGTAGGCAAAATATTCCCTGCCATGTCTGTCCTTCTAAGGTTTCAGCCAAAAATCATCACCCACCCCTATGCTTTAGACTTGCAGGTGGTGATGAGAGAAGAGAAAACTAGAATGTAGACAGGGAAATGTGCTTGCTGAGCAGCCTGAAGACCTGCTGAGAGCAGCGTTATGTGGTGGTAGGTACTACTTACCCTTGTCCTGGTGAGCTTAAAATCACACTAGCATCTAGAAACCTACTCCTTGTTGGCATCCACAGAGATGAAACCCAATATAAGGATTGTGTGCGCTTCTCTGAGTCCTGTCATGGCGTAACATATGCTACAGAGACCTTTAGAGCAGCTCTACGATGAGGCAGCTTGAGCAAATTGTATGTGGAGGCACCTAAGCCCCAGTTATCGATTTTGGTGGGTTGATGCCTTCACCTCATTCCTGCTCATCCTACTCTGTAAAACCCCCTCAGTGATTTCCCTCTTATCCTTGGTGTTTACACCCTTCAAATATTTGCAGACAGTAGAGTTGCCAAGCCCCTGCTAAGCTCCCATTAAGCCAAGCTAAACACATTAGCTCACAAGTCAGTTTCTCTGACTCCATAATAATATTTTGCTTTGTTCTGCTCTGAATTTCCTCCAGTTTATTGATATTTTCCTGGGATCATGGCACCTGGGCCTTGGTGGTGACAGAGGAGGTCATATCTTTGTGGGAAACCAAACAATGGATAGAAAATCCAGGTGCTTGTGGCATATGAAGCCAGAAGTGGTGCTGAGTTTCCTGGGGTCTAGATGCCTCCTTGTCTAGTTTGAGTAAGTACAGACTGGAGGTGGCCCCATGACTCCTTGGCTGAACACAGGGATTGGTTAATATAGGACCACTTTCTGAGGTCAGTGATGGCCCTTCCCTGGCTTATACCTTCTGTCTTCCTGGGCTCATACCTTCTGTCTTCCCCTTAGTGAAGACACAATCTGAGCTTTCCCAGGCTCAAACACCTTTGCAGACCTGCAGGGCAAAAGAGGACTTCAGAGCTTCTCTCCCAACTCATCTGTGTGTGTAGGGTGCTTTGCCCAGTAAAAAAATATACAAAACCAAAAATACCCCCACCACTAATAAGCCTGATCTCTAGACATAATGATACAACTCTTGAAGCCCAGCCTGGTCCTACAGCCATCTTCCAAACTTCCACTGTTCCATGCCCTTGCTGCTATACTCTCACTTGATCTTGCTGGCTGAAGCAAGGAGACATCCATGGCTTTGTGTAGGACTTCCCGTATTCCTGTGCAGGAGTATGGTGACTCTTTCATCACAGTGCTTGTAGGTGCAATCCCTGGTTGCAATGTGCTGAGGTGCCAGCATGCCTGTGTCTGTGCCCACATCTTGGCCCTTGACTCACTGTGGTGAGCCAGGGATAACTGGACTGAAACACAGAAGGTTATACTGGTGGGTGAAACATGCAAGTGGGATCAGATAAGCAGGAAAATCTGAATGAGGAAATGCTGGGATAGCGTTAGACATCCCAAAGTGGAGAGGAAAACATCTTTCAACTTCACTGTGAAACTGCCTGAGCCACCAGGCTACCAAGCCCAGCCTGACCCACCAAAGTATTTGGGGACAAGGGCTGTCAGTGAGAGCTGAACCTGTTCTCTGGCAGCCCATGCAAGGCAATCCTCACAGCCTCTGAGCAAATCACCTGGAGAATCTCTCCATTCCATTTGGAAAGTATCTGTGGTAGTCCATGACCCCAGGTCACTTGAGGGGCACCTCTGAAGGCCACACTTGGCTCAGAGGGTTGGATCCTTCATGCAGCTTGGCCACAAAGAACATTTCCTTTCTGGCCTGCCTAGGCCAGACACTGTGTTCCCGTTCCAGGATTGATCCCAGATGTGAGTTATCATTACAAATACATCTCAAAACTCATTTCACCCAGCTGCCAAGTCCTCCACCCCCATCGCAGTCCCTCTTCTAGAAGGATGATTAACACATGCTGCAATAAAATCCATCAGTTACTGCTCTTTCCACCCTTCTCTGCTGCAGGTTCAGGTTCCCACGCGCTCTTTTCTACCTCTCAGTTTGCAGAACTGTTGCAGGCAGAAAACTTATTCCCCACCCATCATATAACTACACTTTCCACCCCCAAAGTGTTTTTGCAGATACCAGTTCAGTCTTTTTATTTGTGACGTCCATCTGGGTCTTGATTTGGTGCTAGGAAAACTGTGGCATAAGAAGGTAAAACCTCTTTCTCCAAGGATACAAACTTCTTGCCTCCCAATCATGCGTTCAGCTTTCTGCAGCACTTCAGTTCTGTTCAGTCCAATTCTGTGTATTTTATCTCATCTGACACCTGGGATGTATGAGCTTTATGAAGCTAAGAATAAGCAGAGATTAATTAATTAATTAATTAATTTCATGTCATAGAATCATAGAATGGTTTGGGGCTGAAAGTGACATTTAAATTCATCTAGTCCAACCCCCCCTGCAATCAGCAAGGACATCTACAACTAAATCAGGTTGCTCAAAGCCCCAAACAATCTGGCCTGGAATGTCATCTATCACCTCTCTGGGCAATCTGGGCCAGTGCTTCACCACCCACGTGGTAAAACATTTCTTCCTTATATCTAGTTTAAATATCTCCTCTTTTAGTTTAAAACCATCACCCCTTGTCCTGTCACAACAGACCCTGCAAAAAGTCTGTCCCCATGTTTCTTCTAGGCCCCTTTAAGTACTGAAAGGCTGCAAGAAGGTCTCCCTGGAGCCTTCTCTTCTCTAGGCTGAACAACCCCAACTCTCTCAGCCTCTCCTCATAGCAGAGGCGTTCCAGCTCTTGGATCACTTTTATGCTATCTTCTGGATTTGCTCTAGCAGGTGCATGTCTTTCTTGTGCTGAGAGCCCCAGAGCTGGACACTACTCTAGGTAAGGTCTCATGAGAACAGAGTAGAGGGTAAAAGGCATCCTTTTGTCCTCACTGCACTTTCCAGGCACTTTCTCTGTGATAAAGCAAATGGAGCTTTTTTTGTCCTCTCTAATAGCCTGAGAGTACTGTAGAGTCTGAGGACTTTGCAGGCTGCCTTAATGAGAGGAGAGTGACATTATCTTTATAACACTAATGGAAAAACAAGACCTAATGGCAGCTAATCCTGCTCATTTCACTTACAGGGCTACTTTTGGTGTGTTTTTATGCTGTCAGTTTGGCTTATCCAGTTTTGCCCCGCAGTGCCCTGCTCCTCCACACCCTATACATGTTAGTTTGAATCATAAATTGCTGTGGAGCAAGTTTAGTGATTTCCTTCCTGAAGAAACTCAGGAGCAGGTGCAGGTCTGGACACCTTCAGCTGGAGGATGTCTTGGATGCACCTTTGCTGTCTCATGAGGACTATGATTCCCAGCACATGTGGATGGATTCATCCACCATCCATTACCATGTTTTCATTGCATTTTGAGAGGAGCCAACAGGAGGAGGACTCAAGATTTCTTTTCCAAACCTATAGATTCAGAGAGGGTAGAGCACTGTGTGGGAAGGAGGACCAGGAAGTCTTGTTTCTCTGGCTGTGTCCATGTGGCTGAATGTTTCCTTTGTGGTTTGGTCTGTGAAGGCTTGTGTCTAGCCCTTTGCTCTCGTGCCAGGGAGTCCCAGCACTTCCATCCTGGAGCTGTCTCGCTGAGACAAAGGACATCAGTCTGTGCACAGCTTCCCCAGCTCTCCCCTTAGCCCTTCTGATGGTTTTGTGTTGGAGTGGAGCATGTTTAAGTGGGTCAACAAAGAGATCATTTTTCCTTGGTGCAAAGTACCCTAATAAATTAACCAGTGAGAATTTTAATAATACATGAAAGGAGAGAGGTTTTGCTGCTTTCGGAAAGGCTTTTCAGCTCTTGACAGGGTCAGCAGCTGGGTCAGTGGCCATTGGGATTCCAGTGGAAGGAGAGGTGGTGAGCATCATCCTCCATCGATGAGAATATCTGTGTTACTGGGCCAAAATAGAGCTACCCCCATTTCAACCCACTGATAGGAGTGTTGTTACCAGCTTTTTGACACACATGACCAGGCAGATGGAGGAGCTGCTGTGCACTGGTGGGGATGTGGAATTAGCACCCACCCTCCCATCCACTCCTCTGAAGTCTGAAGCACATGGGCTTCAAGCTGGGCTTCCAGCTGGATTTCCAGAAAGATGAGGCTTGTGTGATCAGTCAGGGGGAACAGTAGACTGCCTCAGTTATGTCTGGCTGCAGCCACTTTTAATGGAATAATTTAAATTTAAGGAGAAAAGGCTAATCCACAGAGGTCACACTGAACAGCCCTGTGGATGTGCTAGATCCTCGGCTGGTTTAAAGTGGTTTTCAGCACCTCAGCTGATTTATTCTCCTTTGGCTTCCTTGATTTTAAAGAAGTCTTTAAACCAGGCAATCTGTTACCACATGACCCCCAGGTTATTTTTCTGCCCTCTTCAGCTAGATTTGTGGGTATTCCCCAGGTCAGAGTTAGAACATTTGATGCTCTTGCTGTGTTGTTGGTCAGGCAGGGAATAGGAATGACCATAAACCTTGTAGCATCCCAAATATGCTATTGCAAAGGATTCTGTAGGCAATAATTTTTAGAAGACAGTAGTGACATGAATATTTATTAGAAGTAGGTTCTCCTTAAATAGGCCATCTTCTCATCCATTTGACCTTCTCATCTACATTGGCTAAGCCACGATACTGCTTATCAAATGACCTATTATGCACTTAAGTTCCCAAAGCCAAACAGACTATTTGTGCTCAGGAATATCTAGCTCAGGCTTTTCTTGCTGGCAGAAGGCAAAGGCTGGGGCAGATATGTTAATAAAGAACCTCAGCACTATGTTGACTGCTGTTCCTGAAGGCCATGATGGACTCTGCCAATGCACAGTTGTATGCTATTGCAGCATCCATCAGATCCTATCCATCTGCCTCTACGATGCTACTTTCTGGAGAAAGTGTCTTTCTTCCTGCAAGGAAACACAGGACTTTCCTTGCTCTCTTCCAAATTCTATGTGGATGGTCTCTGGAGACTGCATGTCCTAAAGCCTTCTGCCCCAATCAAAACTCTTGGTGGCCACTTTGTCTTGATTTTTGGAAGGAGTCCCATCACTGGAGGACCATGGAGAGATTTGAAAATCTTGTGTTTGAGGAAGAGGTGAGCAGAGCATTATGCCAAGTTCCTGCAGGGAAGCTTGTGGAGGTCCTAGAGGTAGTAGTCTTCTCACCTTTCCACCAAAGTGTTGGAAAAGAAGACAAGATATGAGGAGAAAAGGTTAATCCTGAATAAGTGAGTTACTTCCAATCCAGAGGGTAGAGGAAATGCTCAGAACAAGAGACTCCCTAGGCAGCAAAAGGTCAATGCCCAGCATCAATCCTGAGCCAAATGGTTGAGACCATGGTTCTGTTAGTAGAAGGTCAGCTATAGGGTAGTGGGGACAGCCCATAGAGCCCTGAGCACGTGGCAGGTGAATTATAACCTGACAGATCCCAGAAAGACATCACTCTCAAATGTGGCTTTTTTTTGTGTGCCACTTTTCAGGGCTTAATACTAGGTCTCAGCATTTCTCTAAGTGAAGATGATCCCATAGCTCCTGCAGGGAGAAGCTGCCAGTGGCACAGAGAGTAATGAAACAGTAAATGTTGAAGACAAATTCATCAGACAGGGCAGTCTGGATCACTTGGCAAGTAGAGCCCATTTGAAAATAAGTATGTCGGAAGACAGCCCAATGCAAAATTGTACATCAGAGGAGAGGAAATTAAGATTGTTCCTACAGAAAGTGGCAGTGAATCACCAAACGAAGGGGTTTCTGGGTTTAGTGGAAAGAAACTGCACGAGCAGCTCTTGATGTGAGTTGAGTCTGTGGCAGAAACAGCTACAAAAACCTTTGATGTCTAAATGAAAGGGTAGGAGGTGCATTTATTTTTCCTTGTGTACAGTAACAGCAAAACATGTTAGAGTAGCTGGCTACTAATGTCAATGCCAAAGAGGAAGAAAGGGAACATGAAAGTATCTCAGGAATGGTTTTTAGCACAGAAAATGCTTAGGCTAGCAGCTGGTTATTTTTTGGAAGAGCTGGGAGATTGGAGTACACAGATGAATGTGGTATTTTCTCCCCACGAAGGTGCTAGGGACACTCCAGTTCAGTGGAGAAGGACATCACAAGAACTCTTTGCAAGATGCCAAACCCACAAAGTGACAGATTGGAAGCAATCTCCTCCTTGATTTTCTTCCTGGAGATGGTGGCTAAATACAAGGACAAATGAGCAGTTACTGGGGTCCATATGGGCATAAATGTGCATTTAATTAAGAGCCTGTGATGCAGAAGAAATTAGTTTGTGATCATAGGATCATTGAATAATTCAGATTGGAAGGGACCTCTCAGGTGACCTGGGCTGCCTAATTCTGTGATTCACACAGGTAAGGAGGGAACCTGGAAACAATTTCCTTCTATAGGCAGAGGGCTGTAGGACTGGAATTCTTGTGAGGGCTCAACACAGACCCTAACCAGCTGATGTCACTGACAGATGTTTTGCCTGTAGGGGACATCTGGAGAGATATCCCTCACTGTGGCAGGCTTGAAACCAGAAATCTGCATATTTTAGCTGGCCACCCTTGTGCAACAAGTGAGATTTGGACTCTTGTGCTGTGCAGATCTGGGATAGTCCCCATACACACCCTGAGTTATCCTCTGGTGCTCTCCAGCCCATGAGCCAAAGTGCCTGAGCATGGTGTCTGCCAGGAGAGCAGTGGTCAGGGCTGTGAGCTCAGCATGGCTGATGGAGAGCCTCAGGGAGTGTCTGGATGTGCATGTGCCTTCTGTGACTGTCTCCTGGAAACCAGTTAATCCCTCAGCAGGTTCAGAGGGGCCTGACAGCAGGATGAGATAATTAGGTCTCTGTGAGTTTCATCTAAAAGTGTGAGCTGGAAGAGGAGAGAAATCCACTTTTAACTAAGGAAAGGCTTTGTCATGAGCTTACACATTATGAAGCACCAGGGCATCCACGCATTAGGGTGCCCTTTTAAGCTGCAGGAATGAACCTCACGTCCCAAAATCAACTAAGCCATGAGAAACCAGCCCCTGTTTAAGTGGTGCTAGTCTTCATGGAGCTGTCTTTCTTAGGTGCACAAAAGCCACTCAAGTATCTGAACCAACCTCTTGAGGTGAGAACATTCTGTTGTGGCAAAAAATTGTTATTGTTCTGAGCAAACAGCTCTTGCAGACAGGTGCAAGCTGACCACCATTAGACATAAACTAGACATAAAAAAGGGAAGTTTCCTCAAGGAAAAGAATATAGAGGCAATGTCTGTGTAGCCAAAGGATCAAGGGAGAGATTTACTGGTTTGGGAGCCAGAAAGCAATGTAAGGACCACACCGTTGCCACAGATTTGAAACTCAAGCAGCATTCAGGATTTGAAAAGGGTTCACTGGCTGGAAAAACTGTTTCTTATTGCAGCCCCTTCCCCATCTCCCCCTGGGGCTCATGGATGGGCACGGATGTGGGACAAAAGAAAAAATCTAAAATGCAATGCCCTTCCTGAAAGATATCTTACAGCCAAGCCCAAGCCTGGTGAAAGCAAACCTTGTCCTCTCCTGAGCATCTTTCTAGATGTCACAGAGGACTGATGAGAAGTGGCACAGGCTGGAAGAGCAGCCACCACCTCCAAGAGAAGGCAGAAGGAGATGGGCAGCAGTGTGTTTTTTCCCATGAAGCCCATCACCTATTGCTCATAGGATCATAGAAGAAAAGAATCATTATGGTTACAAAAGACCTCTGCATCAAGTCCAGCCATCACCCAACACTACCATGCTCACCACTAAACCATGGCCCAAGCATCATATCTACATGGGTTTTTTGGAACAGTTCCAGAGAAGCATCACTGCAATGAGTTTTTTGTGGACAAAGACTGGCATATCTTTGCTGAGGAAGTCCATGGACCCCACCAGCATGGAGTGGGGCTTTTGGAGGCAGGTCTCTATTCTTGGGGTAGCAATTTTGGGTAGTCCAAAGCTAGGAGCAAAGGAGGAGAAATTGTTGACAGTCCTGTGGGATTTATTTTGCTCTTACTGAGGCCAGAAAGCTAGAAAAACTCAGTTATCAAAAAGCTTTGCTCACAGTCATTTGTTCATGCTGCATTCCCATGTCCAGCCCTGCTTGTGTAATGGTTGGGAAAGAGCTTATCAGAGCCTGATAGCAGAGTCTCAGGAGAGAAAAAAAATCTCTGAGCAGTTTGCTTTTTCTTCCAGAAACTCAAAGTTGAAAAAGTGAAGTAAACTCTGCTCTTGCTGTTGATGTGCTTGTGTAGTGCAGGCTGACTTACCCCAGCAGGTTGGTTGGCTCTTACTCATCTTCACAGGGTTGAGTGTGGTCAGTGGTGGTGGCTTGGTTATGCAAACTGACTTGAGAAGCACCAGGCTTGACATGCATCATGTGAAATATATATATAGCTATAGTATCACAATCATAGAATCACAGATTCTAGGGTCTTGGAAGGGACCTCTGGAGATCATCTAGTCCAACTCCTGCCCTGCTAAAGCAGTGTCATCTAGAGCAGGTTGCCCAGAGCAGACGGGTTTGGAATCTCTCCAAAGGAGACTCCACAACCTCTCTGGGCAGCCTTGTCCAGTCCACCTGCAGAGTTGCTTTGTAGGACATGGTACCTTTTGCCATGCTGTTTTTCTTGGGCTGGCTGATGGGGGCTTGGGGCAGAGGTAATGGCTCTGTCCTTGTCCAGGTGTCCTGCAGAACCCCGGGGAGATACCAGCTCTGCCTGTCCCCACACAGGGATGCCCAACTGCCTGCACTGGTCCCCCTGCAAAGGGTGTGCCAGTGGCAGGGCAGGGGGAGAAACTAGGAATAACAGAGTGGAATACAGAGCAGAGCTGAATAACAGGAAATACTTCCAGATAACAAAATCCATGGCACAGCGGCAGGGACACGGTGGAAGACTCGCACGTGGACCATATGCAGCCAGCCCTGGGGCAGGAGCCGGGCTCCAGCTTGTTCCTTCAAACCTTGTGCTTTCCCACCACCTCCCTGTTTGCAAAGGTGCCTTGCAGCTTTCAGCAGAAAGAGTTACCCAGAGGAGGTTAAAATATGTAATGTTGCACTTTTTCATGTGAAATACTGAGGATGAGCAGAGCGTGGCTGCACCAGTCCCACGTCAGGGCTCAAGATCTGAGCAGTCTCATCAGGTCTCCATTTGACAAGTTAGACACTCCTCACTGGAAGCTGGATCTAATTATGGAAAAATAATTTAGATTTGCAGATAACTGAGGTCAGAAGGGAACTTTGGAGGTATGTGGACCAATCTCCTGCTCAAAACGGGGCCAGCTTGAAGTTAGAACCAACTCTGGAGGTAACTCACATTGCTCCTTTTCCTGTCCAGGCAGGTTTTGAATATCTCCAAATATTGAAATTAGCCCATCTGGCATTTTTTGTCCTGCCATTCACTGTGAACCCTTTTCCTTCCATCCAGTTGGCCCTTGCCTCTCCTACTCTCCACATGCATCTCACAGTAGAGTATGGCTCCATCCTCTCTACATCCTCAGAGTCACAGAATGGTAGGGGTTGGAAAGGATCTCTGAAGACCATATAGTCCAATCCCCCTGCTAAAGCAGGTTTGCCTAGAGCAGCTTGCCCAGGATCATGTCCAAGTGGGTTTGGAACCTCTCCCAGGAAGGAGACTCCACAACCTCTCTGAGGAGCCTGTTCCAGCCTCTCCAGGTAGGAGCACTCCTGGACCACTCCAGGGTTTCCTGTGTCCTTCTTTTTCAGACAGTCACAGCTTGTCTGGTATTTAGATTTTCCATCTCAGCAGAAACACACTCGGCACCCTCACATCCCGGAGAGACATCTTTATTTTCCTAAGACTGACCATGCAGCACTGAGCTACGGAAATCTTTCCAAGCAGAGAACTCCCGTTAAATAAATAGGGAGGGAAATATTTTTTCTCATTGTGTCACTGTTTTGTCACCCAGCATGTTCACAGGTCCTCCGGCTCACACCAACCATGAGTGATGCTCGGTGTGGGAAGTCTTGCGCCAGCCAAGACTGAAAGGGTTGTGAAGTCTTAGCCCAGGCTACCCAGGGAGGTGGTGGAATCACCATCCCTGGAAGGCTTTAAGAAAGGTATAGATCTTCTACTTAAAGACATGATTTAGTGGCATGGTAGTGATAGGTAGATGATTGGACTTGATGATCTTAGAGGTCTCTTCCAACCTTAATGATTCTGTGATTCTGTGACCTCGGGTGTATTTCACACCTAGCATGTGCTCTGAAGCCTAGTTACACCTCTGACAGCGGGAAAACAAAAAATTCCAGGAGGGAAGGTCAGTTTGACAGCCTGAGATACACACCGAGTTGGGGATTTTTTGCATCGCCGTTACATCCCTGAATCTCTCAGTGAGCCAAGGAGGAGCTGCTCTTTGCCCCAGCAAGGATTGGTGTGCCCTGCAAGGTCTCACCGCTGCAGTGCAGCGTCATTAACGCTGCCAATCAAGCCTCCCCCAAAGCGATGCTGCTAACAAACTCGCCATGAACTCGGTCACGGCAGACGCGTGATTAGCAGGGATCAGTCTTCATCCCTTTGAAGGGTGAGAGGAGCAGGGTCGGGACCTGTCTGTTCCCAGCATCATGCCAAAAGGTGCTGTGAGCAGGCAGCAGGCAAGGAGAGGGTGTTTGGAGAGCCGTGGTGGGGTTTGGAAGGGCAAGAAGGGGCTTGAGGAGCTCCTGCTTGCTCTTGGGCTTGGGGACTTGGGGCTTTGTGGGGGCAATCAGCCAGCAGAACTGTTACCTGAAGGGGACATGAGGGGCTTCCTCACTGCTCACTAATCTTCTTCCAAGCTGCATTTCCTTTGAGTTAGTGCTTACACAGTGAGGGGAGAGGTGTTCTTGCATGAATAATAAACCCAGCATCCTTCTGTCCATCAGACGAGATAAAAAGCCCCCAGGGGCACAGAGGAAGACAACATTATTATACAGGTCACCAACAGGTTATTATACAATCCTCTTATATGGGGCTTCACTCCCTGATACTAGTAGTACCTGCCACAGTAGGGGACCATTTATCTTGTGCAGGGCTGTGGGGATGGGGTGGCCAGAGCAAGGTCAACCCCAGTGCAGGGTATTATAGTCCAATGGCTACAGTCAACGTTGTTGCATATAGCAAAAACAATAACCCCACTGAGCAAGCCAAGCCACCTGAAACATGCTCTCTAGGTACCCCCGTAGATTCTATCGCCCTTTCCTGGAGATGATCATGTCAGGATGGCTAAAGTGATGGCAGCCAGAAGAGGACAGCAAGGGGACTCAGTGGCTGGGAAGAACAATGAGACCTTTCCAGGCATCACACTTCTTCTTACATGCTCCTGGAGTGTGAGCTCCTCTCTGCCACACTAGATGCTCCAGAAGCTGGAGGGCTAATGTGCTTGTGAGGTGCAAGAGCACTATACACTGCAGAGTGGAAACCAGGGGCACATGGAGCTGGGACAGGCTCAGGGCTTTCTGTGGGCATGGTGACATCCCCCCTGGTGGCTAGTGGCCACAGGGGCAATGACAGGAGGCAGGACTTCTCTGGCCCTGGGCAAATCCAGGACACAAGTGCCTGCTTACCCTGCTGTGGAGTTTCCTGCTTGAATCACTCAGTCCCTAGCTTCATCCTGGTGTGAGAAATTTGCCTGATGTCATGACTAGGTCACTCATCCCACCTGCCAGCTTGGATTAGATCCTGTGATTTGTGTCAGATCAGATTTTGGAAGGTTTGTTTCACACTGCTGGTGTGCTGTGCTTGAGGGGACAAAGGTGGTGGCAGGGAGAGAAGGAGCAGAGTGGAGAGATTTCCTGGGAAATATGTATTTCTCCTCTCCTCCCCTCCCCTCCCTTCCTAGGAGGCAGGAGTGACTGGTCCTGTGGCAGGGACATGTGATGGGAGATGCATCCAGCTGTGTTGCCTGCAACCAACTGGCCAGAACAGGCAGTCCAGAGGTTGCTGCAATCAGCTGCTTATCTTGGTCAGAAGCTGTTTTAGAAGAATACCAGTGACTCTCCATCATCAGGAGGGCACTAGGCAGAGGTGAACGGAGTAGTCATCAGACACCAGGCAGAGGTGGACAGGGTGGTCATCCCAGGTTGGTGGGGCTCTTGCCCTATCCAAGGGTCCCACCCTCCAGTGATACTCCAGCTCCTGAAGCTTCCTAAGAGATTTTGTCCTGGCAAGAGAAGTACTTTTGCAACCAGCTCATATTAGGACATATTCAGTGCCACCAGACTGTGTGTGTGTCACACTCTTTTCTCTGCCAAGCATTGACTGCAAGGGGCTTTCCATTGCTACCAGACAGACCAAAGAGGACTAGAGAAGTTGTGGCTCTCACATTGGTGATAAAAAGGGAAGCTGTGGTAGCATCTTTGGTCTTGATTACAGCATTTCCTCCTATTTTCTTCTAAGAAAGCTTTGAATTCTGGAGTCCAGTTTCTGTACTTTGTTGGGTTTTTAGTGCAGCTTCTCATCCATGAAGGGATGCTGCAAGGCTTGACTCTGAACAGTTGGAAAGCAATGAGCCAAATAGCAAGGACCAGTGTTGGATGTGTCTTCATTCAGGTGGTGATCCATACGGCTGCACAACTTGATCTTCTTTCAGGCCTCCTCACTGATGTGTGCCCATATCTTAGTCCTGTCAAGCGGCTGCAAAGTGGCTCACTGTTAACAGAAAGAAGCTAAAGGAACATTTTCCACCTAGAGCTAGAAAAAAGGTTCACAAGTTTCTTTCCCAATGATTTGGGGGATCCATTTTGAGGAAATGGACTAGCAAATTATTGCTGCTGCCTAGTGAAATTGGGTTTTTTCCCTCCTAGATGGATGCAGCTCCACTGTGTGCAGATTTTTTTTCATCTAAAAGGAGACCTTTTGATGAGAAATGGGTGAGCATCTCCTGGATGAATTCAAAATCTGCCAGCCTTGCATGTCTTCTTGCGAAGCAATTTACTGCTCCACTGCATTTGGAAGATTGAACTGAAGTTGCTTTCCTGGCTTTGGGAGCCAGTTTGATAATTAGTGCAAAAGTAATTTGGTTACAAATCTTAAAGACACCAACAAAAGCTATTTTTAAGCCTTAGAGAAGTACAGTGTGAGTCAGACCATTCAGAGAAAATGTCACAGGGGGTTTTTACCCTTCATTCAGCCATCAGATTCTCCAAAACTGTGGCATCCTGGTGCAGTTGGCTGGCTGAGATCTAGCACATGCCCATCATCAATGTGCAAAAGCTCACAGGGCTATGATCACCTCCTGAGGAACACCATCTTCTTCTCTTTCTGTCTCCTTCTCTGGAGATATTCAAACCCTACCTGGATGCTATCCTGTGCAGCCTGCTCTAGGTGAACCTGCTTTAGCAGGAGGGTTGGACTAGATGTTCTCCAGAGGTCACTTCCATCCTCCACCATTCTGAAGTCTCTGATTCTGTGATCATGGAGGTCCCAGCACACCACTTGCCTTGGGTTACTAAAGATGTTTGTGGCTCTTGGTTCTTCCGTCTTAGGGATATCATGTGCTTCCTCATGACTTAATCTCTCATAATCATATGAACCCCCAAACTGGTTACTTAACAACACCAAAAAAATCTAATTAATAAAACCAAACATGTCTATAGCCAGGGGAGGATGGTGGAGATCACATCCCCTCCCTTGGAATCAGTGATGACCTTTTCCTTTGCTACCTACCAGGGAATGGAAGATGCTATAAAACAAATGGAGCTTGGATTCTCCATGGGTCTCCCTGGCATTATTCCTGATATTTAAAAACCTAAAGCAGTTCCCTATTGGTTTTATTAGCCTTTCTATCCTGGCATTTAAACAGAGATGGGATTGGCATGGTCAGTATCTACAGATGTGTGCTGTGATGCTCCAGGGGTTTCTCTGAAGGGCAGGATACCCAGAACACTGTGTCAGAAGCACCTGAGCTCCTCCAAGCTCTTGGAAGGCATTTCAGCACTGCAGTTGTCTGTAATACCACCCTACAGATGATCTCCTATTGAGAAACAGAGGGTATTTGGGACCTGGAAGTGTGGCTGAGCTGAAGGGTAAGAGCAAGCCTCACTTCTTGGGGTCACCTTCATCTACAATGATATTTTGGTACCTAATTCTCCTGCACAACCAGTGAGGAGATTTGAGTATTGAACTGATGAACTGAGCTGAGTCTGTGCACCTCTTGCAAGGATGTCCTGACCAGCATCCCAGAGCATCCTGGGGTAGAGAGGCGTCGTGTCCATTTGTGTCACCTTGTGGCTGGCACTGGTTTCTTGGCCCTGATGACTTGAGCAACAAGGTTCATGCTTCCTCTCTTCTTGGTTTCAGGCATGGAAGAAACGCTGGTTCGTCCTGCGCAGCGGTCGGATGAGTGGCGACCCCGATGTCCTGGAGTACTACAAAAATGACCACTCCAAGAAACCTTTGCGTGTGATCAACCTCAACTTCTGTGAGCAAGTGGATGCAGGCCTGACCTTCAACAAGAAGGAGCTGCAAGACAGGTACATCTTTGACATCAAGACCAGTGACAGGACCTTCTACCTGGTGGCGGAGACTGAGGAGGACATGAACAAATGGGTTCGCAGCATCTGCCAGATCTGTGGTTTCAACCAGTCCGAGGAGAACACAGGTACTGTGAGAGCCGTGTCTGTGGCCAAAAGCATCCCCTGTCCTGTCCTCCCAGTGGGGCCTGCTTCCTCTTTCAGATCAAACCTGTAAGACGAGTGTGCAGTCTGCCACAAGGCTGGGAGGGCTGGAGTAGGAAATAGATGATTACGTAGGAAACTTCTATGAGGCTTTTCTATTCTGACATCTGAAGCAGAGCCCCTGTGAGCCACCTGGTTCCTTGCCTCCCCAATAACTGTAGACCTTTGAGTCTCTTATAAGAAGTTGGGATTTGGAGACCTTTTAGCTGCAGCCTTTGTCCTCATCCATTATCAAAGTCCCTTTGAGAGTAGTGGGAGCCAGCTGTGAAGATCTACCTCATTCAAAGGTTTCAGTCCCTTGGTGGAGTGGAGAAGAAGGTTACTGAGACCATGTCCGTCCCTGCTGTGATTGTCCCCACTGCTGACAGGCTTTCATTTGAAGGACAGACATGTCCTCCTCATCTACTTCCCCATCTCTTCCTGGGACCCAGTGGGAAAATGCTGGCAGGGGAGAGGAAAACACGGGGTGGTTTTGTGCAGTGGTGGGACCCGTTCCACCAGTCATGCTCCACCATCCAGACTCAGCTGCACTTTGACAAGTTTCTGCAGTAAGCACCAGTGAACTGCCTCCATATTTCTGGCACCACGAGGGCTCACACAAATCCCAAGTGAGATGGGATGAGGGCGAGCATGGGGTACAGTGATGCAGTCACCTGCTTGTCCCACTACACCTGGTGGCACTTCTGGGCATCTTAGCTTTATCTCATCCGTGGTCCAATCTCATCCAGGGGACTCCAGTCCCATGCTCTGTCTACATGAATTTTCCCATAATAACATCCAGCTTGCATCTGCTTTGCTCTCTCGTGGAGCAGCTGCCATCCATGGGAGCTGAAACCCTGCCAAGAGCTTGTCAGGCAGGACAGCAAACAAAGCATCACAGCAGCGCCGATGCGATCTTCACCAAGTGACGCACGAAACGGGACGTCACCTTGGCAATGGGTGTACAAGTGCTGGAAAGGTTCCTTGATAACACCACCAGCGTGGTCTTTCAGGGAAAGGTCAGGCTAAACAAATGACATCCCCTTTGGATGTCTGCAGCACAGTCCTCGAGGTTCAGAGATATGGTTCAGGCTCCTCATTTGAGAGCTGTTTTGTTGCAGGATTTTCCATTCCACATGCGTTTCAGCTGAGGGAACTGGATTTTTTTCTTCCCATTTAGTAAAATGAGCTTTCAGCCCAGCGGCAGCAGGATCGATACTGGGCTTCAGTGAAATATAAATCTGGGCAGCAAAAGGAAAAACAATCTCCCACTTGCAAGTACATCTGTCCCAAAGGGCACACAGGGCTCATCAGGCTGCAGAGATCCAAGCACTATTCCCTGCAGGATCATGGAGTGACATCAGCAAAAGAGGAACAAAAAAAATCCCCCTTTGTAACAAAATCACAGCTCGTTAATGCTGTAGGGAAAGTACCCACTTGAAACAGTACCCAGCTGCCAAAGCATGATTTTTTTGAGTCATCCAAGAGAAGGCTGCAATAGCAAATGGAGCAGATGTGTCCAGATGCTGCAGGAAAGAGGGAGCATGAATTATTCAGGGCTGGTGCTTCACTTCAGTGCTTGCTGAAGCAGTGACCCCACGCTCACCTTTCCTTTGCTGTCCTTGCTAAGTAATAGCAAATAAATCATCAATTTCCCAAAGTAGGTAATGGATAATGTTTGTTTCAAGTGTCCATGGCCCAAGGCTGAGTGGAGAGGTTGAGGGATCAGTGCAGCATGATGGATGTTGGAAGTATTGTCCATCTTGGTGTGCATAAGACCATCACCCATCCTTTATGATGGGTCAGCTGGAGGGAGAAATAAACCAGTCATAGCAATATTTATAACTGCTGTACTTCATCATCTCTTTGAAACCATAGGTTGATGGATGAGAGGAAGAGGAGTTTGCATGAGATGAAGAGAGTTCCTGGGTAGAAGTAGAGCTTGGCACACTGGCGTTTCTTTCTTAGACCTTTGCTCCCTGATCCTCAAACCTCGCTGTGCCTTGTTGTGGCCTCTCCCTTAGAGGGTGAATGAGTCAGTAATTGGATGTAACAAATAGGGGAGGAAAAGGTAACCATCATGGGCAGGAATGCTAAATGGAGCAATTAATTAACTAAACCTCCCTCTCCCAGTAGACAAGCAGCATGGTGGAACGAGACCAGAAACTTCCAGGGAAGCTGCTGTACACATTTTTCTGGTTGTACTTGTTCCTGGGTGTGTGACTGCTTTGTACTGACCCAAAAACCTTGCTGGGTCCAGCCCTAAAGCCAGGCTGTTCCTGGCTGGGTTATATTCACATCCTAGCCAAGTAAATGCTCCATCACCACCAAAGACATTTACTCAGCTGCCATCACATGCTGAATGACCTCCTGCTTGAAGGGATACCCTCCATCAGCTAAGCCCCAGCCACTGGTCACGGGTTTGCTTTTAACCCACTGGTGGTGGAGGAAAAACTCATTAGCTTTTGGAGCAATAGGAGTTAAAAGCCTCTTTCATCAGCTCCCATGAGGGTAGGGGGAAAAAAAGGGTTTGTTTACTTTTTAGCATCATTTAGCGAGCAAATGGGCAACCTGAAAGCAATGATGCAAACTGGCTGCAACTCCTCTGCACCGGCGCAGGACTGTGCTTAGGCACTCCCAAAAGGCAAAACAATTAAAAGGCCAAACAAATTTATACCCTTTGATGCTTCTTTCTGCTTGCAACTTGATGGGAGAGTGTAAATCTTCTGTCATTTGGTTTTCACATCACTCCTTCATGTCCTGTCTAGACTGAGGACTCTAAGGATTAAGAACCAGGCTGGAGTTTAGGGCGGTTTAGCATCGTGCTACGGTTAACTGCCAGTTTAGCTGATCTCCAGCTGCATTACACATCTGGTTCATGGAGAAGAAGCTCATTTCAGCCTCAGGGACCTAAATGGCAGCGAAGTGCTGGGTACTGCTAGCTGCCCTGGCTCTGCCCAGAAGGAGCAGATGCTCCGCAAAGCCACCACAGTGGTGGTGGTGGTGGTGGTGGTGGCTTTGTTCCCCACCCCGACCTGAAAAGAATTGCAGAGCAGCACGATTACATCTGCTGGGAGAAGGGAAATTAAATTGACTCTAAGGTGTTTACCTTAGACTGTGGTTAAGCTTTTTGTTTCTGTTAACACCTATTTGAGAGATAATTACTGTTTTTATACAAGCAAAGCCTTACAGGTTCTCAACTCCTCCACGGGTCCAGAGAAGCTGATGGTGCTCAAGGGAAGCAGGTCTGCTCCTGCCTCAGTGCTGTTTTTACAGTGCAATTTGCACTGCTGCCACCTCTGCTGACTCAAATACCATGGGGGGAGACCTGCAGGGCCTCAGGCTGTGGGAGAAACGCAGGCGCGTGGGTATTTCAAACCATCTGCATTTTCCCTGCCCTAGTGGGCAGGCAGCCAGGGCTCAGCTGTGAACTGGATTTTCCCATATGCTTTGTTTGTTGGAGTAAAAAACAACAAAAAAAAACCCCCCAAACCAAATCCCACTAAACTTATCTCCTGTACCATTAACCCTTTCTGGAGCTGATGTTTTGACCAAAACCCACTGTGTCCCATTCCTGATACAACTTAGATGCACAGCTAGGTCAAGGTATAATTCAATTTCTTATGAACCACCATACATCCTTGCAGTGTGTGTCCTTGCAGGGATCCTGTGTACAAGTTAGCTATTTTGGAGAGGTTGATACCTTTATCAGCTCAGCTCCAGTTTACTGTGCCCCCAGCACCTACCTGAGGTTCCTTTTCCACCTCCTCCATGGAGTAGGAGCTCTCTCAGGGGCTTGGATTCACGAGTACTTGGATTCATTTAAGAGCTTATTCATGCACCACATTAATTCCCCTGTGCTAGAGGTTTAACCCAGCCATGGAAGCAGGGAAGGGAATACTTGCAGGTGAGTACAATGTCCGTGTTCTGAGCTGAAGGCTTCCATCACTCAGAGAGGATGAGTGAGGCATGGGAAAAGGATAGCACTGGGCTTCTACCCAGTTGGGTTGTTTCTGGCTTCTCACACCCAGCTCAGGCATGGTTTTTTTGTTGTTGTTGGGTGTTTTTTGATTGGTTGGTTGTTTTCCATCTGGCACTTTTTTTTTCATGTATTTTTTTCTCTTCTTTCTGCCAGAGGACAGTGCCAGGGTGGTGAGAGAGGGAATGGATTGTCCTTCTCTGGAGACAGTCAAAAACCATCTGGACACAATCCTGTGTAATGTGTTCTAGGGATCCTGCTAGAGCAAGAAGATTAGACTAGATAACTTGTGGCAGTACCTTCCACCCTTAACCATTCTGTCTTTCTGTGATCTTGATTTCAACTTTAAGCTCTGGTATGGGTTATACTTGAATATCAGCTCAGCTGGAGGCTAGTCTGTGCCCAGCAGACAGTTCAACACTCTTTGACAAACACTAAGTAAGAATAGTTGAGTTCATCTTGACCCATGAGGTGGATGGGGCAGATCTGGTTGGGTTCTCTCCATATATCCCACCTTCCCATGTCTTTCGCCTAGCCAAAGAGCTAATGTCCCCTGCCCATCTGGGACTTAAAGGTGGCCTGATTGGGACAGCAATGTGGAGTCCTTGAACTTAGAGCCCTTTCCTCTCACTGAACATCCTACCACCCATACAGATGAAGCCCTTTCCTTAGTGTTCTCATCAATACTTCCTGCACTTGGCATTGTGGGGCTCTTCCTTTGAAACACCGTAAGTCACATCTAGACCCACTGGTTCTACATCTCAAAGCCATTTGCATCAGTCACACCTATCCTTCTCTACCATGTGCTGAGTTTTCCTAGCACGGGAAACAGCCATGGCTGCAGTTTCACTCTGAGTGGACAAATGCAGAAGTCACATTTCAGCCCCAGACTTGACCCATTCTTGCTGGAATGGATGGGAGAGACCCAGTGACTCCAGCTCACTTTGCACCAAGCTCATGACTGAACTTCAGGTGCATGCAAATGCCTCCTTGCCTGAGACCCAGTTCATCCTTTAGTCATCCTGCCTCTTTAAATTTGTTCCAAACTTCCCTGACCCTGGTTTTCCTGCTCCACAAACAGCAAGTTATTTTAAGATCTGACACTCTTCAGCTTTTATTTCAGTGTAAACAATACCGGACATGGAGTGGTCTTGGCACAAAGGAGCAGCTTGAGAGCAGTTAAGTGCCTGCTGCCTTTTTTTCTCCCCCTTTTTCCCCCTTTTCCCTTTGGAGATAAGCTTTTTCAGCAGAGAGCCACTTACACCTGGAAGTTTCTTCCTAGAAGACAGTAACAGGGATAGATCACTGATGATCACTACCAACTGGTCAGGGTCTATTTGCTGTGATTGCCCTGACATTTTGGAGAGGGAACCAATGCTGTTGAGAAAGTAGAACATGTTTGATGGTTATAAACTGTCCATTTTGGAGGAGAAGATAAAAAAGAAGTCTGAAATGAGGCAAATCATTTGCACCCTTGAAGTTCCCTTTTCTTTCCCTTGCCTCTCCAGGGAACCAGGACAGATGAGCTCGGGTGGACACATCCACTTTGTAGACTCCTAAAACTCTGCTGAGTTGAATCCCACCCATCTCAGGATTGCTGTCTAAACCTTTGAGATATCTGGATCTTCAAATGGTGTCATTTGTCATTATTTCATTTACACCAGATGAGGACCAACCCCTACTATTCTTCCAAACCTTATTCTTCTTGCTGTATACAACTCTTCCTCATGCTGTGTTACCAGAAGCATTGCAGGGCCAGAACCAACACTGCACTGCTGTGATTGTCACTGTCAATACCAAAAGCAGATTTCTATCTCATCTAGGTGCCAAGAGAAGGACTGAAGCAGAGATAGAGAAGGGTTTTAGAAAACAGAAAGGAAGATAGAAGGTCTTAAGGTAACTACACAATTAGAAAGCCAGCCTTCTGGCTTCAGGGGCTCTGATGCAATTGGACATCTGAGGTTTGCAATGTTCAATCGATATTTTCTTCAGAGTCTGGGATTTGAGAATTTAGAAATTTTGAGGATTTTGTTATTTAGATGTTTTATTTGTCTGGGGACATTTTGGAGAGGTAGGGCTGGAAAAATTCAGAAGGTATGTCAGCCTTGTGTTTGCACACCCTTGTGTCTGCCAACCCAGGGAGACCCCTGGGAGATATGTGTTAGTTGAGCACCCTGTAACCAGCATTAGTGGGAACTGGTAGAGGATGCAGCTGTTTGTGGGAGCACCAGGTTTCTAGGCAAAGAATGCTCTTATCTTGCAACATATAATAAAACCATCAACCAGCAAGAGAGAAAATTTATGTTCAGCTTTCAAAAAAGACCAAGAGCCAAATACTCCAGTTCTTTGTGACTGTTTCCCAGCAGGCACTCAACATAGGGGTATATCACTGGCCTCTCCTGAAGATAAATATGGAGCTGGAGGACTGGGGCCTTTGGGGAAAACCCTGCCCTTTCCTGGCCAAAGTCCCACTGGGTTTGCTGAGCTGGGGCTGGGATTTGAGCTGGGAGGGAAGAAAGAAATGTGAAATTCAAGAGGTTTGAGGCTTGTTTTTTTTCCAGAGCAAAAAGCATTGTCCAGCCTTTCCAGTATAGGTTTCCCAGCATAGATTGGCAAGCTGTATTTATACCTCTCAGCCCTGCCTAGGTCTGTGTCCTGGACTAGGTACCCAGAATCAGGAACCCATTTAAAACAATTCCTTGTTTTATAATTAGCTTTTATAGCTAGGAGGCCTGTGCGTGTGGGGTCAGCCCCATTAGTTTAATGGGCACTGAGGAATTTTTAGGATGACTTACTGACCGTGGAAAAATGAGTGTGGCAGACAATATCAGCATCCCATCAAAAAGCAAAACCAGGCAAAGCCTTTGGAAACAAAAGCAGCTGATGGCCTTGGAGCGAAGCAACTGGTGAAGCAGCACTGTCTGAGCAAAACTGAAGGAGGGAGAGAGGTATTTTGGGTGCTGGCCAGCTGGGAGGAAACTTATCATCAGTTTCTCCTATATTTATATGTCCCAGAGGCATCCTGGGACTGGTTTAGCCCATGTGCACCAGCCATGCCACACTGGGGTTCATGGAGCTGTACCCCATGTCTGCAAAGCTGCTCAGGTGTTGGGATGGGATGTGGATCTGCAGATGTCCAATATGTAGGTGCCAGGCTGGAAAGTGTGATGGACACAGGATCCCAAAACTTGTGTGTGAGCAAGTTGGAGGACAAGGGAGAAAATCACAGAGACCTTCACATTGGATAATTTCAGGCAGTTTTTCATAGCCTGACTCTTTTTCCCTGCCCAAGTCAATGTATTCCACTTTTTCTTCCCTCCATATATTTCACATTGTTCCCTTCAAACCTTTGCTAGAGGCCATGGTGTATACACCCTGAGCTCTGCTTTGTAAAACCTGGTAAAAGCCAGGCCAGGTTTAGACTTCTTTTCCAAGACCCCAATGCCTGTTTGTTTACTGGTTTGTATTACTTTCTATTTCCAATTAAAACCAAGCCTGAGTAAAGGGAAAGTGTTCTAAAGCCTTTCAAACCTCTCAGTGAAGGCACATGGAACAGGAAGGAGCCATGAAGCTGTCGATTGCCATGAACTTTCCATGACTCCACTCAGGGTTTGTTTCCAGACTGATTTTTATTTATGAATGCAGTAGCATTTATTACTGATTTTATCTGTAAAGATAACACTTCTTCCTTAGATGGTTTCTATGCTCCAGTTATAATTGCTGCCTGCTTTTCAAACAGACTTCTGCATTATTTAGCGTGGTACAATGTCAGAGCTGCAGGGTTGGCGATTTATTTCTTGTACTGTAGGGTTACACCTAATCTGAGAATGCTCATGTCCATATGTGTGCCTTGGTTACATCCTAGCCCACTCCAGGAACGCTGAGAACATTTCTCAGGGTGTCCTAGTTTGAGTTAGAACAACCTATTCCACTCCATATACATCATATTCAGTAGAAACTTGAGGACCAGTCCTCAAGACTTCCTCCAGCAAGGGGAGCAGGCCCTGGAAGTCATGCCTTGGGTCTGCATCTCATTTTAGTAGCAGAAAAGAACAGGAACTCTTTTGAGGTCACACAATTATTAAATAATTGGGAATGTGTGAGTATTTTTCATCTCTACTGTCATTATTTCTGTTCTGGTTTGAGTTATGACTCTGAACTGACCAACAAGCTATTCCACTCCATATACATCATATTCACTATAAACTAAGGGTCAGTCCCTGAAACTTTCACACCAAGCTTGGGCCTTGGGGTCTCTTCCATAAAGCCTAAGATCCAAGCAAGCCAGGTGCATGAGTAAGTTATTTACCACCTAGTTAACAGCACATACAAAAAAGGAGAAGTTTGGGCCTTTCCCCTCCCTGAAGGTTGAGTACCTGAGCCATCTGAGGTGGTGGGCTGGTAACTCTCCTGGTGAGGATCAGAAGTCCAGCTCTGCTATTGCAGGACTCTGTCTGTTCTTTCTTCCATCTCAATCCAAGAATTCCTGAATCCAGTTCCAGGATCCAGCCCCCTGAGTCTGATTGTCATCTGCTGCTGAGTCCTGCCATAATATCAGTGGTGATGGTGAGGTAGTTGCCATCAAGGTGTGTTTGGGTGTGGTACTGGGTTTGTATACATATTTCATTTTATTGTTACTATTTTCATTCAAATAGTTTAAGTTTTCATTTCCAATCCACAAGTCTCTCTCTGTCGCTGTTAATTCCCTTTTTTCTGTGTGCTGTGGGGGCAAGTGGGATAATAGAGAACATCTGTCATTGGATTGGTGGTCAGCTCAGCCCTAACCCTTGACACAGGGTCCCTGATAGTGTAGCTGCAGCCACAAAGACAATCTTCTGCTATGCTAGGTGCTATATAAGCACTGAACATAGAGGCAGCCTCTGTTCAAAGGGATACATCATCAAGGCACAGCATAGATATGTTGGTGCATCTTTTCTTCTCCATGTAGCCATTTGCTGCCAGAGGCAGCTCAGGGGTGGCACCTGCTCCCTTCAAACTGAGAATGGTCTTAAAAGGGACACTTGGCCACAGCTCTTGCAAAACTTAGTGAAAAATGAGACTGTCAAGGAAAGTAAGATGTTATTTATCTCTCGTGTCCTCCCTTGCTCTTTGCCTACTTCTCTCTCTGGCAGTCAGACCTAGGAGGGGGTTACACTTTCCACCAGGCATTCAAGGAGTAGCTTAGCTGTTGGTCCATGTTTATGATCATTTTAAGCCACAGATGATGAAGCAGCTACTTAGTTAAGCATGAAAAAACACCCCAACTTGAGTCTTCATCCTTGGAGGTACTCAAAACCCAACTGGATACAGTCCTGAGCTGTTGACTGGACCATCTCCAGAGGTTCTTTCCAATCTAAATATTCTGTGATTCCGTGATTTTTATGAAATTACACTGCAGGGAAATACCAGGCTTCAGAGTATTGTGAGGAGCTGAGATACCTCAGCAATCCCAGCAGGTAAACCTGGAGTTGTTCCCTGTTAGCATCACCAGGAAAGTGAGAGGGCAGAGAGCAAGGAGAGACATTGTCTCATTTGAGTCCATATCCAAGCATATTGTCTAATGTCCCTTGGCTTTGAGTAAGGACAGTTGGACTTGATTATCTCAGAGGTCTTTTCTAACCATAATGATTTTATGAATCTAAGTCCAGACTCATGTTTTCTTAACATTTTTACTTTGTGATGGCTCTCATAGTTCTCCAGCTGCTCCGTGGTGAGTGGTGAAGCTCTGGCACATCTCAGCCCTCACTAGGGACTCAGCTTCCCTTCGTACTTACTGGGTCGTTGTCACATGTGGATGAATGTGCCTGACTTGTTTGCACCTCTGATTGATTGCCTCCCTTTATATCTGTTTATTAGGATGGAAAATAGTATTTCACCTCAAAAATTGCATCATATGTTCTTTCAGCTCCACAGGACCAAATCCCATCCTAGCCAACACAGGTGCTCCTTGCCAATTTTTGGTATGATTGCCTTCCATCATTTTACTGCCAAGTATATAAGCTTCTCTTGTCCTTGTGTGCTGTTGCTTTTGAAAGTAAACTGGAGTTGAGTGACTCATTGCACTTGCTATTTTATTTTTTTCCATAACTGACAATGAATCCTCTTTTTGGAGTGTTGGGCAGGCATTTGGGCTCTTGGACATTTGCAAATACTTCATCATGTGGAAACGTGTAGGGAATGGCTATTGCACTGCCTGTGGTTCCATCCTCACCTGCCCTGCCAAGCACTACCTTGTTTGACATTGCTATCTGTGTAAACCATTCCCTCCAGCCTGCATATGCTTTGCAGGCTCAACCTTGATATAAAGCCTTTATGATGGTAATTATTTGGCTGGCTTGCCAGAATGGTTCATGTTGCTCTCAAATGAGTCATGTTTACGTCTTTCAAATACCCTCTTGAAATCCATAAATTCTGCAATGAGTCTTTTTGGTTGCTGTGATGATTGAGTGTTAGGGTCAAAACCTGGTCAACATTTGATGTTTTAGGTGAAAAAGCTGCTGTTCTCCTTTAAGATTTGTCTGAGGGAAAAAATCCCTGACAGAACAGAAGACTTTCTCTTTCCTGGAGAGCACTCTGGTGTCTCTTCAGTCTTTACATTTGGTTTTGGTTTGGGGTTTTTTTGTATCTCAATCTCCAATTTCTTGGCTTTTCCTCATCCCCTAAGAAAAGGCTTTGTAACTTTCACTTGAAGTTCATCCATGCTTTCACAGCTTTATTACAAGTTTGAAATACCATTCTATCTGTTCTTTGGCATCAGCATAACTCCTTCTGAGGCCCTGCTGTCTTTTTTGTGATGCTCCAGAAACTCAGATCCACCATTTCTGCTACCTTTAAGAAGAATTCAGAGTACAGACTTGCAAATGTTTTGAGTTTCTTTGGCAAGTTGCTGTAAGGATCACCTTGTCCTCTGCCTACTACAAATACTTTATGCAGATAAATCCATGTCCTAGCCTTGGCCAGACAGTGCTGCTTGCAGTGAAAAAGATCCACTGACATCTCAGTAATGAGAACACATGCTACTGTCTGGTGTCTCCTGGTGCAGTCTGGAGGGAAGAGCAGACTTGTATGACACAGTGGTTTGTTTTACTGATCAAGTGTCTTAAAGAATTAACACTGTCATGAGTGCAAGAATGCTCCCAGTTGTATTGGATAAGTTGAAGAATTTGATTTAATAAGGTTTATAAATGATGAAGCAAGGCACAAATCAGTTTACCCTGGGGGTGTATTTCTGCATGAGTGATGCTTGTGAGGTTCTCAGCTGTCTCCAAAGCATTTGGAGATGGAAAACTGGAGCAGGCTGGCCTCTAGTCTGGTCCTGGTAATTCCTATGTTCCTGTGGTTGTACCCAAAATCCATCCTATCATGGCTTATTCCTCCAAACATCTGCTGAAAGAAAGGGATCCAATGCACTGCATATTTGCCACCAAACCACTTTTCATCCCGTGTGTGAAGGACTCTGTCATAGTCATGAGAGAGGCATCAAGTGTTGGATCTTATCCAGCTCTGTTTTAGCAGCCAAATACACATGGGTCATCTAGGTAATTAAAAAAATAAAATAAATTCCATTCCTGTGAGGAAGAAAAAGTTCTCAGAAGTGACACATTTGGAGTCTGAGCAAACTCATGCTGCCCTTGCAGAGAGAGGAGTGAGCAATGAGCCCACCACAAACTCCACTTCAGAGGTGGGAAAAATTCAGCATCTTCATTTTTGCTCTCACTGGAATTCATTTTCATCCTCTTTCAGCATCGATTTTGATTCACACCTTTTCATTCTGAATTTGAATGAATTTCATAAAAAAAAAAATCAAGAGTTTTGCTCAGAATTCTGCTTTAACATCAAAAAAAGCACATGATAATGATCTTTAGTTGAAAAAAGGGCAATCCACCCCCAAAAATTGATCCACTCTGATGAGAATGAATTCAAACACCTTGACCTTCTCCCCTTTTACTTAAAATTCACTTTTATCCTCTAAAGGTTTCTTGTAATTTCTGGCTGCATGCGATCCCTTGGCAAGCTCCTGTTTTGATTAAATGGCATTTTCCAGCTGGAGGATGTCAGAACATTTTCAGCTGGCTCTTAGCCAAGCACAAAACATGGGTGATGCACCAGGCAAAAAGATGTGGATTTGGGTCTAGGTGCTGGTACCATCTGTGGTGTTTACAAGGATGGGCACAGCCACCAAGGTGATAATGTAATCTGGCTCTTCAGAGATTTAAGGATGGGCTCACCACGTTTTGAAAGCCACATTTGAGCAAGGAAAAGGAGGGTAAGGAGCTACAGAATAAACGCATGGGATGGTTCACAACCCATGAGAGATCACCAGGGGAAAGAGGGTTTGCTGTGGTCCTCACATGCCAAAGGATGTTTTATTCCTGAGTCAGGGGATGAGGAATGCCAAAATCCAAATATATTACCCTGAAGGAGATTGTGATAAATCTGCCTTGCCTGAGTCTCCTGAGGACCAAGCTCGACATTCCGCTCCTTTGCCCCACTAAACTCAGCTCTGCTGCTGCTGCTGAGTGCTAAAAATAACCACAAAACCAGCCCATGCTTTAGTGCACAAGGTTCAAATAGCAACATCCGTGCTGGGAGCTTGCCATGCTGCTCAGTGCAGAAATACCCAGCAAGGAGAGAGATCTACTTGTCCACGAGCAGATGTGCTGAGGAGATAGAGGGTGTCCAGGTGGAAACAGTTGTGCCATGAGATAAGAAATGCAAGAACATGTGGAGCTGAGCTGATGGTGACCAAAGTCCAATGGGATGTTTAACCCAGCAGACTCAGGACTCCAGCCAACCTTGCATCTCCTTTAACCTTCCTTGGGCTGGTCCCAGAGGTGTATGAGCCATGGTGGACAGGAGACATGGGGACAAGGACAGAACTGAAAAGCGCTTGCAGGAAAAGGTTGCCAGCTCCACGTTTCTGAGTGCAAATACTGCGCTAACGTCTTGCTGTGCTGCTTTCAACCCACGCCAGTTCTTGCCTTTGGCACAAGCCGTGCTCCCCAGTCCCTGCCAAACCAGTACAGATGTTTTAACACCCACCAGAACCCAGATAATTACAAACAGAACCAAGGGACTGGTCGGAGCTGTTTTCTTCTTGTTGCCTGAACTCTCAGCCGTTCTCAAGCGAATCACCTCCCACTTTCTGACACGGCGTTCAAAGGCATTTTTGTGGGCCACGTGGCTAATGCTCCTTTTATTAGGGGAACACTGAGAAGCCTCAACCAGGATGAGGATCACACCATTCCCACTGTCATAATGGTGACCACAGAGTGAAACAAGTGCAAGGAAGACAAGTGGAGTATCTGGGAGAAGATTTTCATGGGAAATCAGAGCTGGTTTCTAACCAGTAGCTTTCCAGCCATGGCACTGCAGAGCTCAGTTCATTTTCAGGTGGGTTTGGAGAGTGTTTTCAATGAGATGAAACCACACAGTCAGCTGGTCGACACTGTCCAGAGGATGCTGTGTGTCCATCCCATCCTAGATCCTCATGGGAGACAGTGCCCATAGTGGCAAGCTTGTGAGCAGAGCACATGAGATGAGGGAAGGAGCAGAATCTCCTGCTTTAACAGAGGAAAACCAGCAGCAAGCAATATTCTTCCTGGTCTGTGCTTGTCCAGCCCTAAGATACAGGAGGCTGGCCTATGATCTGGAGGTATGTTCCCTCAGGCCATCTGCAAATAGCTAGGTTTGAGTTTAACAGCTGAGAACTGATTCAGCATGAATGAAACCAGCTGTCATATGCATCTCCCCTGGGGCCATTTAGAAAGAATCTGTAGGGAGCAGGACCAAGAAAGCCTTCTCAGGCTTTACATCAACGTGAACTTTAGGTCTACTCACTGCTTTTCCATCAGGATGCTCTGAGATCCTCCTGGACATGCAGGTTCATTTTGTCTTTGAGTTTGTTATCCCAACTGATAACTGGTTAGGTGGAAGATGACAGGCAGAAGCCCAGCAACTCTGGTGGGCTCAAGCCATCTTCATGGCTCTCCCCTCAATCCCTGATGTGAAATTCCTCATATGCCATGCCCAGCCATGAAGATTTTCAATTAACATTATGCCAGTTCGTATCCAGTTGCTGTGGAGACCAATTTAAATGAAACTCTAATATTTTGAAAGAGAATATGATTCTAAGTCATTTGCTATGCAAGGTCCCGTGCTAATAGCATTAGCATATTATTTGATTATGGCGATGTGTAGGGAATAAATTCCAAGTCCTTTTGCCATCATTGCATCTTAAAAGAAAAGGAAGAGGAAAAAAACCCTCCAGGTTTTAGCTGCTACTGAAGACCTTAACTGTGGAGGAACTCATGATTCCTGAATGCATAAAGCTTTTTTAACCTCTTGGCTATGAGAATAGGTCCCTGGAAAGGACCTTTTCTTCCTCTGCTTCCACTGAGCACTGTTAATAGACTGCTTAATGGCCAGGAGTCAGGTTGTTAGTGATGGCTAGAGAGATCCAGGATGGCTTTTTGAGCTGTTTGCATTTTTGCTGGTGTGGCAGAGCCCAGCTGAAGAGTGGCTGTGCAAGGTGCAATCCTTCTATGGTTTGCAGAGGCTTTTCTGCTTGCATTTCCCCCTCAACGTTTTAGGAACGATTTCACCTTCAGGACATCTTTAGATGATTCTGGTATGTAGACAGGGTATATCCATACCTCTAACTGAAAAAGAAAAAAGTTGCATGGAAAACCATTGCAGAAAGACTTGTTTTGAGAGTAAAGGCTGCAGAGATGGAAAAGAGAGAGCTAAACTTCCAGCAAGAAAAAAACCAAGCCAGACTATTTTATTTTTTTGAGCTTCCATCCCCAAGGGCATGTTTTCTGGAGGTGAGCTGACCCTTGCTCACACTGACTCCTGGACTGCTTTGCTCACCAGTTCAGGGACACAGCATTGCAGCCATGAGGGTTAATGACTTCTTTTGTCTTATCTTTCAACTTCTGCAGTTGATGCAGCTGGTACTGCTCCATCTGATCATGCTGAGTTCACCTGAAGCCATACAAGAAATTCAAGGCACTACCACAAACCTCTTGTCCCCATCTTCCTCCCTACTCCTTGTACAGCACCCACCTCCCTTTCCTTTTAACCTGTCAGCTAAAATACCACCCAGGGAGCAAAAAATGACATTAATTCCAGATAGAGGAGGGAAAAACAGGGCCAAACTCCCGCAGTTTTGTCCCACACATGGGTGCAAATGCACCCATGAAGAAGAGGTCTCCAAGACGAGAAATTTGGGAATCTTCTTCCTTTCCCCTTGCTGAGTGATGGTGAAGCAGACCCTTAACAGTGCTGCTGTTTTATTGACTCCCCAGCAAACCAGGAGTTATAATGTTTCTCCCCCAAGGTAAGAAGAGATTGAAATAAATTACTTCTGTAAAGAGCTGGGAATGGCAATTCTTCTATAATACAAAGTGCAAATATTTGGGGGTTTTGTGTGCTGCCTTGAATAGAAATTGTACTAAATCATGCATAAGTAAAATGGGTTCACATTTCCTCCTAGTGAAAGTTTTCCTTTTCTCTCCTGGAGAGAAAGACCTGTGTTCCTGTCACCATAAAACAGGCTATGAAAGTTATAGCAAGCCTTTTAGAAGTCTTAGCTGGGATTAGGCTAGGATTCATCCTTTGTCCTTCTCCATTCCTGTTAAGTGTTGTGCACCCATGTTTCCTCAAGGCATCCACATACTGATCACAGTGATGAATAAGGAGATTGAGAAGAAATTTGTTCAGGACCTAAAAGTAAGATTTTCCTGGGCTAGAAGGTGCAATGCTGATGGTGCACCCTGCTCCTTGGTGGCATGTTGGACCACAGCATTGGGTAAGAACATGTTGGTGTGATGTCCATGGAAAGCTCAGTTATGAAATGCCAAAATCACTCATTATCATCATAAATAACAATAAGCAGTGGTAATAACCAGCACTAATAATGAATGTTGTTCTCTGTAGCAGGATGCTGGAGCTTCATTTCCCATAGTGAGAAAGCTGGTGTGGTGCTGGGCCATCATGAGGCTTCCTCTGGCAGGAGAAAATACCCTTTTATCATATAAAAGTGTCATCTCTTTCAGTAACTCTTAGCTTTCAACAGCTTCAGCCCTGTCCTGAAGCACTAGGCTTCACAGACTGCTTGTACCTCCAGCCAGGTTTGCTAAGGATTCCCCTGGCTTTTGCAGGAATTTCATATGCTACCCACAGACAGAAAGCAGCTAGTTCTGCACATCCCTACCCTGAAAAAGGCAAAAATACCCTCCTTGAGACCACTCTGTGTTTTATACAGTTACAGCCCAGCATCTTTGTCCTTTCCCTCCGTTCCAGATTTTTTCCTTTCTTTCTTTATTTTTTTCTTCTTTTTTTCCCCATTTAATCCTTCATCAAATTAGTTTTGCAACATCAGAGATGATGATTCATGAAGCAGAGGGTGAGAGATGAGGTTAGTTCTGTGGAGCAAATGAAGCCTGTCCCAGCCCACGCTGCCACCCTGGAATTGTCCTTCATCCCTAGCTGGAGGTCATTGTCCCACTCCAAGGCTGTCAGATAAGGGTGTCCTAGGTGGGATGCTCAAGGTCACACAAAAGCCAGGGTTCCAAGCATCCACGTTCATCTGCTTTTCATCTTCAGCACTGAAGCCCTTATAACAACAATAAATAGGTGCACACCAGGCATCTCCCTCTGGCCAAATGTTAGACCTCCAAATATTGACACCAAAGGCTGAGCTCCACAATCGAGCAGCAGGTCTGCTCTTTAAAGGGTAACTGCTGTGCACAGAGCATGCTGATATGATACAGAGCTGGGTCACTGCCACCAAGGGATGTTTCCCAGGGCAGAGATGGGATTTGGGACACAGCCTTATCTCAGAGAAGCAAACCTGTGCTTCTCCAGTGAGAAGCATCACATCATTTCTATTGCAGCCTCTCTCCCTTCTGCCCCTTTGTCCTTCAAAGGATTGATTGCTGTTAAAATAACTGAGATATATAATGCTTTGAGGTCAGGATGATCTGACTTGGCTCCTTTCCCTCTCTTCTTGCTCACTCACTCTCCAGTGCTGTGATTTTTTTTTTCCCCTCGTTCCCATGCTTCCCCAGGGCAATTACCACTATTTTTTAGTTGTTTCATGGAAATGCAAGCAGAGCACTGACACTAATGGGCAGAAATGATGCTGTTTATTGCCACTCATCTTTGTCTCATTGTCTCGCCCATCAGCTCTTTCTTGGGTGGTTCTCCTCATCTTGTGTTGGATGCTTAAATAATTGGGGTATTCTAGTGTTGTCAGTAAAGGAAACCTAAGAGGATCAGCTTAGGCTAAGTATCATTTAGATGGCTGAAACCGAGTGAGAGAAACCATGCTCTTAGCCCTCTGGGCAACAGATTCCTGTCTATAAAGCAGTGATGCTCCTCCTTTCCCTTGGCCTGTCTGTCCTGACTGGTTTCTCAAATCAAATGGAAATCAGCAGCACAAGCTAGAAAGGAAAAGCTCAGAAGCCCTGTGTCACTTTTGTCCCCATCCCTCCACTCATCTGCAGTGGAAGATGCAGCTGAGCCTTGCTTCTGGGGAATCCCATTCCCTCTGGCACCCAAAATTCAGGCAACACCAATTATTAGGGTACCCACGTCCTTGCACGCAGCTCCTCACTCTGATGGAAACCAGAGAAAGGAAATTACCCAGATCAGACACCCTTCCCCACTAGTCTGCTGCAGGAAACCTTCAGCAAATGACCTGCCAAGGTGTCCTCAAACCAACAACAGCTTTTCCAAATGCCATCCAACTTGGAGGTGATAGGGAAGGCTCAGTAAATAAATCTTCCTGAGGTGCCATGCTCATCCTCATGGCATCCCAGGGCCTCCTGGCAGTGCAGTGGCACAGTGATTCACCCATGGGATGTGTTATTTGTTCTCTCCCTGCCAGGAGAAGCACGTGGAAAGCTTGTTTTGGTTGGGCAGTTTATCTTTTTTTTAATTACATTTTGTATTTGTGCTTGAGGAGTGAGCTGGCAGTGAAAGCAGAGGTGCAGGCAGATTCCCAAAGGAGAAAGTTCCCCTTTTTTTTGCTCATAGATGATGGAGATGCTCCATAGAGTGGGGAAGACAACAGTGATAGAAGAGGTAATGGCCTCAAGCTGTGCCAGGGCAGGTTTAAGTTGGATATGATGAAAAACTTCTTCACTGAAAGGATTGTCAAGCCCTGGAGCAATTTTCCCAGGGCAGTGGTGGAGTCACCATCCCTGGAGGTATTTGAAAGACATGTAGATGTGGTTCTTAGGGACATGGTTTAGTGGTGACTTAGCAGTGTTGGGTTAATGGTTGGACTTGATGATGTTAAAGGTTGCTTCCAACCAAAACGATTCTATGATTTCTACTGTTCTCTCCTGAAAAAAAATTTCATTGGCCATAAGTTTTAACTGGCACAAAGTCAGCAGCATGGTCCAAGGCATTTCATGGCCTTATTTACCTCAGGGAAGATCTGAGGAGCACTTATCTGTGAGTCTCCTTGAACCAGTTTGCCCTTGTCAGTGAGGTGTGGGCATTATGGGAAATTTAGCTACATCCCAAAATGGCCAACTTCCCAGAAGCACTTCAAGTCCTTGGGATACAGAGAGTTGTATTCCCAGCCTCTGCCTTCAGGCAGGGAAAGCTGACATTGTGGCTGTGACGAAAAAAGCCATTCTGAGCAACAGTTTCCAAAGGAGGCTGAGTAATTATTTCACTCCGATAAGCCCAGGAACATTGTGTGAATCTATGTGCACACAGCAATAGTTGAGCACTCTGAGCAAGAGAATTCAGAGCTGTCAGCAAGGAGGGAAATACTCAATTTGGGGGATTGAAAACATGCATCAAAAATTCCTGGCTCCCAGCCTAGCCTGTCCCGTTGCCGGCCGTGCTCTCAGTTGCATTTTTTTTTTGCTTCAAGGATGGAGTTGAAAGGAGAAGTTTTTTTCCCTTTTGCTGCAGCACATGTCTAAAAAGGTATACAGAATCACAGAATCAGTAAGGTTGGAAGAGACCTCTAAGATCATCAAGTCCAACCATCTACCTATGACCACCATGCCACTAAACCATGTCTCTAAGGACCACATGTAGACTTTTTTTAAACACCTCCAGGGATGGTGACTCCACCACTCCCCTGGACAGCCTGTTCCAATCAACCCTTTCAGGGAAGAGACTTTTCCTAACATCTTAACCTGGACTAGTAAGTGCTGAGCCCTCAGCTGACCAAAGCCTACCTGGCATCATGGAGTTTTGCAGGGCTGTGCTGGCTTATCCCCACCGAGCCTCTGGCTCACTTTCTCTCGTGGGTCAGCCCAACAGCTGTAGCACAAGTCCAGCAAGATGTATACATGCAAGTTGTGTTGCTGACATTGAGTTTTAAGCTGTGGGTGTCCAACATCAACTTTTCAAGATCACAGAAGTCCAATTCCCCAAACTCAAAGGAGAATTGGCCAGGAAACATGGGCTTAAGATGACACTTCCCACATGGCCCCTCTGCGTAACCTTAACTCTGCCCCCCTGGGAATGGCAATAGGAACTGAAACAGGATCAACCCTCCTTGGCTGTATTTGAGCCATTGCATCAACATAAACTCAATATAAAGCTAAGGGATTTTAAGGCTATGTCTATGCTGTTAAATGAAGGAGGGCCAAGGGTTTATCCATGGCTCTGAGGCAGATGACCACGAGGGAAAGATTAATAGAATCACAGAATAATAGAATCATTTAGGTTGGAAAAGAGATTTAAGATCATTAAGCCCAACCCTTAACCTAGTACAACCAAGTCCACCACTAACCCATGTCCCTAACAACCACATCTACATCTTTTAAACATCTCCAGGGATAGTGACTCCACAACTTCCTGGGCAGTCTGTTCCAATGCTGGACAACCCTTTCAGTGAAGAAATTTTTCCAAATGTCCAATCTAAACTTCCCCCTTCGGCTTATGGCTGGATTGAGCATCTTTGGTTATGACATGGGTGGACATGATACCTGCAGGCATCTGGATAGAAACCCCAGATGTTATTCACTAAGTGCTCTTAAGGAAAGGAGCCTTCGTCTTCATTGCTTGGGAGTCAGGTGCTGCAGCATGCAAGTTGAAATGGCTTTGGCACCTCATGCTCATAATTCATCCTGTATACCTTGCCCTCATGAGAACTCCTCTCCACTTCAGGTCAATATGTGAGCACAAGCATCTTAACTTTTCTCTTTAACATGTACTAGTCTATTTTTCTACCTTGATTTGCTTTCTTGCCTCCTTTTCTGCCCTCCAGCAGAACCCATCATCAGCATGTGAACTGGGCACAAGTTGCCCTTCTTTCTAGTAAAGAAACCCCAAAACAACAAAACCACAAGATGAAAAATACAGAGCAATCTTGGCATTCCCCTTCTGCATCCACAGGATTTATCATCCTAGCTCTTGCAATTCCCTCCCAGCCCCACAAAGCAATCCATCTCTCACCTGCTATTACAGAGTTCATCTCACAGTCCTAATGGAGTATGTGAGTCCTGAATTGGCTCCCGCTAATGCTCTTGGTGGCCAGGTCTCTGCAGGAAGCCAGCTGGGAATTAATCTGGAAAATCAATGCAGACACCAATAGAGAGGCTTCCCCCCTGGGAAAGTGATGTGCTTTTACCAGGAGTTGCCTCCTGCTCCACTTCATTCTCCCCTTTCATGTGGTCAGAGTAACCACAGAGTAATTCATCCTGCTTTTGGTGCGTGCCTCTTCCGTGCTGCACTCGCTGGTGTTTTCCCAAAATCAAACTGATTTGGGGAAAAAGATGAAGGTCTCTTGTCACTGCAGCTCCTCAAAGTGTCCTGAGGTGATGTTGGGGAGTGTCTCTTCTGTGCAGCCCCATCTCTGCCATTAGGCTGCATTGGCACTAATAGATCGGTGTGATTTCAAACTCGTGGGTGTATTTTCACCTACCATGGCTTTTCCATGCAACACAGGGATAGTGTTGGGAGGGCTGCTCAGGACAGAGGGACCCCAACCCAGTGCATTTCACAATTGTCCTCAAAGGTGGCCTTTGTGCTAGGATGGGGACACAACACTAACCTGTCATCCTCACATCATCCTTGGAAGTCTTGGCCAAAACTCAATGTCACAGCCAATTCCTGGCTATGATTCAGGAGGTAGTAAGAGTTGGGGACTGCTTCCAAGATGCACTTTGTGTGCAGCCCCTTGGTTTTTTTAACAACATGGGTTCTACCATGCTGGCTGACCTCAAAGCACTTGATTTGGGAATAGCATTTAGGACTCTCAAGACTTCCTTTCCAATGGGGATCAGTCTTCACTGCTATGGAATAAATATTTAATAAGAATGAGGGTCAAGGCACTGTTTTGTCCAAGGACAACGAGACAGCCACTTACTCCCGTGAAAAGCACCAAGGGATCTTTAATGCCCATGAAACGAAGACAGGAATTGGAGTTTTAAGCTCTCATCCCCCATCATTAATGTCAATGTTAAATATTGATCCTTTCTGTGTTTAGCACAAACCAAACAACAGAGTCAAGCCACGCTCTTTGGCTTTTATTAATGCACTTTTTCTACACTGGGTGAAGTGTGCAGTAATGCCAGGAAAAAAATGTAGCAGTGGTGAACAAGCAGCAGACAGATCGATTTTGTATCTTGACATGATTCAGAAGTCGGTGAAAAATCAGCTCATGCGGAGCATCTCCTCTTCCAAGCCATGACAGTCATTGCACAGAGAAGTCATTTCTCTGCAGCGTAAGGAAGTCACACCCAAAATTTCTGGTAGGAGCTGAGATTTGAGGGAAGGAATGGGAAAAAAAATAATCAATGGTTGGAAATCTGTAAAATTTCCCTCGTCCCTGTGTCAGAGCAAATTCCCTTATGGGTGTCTAAAGTCAAATTTGATGACTAGTTGGACACCGTGTTGGGAGAAACCTGGGAGCAATCCCTAAATCAGTGGTGGCCAGAAAATGGGTGGATTTACCCAAGGGGGAAATGGACTTTTTGGTGGAGTTTGGGGTTTTTTTTCCATGTTTTGCTTCAGCACCAAATAAATGTGAATCATAGTTATTAAGAAGCATAGTTCAGTGAACCATGATGAGTTGTTTTCAGATGCTGGGAGTGCATGCATGGCAGGGAGACCATGCATAGTCTTCTGCAGCCAGAGATGGACTAAATGTCCCAAAATATTCTACAGCTTGTGGTTTTTCTGGGGTTTGGTTGTTTTGGGTTAGTTGGTTGATTTTGTTTTGGGGGTGTTCCTTTTGGTAGTGGGGGGTTACAGTTTGGCTGTAAAAATCCATCCCTAGATCTAATTTTTGGAGCACCCTTATTAGAGGACTGGAGTAGCCCAGTGATTATTCCTGACCTCTGGGATATTCTCCGTTGAAATGAATTTAATATTTTGAAGTGCATTTTTCCTCCAGCAAGGGGAGCCGGCCCTGGAAGTCATGCCTTGGGTCTGCATCCCATTTTAGTAGCAGAAAAGAACAGGAACTCTTTTGAGGTCACACAATTATTAAATAATTGGGAATGTGTGAGTATTTTTCATCTCTACTGTCATTATTTCTGTTCTGGTTTGAGTTATGACTCTGAACTGACCAACAAGCTATTCCACTCCATATACATCATATTCACTATAAACTAAGGGTCAGTCCCTGAAACTTTCACACCAAGCTTGGGCCTTGGGGTCTCTTCCATAAAGCCTAAGATCCAAGCAAGCCAGGTGCATGAGTAAGTTATTTACCACCTAGTTAACAGCACATACAAAAAAAAGGAGAAATTTGGGCCTTTACCCTCCCTGAAGGTTGAGCACCTGAGCCATCTGGGGTGATGGGCTGGTAACTCTCCTGGTGAGGATCAGAAGTCCAGCTCTGCTATTGCAGGACTCTGTCTGTTCTTTCTTCCATCTCAATCCAAGAATTCCTGAATCCAGTTCCAGGATCCAGCCCCCTGAGTCTGATTGTCATCTGCTGCTGAGTCCTGCCATAATATCAGTGGTGATGGTGAGGTAGTTGCCATCAAGGTTTGTTTGGGTGTGGTACTGGGTTTGTATACATATTTCATTTTATTGTTATTATTTTCATTCAAATAGTTTAAGTTTTCATTTCCAATCCACAAGTGTCTCTCTATCACTGTTAATTCCCTTTTTTCTTCCTGGAGTAGAGGGGAAAAGGGTCATCTGTCACTGGATGACCAGTGCTAACAGGCCAGCCCTAACCTTTGGCATATGTCCATCCACATTCCTACCCTGTGCCTCAGTTTACCCAACTGTAAAAGGATAGTAGTGATGCCCTTACAGAGAGGGATGGGGGTGACTTAAGTTGCGTCTCTAAAGCCACCTACAAGGGGTCTCTAAAAAAAGACAGAAGCAGAAACTGCTGTGTGAAAACTCTTCTTTTTCCTTTTTAACCAAGTTTTAGCAACCCACTGAGCTTCCTTTGAATTGGGCAGTCATCTCCCAGACATCCCCACAAGCCACCAAGAATGTGATAGAGTATGATAAAATGATGAAGTGTGATAAAATTGTAACATGTGATAAAATATTTATTTCCCTACATGTACCTGTAGTTGATGTGCTCAGCCTGCTGCTGAGTGCATCACTCACAGCCATGAGCANGAAATATTTTCCTTCTGCAGTTGCCTTTTCCTTACCCAAAAAACCAACACCATAAAATGGCTCAGACAAATTAACTTCAGATGGAGTTAACAGAACAGTGTTTAAAAAAAAAAAAAGCCCTCTGACACTCCAGCTGTGAGGATACCTAAAAGCAACCCTCTGAGAGCCTGAGTGTGGCTGGGACCTGGAGGAGGAAGGAGGAAGCAGCACTGATGCTTTGCTGGGCAGAGAGAAGCTGGCCAGCAGCAGCTTCTGCATCTGGGCCAGAAATAATCACCCCGATCAATACCCAGTGCACAGGGCCAGGCTGCAAGACTGCTGGGAATCCCTCTGCTTTCAGCAACAGAGCTTTTACTTTACTCATCCATAAAATGAGAGTAATAGTAGCTAATTGGTGGGCAATGCTGAATAATTAACCCATGAGATGCTTCAAGTCCTCAGCTGAAATGACCCTGCCAGAGCCCAAACATCTCCTGGGCAGGCTGAACTCCAAAGGTAGCAGGGATTCATTTGTCATATAGCAGGTTTTTTCCCCCAAATAAGCTCGATTTCTGAGCGCCATCTTGTGCTGGCTCCATGAAACAGAGTCTCCCTTGTCCCTACAGAGCATCAACCCCACTGGAACAGTGTAAACCAGCATCTTCCAGCTTTTCCTAGAGGGACGGCACTTTCCCAGTGATTTTCTGCAACTGGAACCCCTCTATAACCATTTCACTTTTTCCCAGAATGATGACTGATACAGGGCAGGACCTTTTTCCATAGGGAGATGTTTAGATGGGACTGGCTGAGCCCTTTGTGGCTGTGAGCCTGTGGTCTCCAAAAGCCTGACCCAGGTCTGTTTATAACTCTGTGATCAAAAAGACCAATCCACAGCTACTTATCACCCTCTCCTAGTGCATGTGTGTTAGCTCTTCATGGCAGGCTAACCCTTTTTTGGGGCTTTGCTATATTTTCTTCTTCCATACTGGTTCAGACAGCTTGGAGGAAGGCATTGTCATCACCCGTGTTCAGCTCTGTCGCATCTCACCCTTGTGTCTTAGCACTTCCACAGCAATGCTCACGGTTCCCCATGTCTTGAGGGATAGGGAGCTGCTTTACAGTGGCAGAGGTTGAGGATGGAGGAAAGTAAAGTTCTAAGTGGCCAATTCAAGCATCCTCTGACTCTAGAAAATGTCATCTCCTGGGGTTATGGGTGTGGAAAGCCAAGCCCATGGGGCTCATCATCTTCTGCAGCATTGAAAGAAGTAGAAGTAGGAGGGATAAAACAGGGCATGAAACACTCTGGAGGCAATCAGTGGAGAAGTCATGGCTAATAAGCAGTTGTTAGAGGACCGAGGTCTCCCTAGAGCTTGCCCCAATATCCCCAAGCATGACCACAATACAAATCAAGGAGTAATTAGCAAGGTATGGGCCTAATGACCACACTGCCCTCCTCACCCTGGGGGGCTCAAGGGCTTTTATAAATCTGAATTCAGTCCTGAGGTTCCTTCCTTCTCTCCTATGGATCAGGATTGCAAACCCCAAATCCCACCTGGGATCTGTCCTCACCTCCCCAGGGCTTGCCTTGCAAGACAGCAGGTTGGTGGCATCGCTGAAGGCTTTGAGATTCTCCCCATCAGGAATTTTTCAATCCCTCTCAAACGTATTTCCAAGGTAGAGGTGAGAGTAAGCCTTCCTTCTGCACTGCAGAGAGGCAGCTGACATGTGAAGGTGATGCTGATGGGGTGGCTCTTTGCAGCCATGTCTTGGGTCACTGTCAGATGGTGTGAAAATTGCCCATTTGAAGCAATTTATGTCTGAATTATTCCTGCCCAGAGCACTGGCTTGGAGCAGGGTGCACATACTTCCCACCTCATGACAGGATCATTTTGAAGGTGTTTCAGCACAAAATGGGTTGTGGCATATTTGGAGGGGTCTGAGATGTTCCCATCACCCTGGGATTGGGCAATGTGAGTCAGGAAGATGACAAGTGTAGGAAGCAGAATTTGGTGCACCCCAGGACCACCTTTCCCCACCCCCTCAACCCCCTTCTCGCCTTCCTCTGCAGGAGTGCCAGCTTCTCCCAAGCCACAAGGTCTGCCTTCTTCATGCGGAGCGACACGGCAGTGCAGAAGCTTTCGCAGGGCAACGGGCACTGTGTGAATGGGGTCGGTGGGCAGCTCCATGGCTTTTACAGCCTGCCCAAACCCAGCCGGCACAACTCGGAGTTCAGGGACAGTGCTTATGACCTCCCACGTGCCTTTGGTTCCTACACCCATCCCAAGTCAAGCCTCACCAGCTCCGAAACGGATAACGAGGAGGTCTACACCTACAAGACTCCCAACAACACCCTATGCAAGGAGTTTGGGGAGCTCTCCACGGACTCCTATGACATCCCTGCCACCCCACTCTCTGTCTACCAGATCCCCAGGACATTTACACTGGACAAGAACCACAATGCTCTGGCTGTGGCTGCTGGTGACTCACCTGCTGCACCACCCCCACGGCCCCCAAAACCTGGACAGACAGAGCCGCGATGGGGCAGCCCACCCCAGAGGCCCCAGCCTGCAGAAAGCTTAGGGCTGGCCCCCATGGCAGCCACCATTCCCCGGAGAAACACGCTGCCAGCAGTGGAGAACAGCAGGCTGCACCGAGGTGAATTTAAGGGTGGAGAGCAGGGGGGTGGCTTTGTCTTGTCTAGCAGCCTTGGGTGGGGAGGTCCCATTGGGTTATGGTGGGACTAGGGTGGCTGTTGATGTCAGTCAGGAGGTTGAACACAAAGAAAGTCTTGCTGGTGGTGATCTGGCCCTGCTTTTTGTATGCAGTGGGTGTGGAGAGGCATCCCCACAGCTCTGCCCACCTGAGCTCCTCAACTAGGTCTTGGTTGTTTTGTGTCTTAAACAAAAACCCCAAACCTGCTTACCTGTGCATCCCATCACCAGATTTGGGTGGTCTGGACCATTTTTACCTTACTTTTATTCAGTTCTTAACCAAGGTTATCAAAACACACTTCAGCCTGGAGCTACCTTGGTTTTGCCCACCAGACAGGGACATAATTTTGCACATATCCAAGATCCAACATGCCCAATGGAGCAGAGTTGCCCCTTCCCATTAGCCATGGATAGGCTATGGATGAGCTTGCTGTTTCCAAACCTTGTGCTTAAGATGAGATAGTTGCAAAGTAACTTAGAAGATGTGGTTGAAGAGAAAACATACTATAAATGGTGCACACATCTCCCTGAAATGCTTCTTCAGTCTTCTCCTACCTAAATATCAACATTTAGGTGGAGATCAGACCTATTCTTAGCAGTAAACAGACTAGTCTACAAGCTTAGCACCCTGTCCTCCAGCTATCCTCCACTTACTGGAGGCTTCTAGCTCTTGTGTCTGCTGAGCGAGTTGTATCAACTTTCCCTTAACCCAGTTTTGTCACCATGATCTACCTTATCTGACATCTTCATCCTTGGAGTTTTGCAGCACTTTGACAGAACCAGGTTAGGTCCATGCAGCATGTGCAGTTGGTTGATGCTTCAGAGAGATGGTGGTTGTGAGGAAGCATAGCAGGGAAACTGTAATGGGCTAAAAATTCATCAAGAGGAGATACTGCCCTCCAAGTAGCTGGATTTTGTTTTCAGGAGCCTCTTTTATTAGCAGTTGTGCATTTGTGGTTGTGTTGCAGCTTCTTCTTGCGAGACGTACGAATACCCCCAGCATGGAGGAGGCAGCACTGTGCAGTCAGTTGAGTCGATGAATGATGGCTACAACTCCTACCTGGTGAGTTGGCCTTGGTGTTGGCCACCGTGCTGTAGGCACCGTTGACACCTTATAGATTCAGAGACAAGTCAGGTCCAGGTGAGACCTCAAAGCCCAGTTCTGCAGAGCTAAGTCAAGAAAAGAAGGGGTTTATTACTGATTTCACTTAAAGCCATGGTGGCCTTCAGAATAGGGACTAGCTTGGGTGCTTCCACAGGATCTATCTGGCTGAAGCTTTGACCCAAAAGAAGTGCCCAGGAGTCTGGCTTCTCCAAAGCCTAGGATGCTACTGAGCTGAATTTTTACATGTTGCCAAAACAGCTTCTTTTGTACACTTTCCAAGATTTTCTGAGCTGGAAATAACATTAAAGGAGCCTTTCACATTGCATTTTAGTCATGGCCAGAGCCCAGGAAAAAGACTTTCCAGGTTAAGGATGCCTCTGCAGCTCACTCTGATCATGAAAAGAAGCTCAAGCCTGGGCAGTTAAGATCTTTTCCTGAACTCAGGATGTTGCGATGTCTTGAAGACACTGCAGATAGACCTTCTCAGTGTAAAATGCTCATCAAGGAAGGGATAGACAATCCCTTCTCTCTGTGCTGAGATTTTAGAGCTGGTCCCACCTCAGGTGTGTGTTTGGTGATGAAGAGGTGAAGGTGTTTGTCGTGGGAGGGGGTTGAGCAGTGTCTGATGCTCACAGCATGTCTTCCCACTTGTCCCTCAGCAGGCCAAGGCAGTGGTGGCCCGCTCCCACAGCACCGACTCTGAGGACAACTATGTCCCCATGAACCCTGGTTCCTCGCCCCTGATCCACGCTGAGAAAGGCAATGACAATGCCCAAAATCTCTACATCCCTATGAGCCCTGGGCCACATCACTTTGACCTGGTGGGGTTGTCCTCAGCCACCCTTCCCATGCACAAAGGAGGAGCCATGGCACAGTGCCACAGACGGCTGAGTGAAATCCAGCCCCCACCGGTCAATCGCAACCTCAAACCTGACCGGAAAGGTAAGAATGGTTGGTTGTGGGCAAATCTTTCCAGGAACCCTTGTATTCCTGTAATACTTTGGACTGGACCTGTCACCTTGTGCACACTCAGTAGAGTCCTCTACAGGGTGCGCTTTGCTACTGCCAGCACAATCAGACATTCGGATCTTCCCCATCCCATTCCTCATTCACAAGGACTATGGTGTAAATGCAGCTTTCATGATGGTTGAACAGCCTATCTCAAACCCCTCCTGGACTTTACAGGAGATACGTGTCACAGGCAGGATCTCACCCCCTATGCCTTCTCCTCTCCTTACTCTTCCAAAATCTCTGTTGTGTTCAAGTGACCCAAATTTCTCCTACTGTTTCCTACTGGCTGGATCTAGACAGCTTTTTCTTTAGGGTGTTGCCTACATCCTCCAAATCTCTTCCCAGACCATCACCTGTCACGTTACCAAGGAGATGCTGAGGAGGAAGGCTCCCATTATTAGGGAATCATCACCTAACTCCATCAATGTTCTGAGCTGGGGCCAGAGCCCAGAAGTCTTCTCTTGCACCTCATGAAGCAGACATGATGAGAAGAGCTTTCCTGTCACCCTGCAGATGCCCTTTCCCATTCTCTATGGGGAAACAGTCTGACTGGAGGCAGTTCAGGGTTGGCAGAGCTTAGTCTTGTCCTCATCTAATGGGTTATCACGGCTCCTTAATGAATAGGTTTATTATACTCTGGATTTGGGCATTTCTAGCAGATCTCCTTTCCCTGGGATGTACATACCCCTTTGGGGGCTACTTTGGGGCTGTGGGTTCACTGTTTTCCCCCAATCCTGGCATGAAGGAGTGCAGGGGTTTTGGTTGAGGATATTTGTCATCAAGGAGGGCTGATTAGCAGAACAGGAAGCAATTAGCAGTTTGCTAGGGACCCTCTCATGCTAGTCATGGACACTGACTTGAGCAAACATGCTGTCTCTGAGTAAAGGCTTTTCCCTTCCCCAGCAAAGCCTTCGCCGCTGGACCTGAGGAACAACACTGTCATTGATGAGCTTCCCTTCAAATCACCAGTCACAAAGTCCTGGTCCAGGCCAACGTGAGTAATGGTTGGAGTGTGAGTTCTTGCTTTACTGCAACATCAGATCTCTGATCTTGCTCTCATTGGTGTCCACATGTAGCCACCCTCTAACCTCTGCCATGGATTAAACATCACTGGCTGAGTGCAAGGGGGATATCAGCTGCTCTTCTGCCTCTGCTTGTAGTAGAGGTTTCTTCTGGCCCACCATCCCTTTTTGTTGAAGGGCCCCTTTGAATAAAGCTAGAAATGAACCCAGACTTTGGATGCAGACCTGAAAGTCCTCAAAAGCTGGATGATCCCTTCATTCTTCATTGTGTTCATTGTCAAGTTTAAAAATATGAGCTGCAGAGCTAGGTCATGCCATGCAAAAATATGCATTGGGATGAAAGTCCACCTTGCCCAACACTCTACAACCATCAGGGACCAGCAGGAGCTATCTGGGAAGAGAGTCATTTATGGAGTAATACTTTTCTAAAATATCCTGTTACACCATGGTGATTTGGGGCTCAGGGGTTACCTTGGTCATATCATGGCCAGACTTAGAGTCATATCATAGAATCACAGGATGGTTTGGGTTGGAAGGGACCTTTTAAGGTCATCTAGTCCAACTGCCCTGCAGTCAGCAGGGACATCTCCAACTAGGTCAGGTTGCTCAGAGCTCCAAACAACCTGACCTGGGATGATTCAAGGGATGGGACATCTACCACATCTCTGGGCAACCTGGGACAGTGTAAACTCAGAGTAAAGCATTTCTTCCTTATATCTAGTCTAAATCTTCCTATTTTAATTTAAAAACATCACCCCTTGTCCTGCTGAAACATGCCCTGCTAAAAATATTGTCCCCATCATTCTTATAGGCCCTTTTATGTACTGAAAGGCTGCAAGAAGGTCTTCCTGGAGCCTTCTTTTCTCCAGGCTGAACAACCCCAACCCTCTCAGCCTTTCTCCATAGCAGAGATGTTCCATTTCTCTGCTCATTTTTGTGCCCTACTCTGGACCCACTCCAACAGGTCTATGACTTTCCTGTGGTGAGGATTCCAGAGCTGGATGCAGAACCGGATCAGATGTTGTGAAAATAGAGGAGCTTCTGTCTTGGACCCCTCACAAGCTTAGTCAAGTGCTTTAAGAGCCAGAGTCATATTCCCCACAGTAGAGTTGCTGGCAGGAAGATAAGTTTGTTTGGGTCAGGATTTCACATGAAAGCCCAGCATGTGGCCAAGCAGCTAATTAAGATCCCTTGAAGATATTTCCTATTTCTGGGATCTGACAACTCCTGGAGAGCTGTGGCTCTGTCACAGGGTCTGTAGTCCACCATGACTCAGGACCCAGCTGACCCACCCCAACTTGGTTTCAAAAGGGGCACATGGCATGATGCCACATCCAGCTCTCCCAAAAAAACCTTGTTGTGGTCTCGAAAGGCAAGGTGACACTGGGATGGTCTGGCTGAGCTGTGTTTTGATTGCCTTGAAAGCAAAGCCTAGCCTCAAGGAAGTCTGCAAAATGAAACCAAAGCAGTTCAGAGCAAAGTCCTGGTGGCCAAAAATAACAGGATTCGCACAATTCCAGCTCTGCTGCTAATCCATGCTCTGATGTTGTCCAATGAAAGGCAGAAGCAACGCGTGGCTGTTGTGACTCCTGTAATAAATTGGATTGTGTGGAGACTGACTGCAGGGCATGAGGGCTGTGTGCTGAAAAAAAAAGCAGAGGAAACAGCAAGCAGAGTTTGATTGACAAGATGTCCAGCCCCAGAGAAGCTAATGGATTTTTCCCTTATCAGCTAATCATATGACCCTGCCTTTACCGCAAGGCAACAAATAGCTTTTTAAGACACAAGCTTTAATGCCAGATGCTGATTGCATTATGTTATTCTGTATAATCAGATTTGGCCAATTGAAAGCAAGACAATGCCTGGGAGGTTTTGTTTTCGAGAAAAAAAAATCTAATGGGGCCATGCATGGTAAACAAATTCTGGGGCTGGGGTGAAGTTGGAGTGTGAGAAGCTCCACCAAGGCAGGGCAGGCCCTGCATCCTCCACAGCTGAATATTTCCTGTGAGATAAAAGAGTTCAGGGAAGCTGATTTATGTAGGCAATATCAAGAGAGTTAAGAAAAAAAATAACCAAAGAAGTCTTAACTCATTGATTTCTGAACCATGGGAAGGTCAGATTAGAACTTCAATGCCCCAAGCTCTTCATCATGCCCAGGCCCCACATGTGTGCATGGTAATGTTTAGAGGCATCAGGTACTACCTTCTCCCATCCTTCCTTGGCATTGGACAAGCAGCACACTTTGAACCATCACTAACATGTTGACCTTTGTCCTCACAGGCAGACCTTCAATGCTGGTTCTTTGCAGTACTGTCGCCCTGTCTCCTCCCAGAGCATCACCAGCACTGACTCAGGAGACAGTGAGGAGAACTACGTGGCGATGGTAAGGGATCACAGCTAAGATACATGGTCCTGGCAGTATGTTTACATTCCCCAGCTCTGCAAACACATTCCTAGCTCATGAGATGGAATTGCTCAGATAGCACCATGATGAATCTGGTGTACACCCTCGTGTACATCCTTACTTACACAAAACAGTCATTTTTGTTCCTAAAATGATATGTCCCACTGGAGTTTTAACTGTGTATGAGAGCAGGAACATATAGCACCTACTTTGCCAGGATTTAAGAGGGGATAAAAATGTCTGTGGACTGTCACAGTCTATTTTCCTAATTTAAGTTGATTTTTTTTCAGAGTTGTTTTTTTTGTCTCTAATAGCTGCTGACATCATGTTGGTGTGGAGGGCAGGGGCTATCAGAGCAGCAGCAGGGAGTGGCAGTGCTTACAGGGAGGGGATTTTGTCTCTCTTTGCAGAGCTGTTGAAGCATATTTTTGAGGCTGTGTAACTAAGGGGGTAGAGGAAATCTGTGCTCTGTGGAGCATGAAGATCCCAGAGCTGGTCTGGCCTCGCTGAGGTGTGGTTCCTGGAAAGTGCTGAAGCCCATGGCTGATGTCAGGCGTGTGAATAAAACCAGCACAAAGGCAGCAGAACTGCTCTGATACATAATCACATCAAGAGCATGAGCTCAAAATATTTGTTAGCACAGTGTACAATATATGTAGAACCCCAGAGGTTCTGCATGCTCTGCTGTCATAGAGGTAGGTGAGCAAATATCCAGGCTGAGACCTCTTTTAAATGTGCCACCAAGGCGTTGAATTGCCAGATCTCTGTTGATTCCTTTTTTTTCTTTTTTAATTTTAAACTTCTTCCCATTTTAATCCTCATTATCTTTCCTGTCTCTTCCCTGCATTAGCAAAACCCCATTTCTGCTTCTCCTGTTCCTAGTGGCACCAACAGCCCAGCGCCTAAAAAGAGCTCGGGGAGTGTGGATTATCTGGCCCTGGACTTCCAGCCGAGCTCACCAGGGCCACACAGAAAGGTATGGGGTAGTGATGCACATTTAAGGGGCTTTATGCATGCTGTCAACAGCATGATCCAAAGTTCTAGGCAGTGTTTGTTGAGTGGTAACCTCAGAGGTGTGGTTTCTTTCCTGCAGATCTGCTGCTATATTTATTCTAGATCAGACTCAGTCTCTCTTGCCTGTCTGCAGCCTTGCTGGAAGTGTTACCAAAAGCATGGATGTGCAGGCTGGGCAGGGATTCTCATGGGAGAAAAAAATCCACTGGAGATTGTAAATCTTGTGGTGGAACAGAAATTGAGCTAGAGATGGTAGATTCAAAGGCTGCCAGGAGGAATCTCAAGAAATATCAGGATTTTTTTTTTTCTTCCTTGAGAACAACAGATCCTCCAAAACCAGATTTAGGTTTTCTACCTAAGATATTTTCAGGAGCTCATTCAGAAAATGCAGGACACCTCTCTCCTACCACTCGAGTGCTTTTAAAGGGTGCCATTGGGCAGGAAAAAATACAAACTGCTTTCAAAAAGCAAAGCTGATGTTGGATTATGTTGAGCCAGGTAGGGCTGAGAAGGTAGAGCCCCAGGTCTCTGCTTTCCCATTGCACCACAGTCAGTGTCATGTGTGTAAGATGCAGAGAAGACTGAAATCTTCTATCCAAGACCCTTTGGGAGGCCAGAAAGAAATCAAGCAAGCAAGCAGGGGAGGTGCTGGTAGACTTGCAGCTCCCATGGTGCTGTGGTGGGAAGGAGCAAGTGGAAAGAGCTGGGAGCTGATGAGTGACCAGGCGGTGGCTGTGTTTCTCCTCCCTGCAGCCCTCCACCTCATCGGTCGCCTCGGATGAGAAGGTTGATTACGTGCAAGTGGACAAGGAGAAGACGCAGGCACTGCAGAGCACCATGCAGGAGTGGACTGATGTGCGGCAGTCCTCGGAGCCTGCCAAGAGCACCAAGCAGTAGCTCCTGGGGCAGGCAGAGAAAGAGGCAAATGTCCCAGTGGTGTTCCCAGCTCCACTTGGGCTGGATTTCTAAGACTTGTCTAGGGAGAGGAGGGGGGAGGGGTCTCCTCATTTTTATTTTATTTTTTTTCTTTTAAGACAAATAAGAAACTTAATTTCAGGGGAAGACTTGGCAGATACTGTTTGCCAGTGATAAAGACCAACTATGTTCGGTGGCTAGGTTTGTGCTTTAGCTGCTGGATGCACTATCCAGGAATTTTGACTTAGCAATACCAGGTTTCACCTGCACATCTTTTGCTTACAGCTATTAAAGCCACCTTGTATGTGCTAACACTGCATCATCTCTCCCCGTCTTCTTCCATGCCCTAGCCCCAAACTGTGCCATGCAGGTTTGCAGTGTCTCCCACAGGACATCATTCCTCAGCTCTGATTCTCCATTCCTTATGGTTGCCCTATTCTCTGCCTCCTCCCAGTCCCAAAACTGAGCAAGGACCATTCCTTTTGAAATCACTTTCATTGTCCCATCTCTTGTAAATATGTTCAAAACCTTTGAGGGGTATTCTCCTGGGGCACAGTACCCATAGTTTTGGTTGTGGTTGTTAACCTTCAGAAGCTTGAAGAGCATCCAGACTGTCCCACTGAGCAGACCTACAAGCCCAGGACTTGCCCCATCATACATACACATATATGCCAGCACATGCTCACACGCATGCATGCATGAAACAGCCAAGTTTGTTACAATGTCTTCTGCTGTTGAGACTCTCCAGCATCTCTCAAAGTCAATGTGTTGGAGAGATTGACTTTGGATGGCAGAATTTAAGCTCTGATCCACTGCATATCTGAAGCCAATTGCCTGTGAATCTGGCCCTAAGAGCTAACATCTGCCCTTTGTGGCACCAAAAGAAGCCCACTGAGTGAAAGTCCTACATCTGCAGCTGTCATGAGAAGCTCTGTGGTTGAGTGTGAGAGATGCAGGGAAGTTCTGGAGACTCTGTTCATCTGGCCTGGCACAAGGATGAGTGACAAGGAAGGGGTGAAAGGCTGTTGTGAGGACTGGGAGAAGGTGGATGCAGAGGTTGTTCTTGGGTGAAGAGGTCTGGTGGGGTGTATCTTGGAGGAAAGGAGTAGAGTAATTGAAATGTTGATTGATGGTGAGGCCTTAGGTCTGGGAAGAGGCTGATCAGGAGAGTCAGGACAAGGTGTCTCAGTATGAATGTAGCATGAGGTTGGTTTGTGGCAAGTGCGAAGGACTGGACTAGAGATTTTCTCCCCATCTTCAGCAATGTTTCTTCAACACAGAAATGCAGCTTGTTGGCACTAATGACCCTAAGGCTCTAATTATGGGTGGGAATCTGGGGATGTTGCCCCTTGCCAGCATCTTTGACGTATCCAGGCTTTGGGATCGCTCCCCAGGCAGCTGCCAGGTGCAGAGAGCCAAGAAGGAAGAGACAATTTATTGCAGAGATAATAATTCATGATCTTATGGAAACAGGAAAGACTAATGATTGCCATGGAGGAGCCTGATTGCCAGCCAGCAGGCGCTGACATGAACAAACAGGCTGGTGGCAAACGAAGGAGACATGAGAAAGATGAGGTAATAATGTTTATTAAAGAGCTGCAGCTATTCTTTCTGCAAGCTGAACTCCTCCCAGCACCACAGGCTCTGTGTTCCACCACCACTACCAAGTCGTATTGATTACTGATGCTTGAGCATTAACATTTGTTTAAGTTTGGCCTGAGTTTGGAAAGGGAGAAATGTCACCTGCACCCACATGGGGATAGGATACCAGTCCCTTAAGGGTTGTGTGCTGGTAACAGAAGTCTTGAATTTCCAACACCAGTTCATATTTTCTTCTTACATGCCATGGAAGTGAAGGATATTAATGGCAAAGCTCTGACAATCCCTTCAAGATGTTGAAATGTTGGCCTTTTGCAGGAATAATGAAGCAAATATCCTAATGCTCATAGTAAAAATGATAATCACCTAGGAAAGAAAAAAAATGCCCGAAGGGGAAGATTCAGTACCTCCTTCTAGTATATCCAGATGCTTTCTGAAGGTCAGGGAGTGTGTTACAACCTGCAAGGGCCTTTGTTTCTTGTGGGGAGCTTGCATATTTTCATGGTGAGATAATGAAATGAAGACCAGAAGAGAGTGCTTCATATTTCTATAGCCCCTTTCATCACTGCATCTCAGGGGAGACTAAATGTTGGGCCTGATCCAGAGCCCACTGAAGTGTGTGTTCACCCATCTGGGAGCAAGCTTCCCATCCCCATCCCAAAGTAAATGTGAGTCAAGTGGGAAGCTGACTTTTTTCCTATTTCATTCTCTAAACCATTAGGTGGACACAAGAGAAGATGAAGTTGGGGGAGAAGAGTTATGGGGCATGCTGGATGTATTTCCTTGCCAAAACTGTGCTGTTTTCCTCTCCTCACAATAAAATACAGCCATGTCTGGGATGGGTCTCAGCAGCAGTTTCGGGAGTAGCTCTTCATGCTGCTTTGGGTCTCTCTCAGTAAAACAGTGCAACTATTCTGGAGATGAAACTAAGACCAGCTCCAGGCTACAAATATCTTGAACCAGACCAAAAGCCTGGAGAGATCAAGTGGTAACTCATGCTCAGATTAAGTCTTTTTCTCCACCTGGGAGAAACAAGTCCCCAAAGTACCCTGAAAGTGGGTAGGTGAGGAGGAGGCAGCAGCATTAGTCATTTCTGATGGTGCAATGGCTCGATGGGTTGGGATGCGTTGTGCTGTGCCATTGCCTTGTGCTTCCATGCTGGGACTAGATGCATCCAGTGCCCCATTCCCACATTTAATCTCAAGCATTAGTTAAGATTGGAAAAGCCCTTTGTGGTATTGGAGAAATGAATCCTTTTTCTCCCCATCCCACCAGTGTCTATCTGGGGCAAACTCTGGCATGGGATATCTCTTTTCCCAGGCTCAGACACTCTGTTTTGATGATTTGCTTTCATGAGCATCCCTAGTAACTGGGTTTTTGCATTTGGAAGACCAAGAACCAAAACATTAAAAAAAAACAACCCAAAGTAGCTATTTTGCAGCTGCTGGTTACTGATCCCTCTCTGCTTTAGAATCATAGAGTCATTATGCTTGGAAAAGACCTCCGAGGTCATCGAGTCCAACCATTAACCTAACTCTACCATGCCCACCACTAAACCATGTCCCAAGTACCACATCCACGTTTTTTTGCTGTAAGGCCTTTGTTTTCCCAGAAAGAGAGATATTCCTCCATATTTTTTTCCCTGCTCAGCACCAAGCAAATGGCCCCTCCAAACTGAGTAGCAGCCCATAGACTCTATTCATTGCCATACAGACATGACTACACCAACCCCTCCTGCAAGCTGTTAAGTAATCAATGGCTGCAGTGGAAATAGTCATTCCTGAGGGTTGCTGAGCTGATTACAGCAGTCCCTGATGATTAATGTTTGTGCAGTATTTAGTCTTAAACCATATTGAAAAGCAGCTGCTTTAATTACACGGACTGCCAAGAACTTTGTCCTGGAGGCACTGAGTTTATCACATCCACTCTACTTGGATGCTCAAGTATGACTGAGTCCTTTTGTTCCAAATAGGTATTTTAGGAAGCTGAGAACATTGCAAATGAGTCATTTTCATAGCCATTAAACTGGCTTGGGCCTTCATGTCAGACCCTGCTCTTCAGCTCTACAGTCACAGTTAAAAGAAGGGATGTGCTTGCATCTGCGCGTGCCCTCACGGAGAAGGGCTGTCTGTGGGACGAGCATCATGACTTCAATACTTCATTTTATGAAGTATGGCTCAAAGCTCTCCCTGTGCTTTAAAATGACTAAGCTGGTGGTGTTAAAGGCAAAAGTCTCCTAAAGTGTGTATCCCTTGCTGTGGGTGGTTTGACGGCTGCTCATAGTACCTTTGTCTGGTGAGATGTGTGAGCTGCCTTGGAGCTGAATGGCTGTGAACTGTCATTTGAGTGTTCAGTGAGAACATACATTTCCAGCTCTAAGTGGATGCCAGACTTAGGCTTAGTGTCAAGAAAAAGAAAACACATGTGAGTGTAGATTGTGCCAAGCCAAAGCTGAGTGTCTGGCAGATAGGGCCAAATCCAGAGATGGAACCAAAAGATAGATAAAGCTTGGGTTGACTGAGGCCTAACTGGGATGGATTAGGACTCAGGGCCACCAGCCACTGACAAGGGTATATGGGGGAACATGAGGTTGGAAGGAGAGAAGGCAGGAGAGTTTGCCAGCAAGATTTGAGTCTTGGTCCTCTTCCTGTGCTCCTTTGGCATGAGTCTTGAGTCAGATACATCAAGAAGATCTGTGAGTTGTGGAGTGGGGTTTTGCTCAGTAAAAGCCATGCACTGGTGGGAGGAGAGCTCCCACCACTCTCAGGACTTACCTAGGGCATTTCATTCTCAAGGGGCTCATCCTGCCCAACAGCATGATGCCTCAGTGCACAGGCTTTCAAGGGGCCCTGGTCCATGCACCCAGCTTCTCCTGGTGGGAGAAGCTCTACCAGGAATGAGGACCAGAACATGCTGGAAGACACCTTGCTCTGGAGCTCCCATGAGCTGGTTATGGTGCAGTAGTGCCATGACTTCACAGGATTCTCCCACAAGATGCTACAAGATGTCTGGCTGAGACAACTGTGCAGTGGCTTTGCGCCTACAGAGAAGCCCTACTTGTCTTGGGAAGGGCGAAGAGCGAAGTCTAACCCCAACCTCAGCCAGAGGACATGCATGGCCATCAAAGACCCATCAAGAAAATCAGAGTCCAGCATCAAATCACAAGGGCCAATAAACAAGTTTAGTGAGTCCAAGTGCCTCTCTTCTTTGCCCAGGAAGCACCATCTTGCCCATGTGTCCAATGGTCTTCAATTGTTAATGAGCCTCTTGCAGGGAGAGATGTGTACCTTTTGGTCATGATTTCTTCTTGGCCTGGAGCAGTTCATCCCTCCATCATCTTGTCCTTGGTATCTCATCCTTGTAGTTGCAATTTTATCTCCTTGTTTGCAGTCCCTGGAGTTGTGCTGTTAATCAGGTTTCTACTTTAGTGGCTGCTGAAAAAAGCTGAGCAGTACCAAGGTGTCACCAAACAACTCTCTCCCCACCAACCCATGGCCATTCAGTCCTAGCACATGGTGTCCAAATTTTAACACTACTCAGCAACATCTGGAGCAGAAGCTGGACCACATGGCTCCATCTCTTGAGCTAAAATTGTTTGTCAGTGAACTTGCTGCCAATCAACAGGCTCTTAATATTTGATGCAGCCCATTGCTAACACATAATGGGTTCATTTGTAGGCCAATGCATAGACTACATAAGAGAGGTTTGCCCCAAGACCAGAAGATAAGAAACCATCATTTTTATTATTGTTCTTGGGTGACATCACACTTTATCTTCAGGTGGGATGAGGGGGATTAATTTGAGCTCTGTGTTCCACTTTTTCTCCAGGTTATAAAATGAAGATTTTTTTTAATACTTTTTTCCCCACCTCACAGATGCATCCTGAAGTGTCATTAATTGACATCTAATAATATCAAGAGCCTGCAAGCATTGCCCAGTGCTACCCTGTTGTCATGCCCAGCATCACACATGACTCTGCACAACTCACTCTGCAAAACTCGTTAAATAACACCTCATCCTTAATTGCCAAGGTGGAAAAACCTTGGCAGGATTTTCCTTCTGAGAAAGGTGGGATGGGAAAAAGCCATTTGCACAGTTTCAATGTTTTGCTGCCATGCTGACCCTCAAAATACAATGTTTCATTTGAGAGCCCTTTGGATGTGGTGGCTGCAGCGTGTAGTGGAAAAGGAAAGGGAGCAGGACCCTGGGCTCCATGGGGAGCCCACCAATGAATCCAGTAGGGTTAGGACCAAACCTTTAGAGTAGTTATGCCCCACTCAACCCAGCCCATGGCAAAGTCAACAAGTCCCCACTGACTTTGAGCATTGTTGCGTGGGAACAGACCGAGCCAAATTAAGGTAGTTGCTCCATTTGTTTCTTAACCTGCTGTGAGGGGGGGGGTTGCAGGGATGTTTTGTGTGTTTCAAAGCCTATGACTGTTCTTAAAGAGGAGTATTTTTAATTTGGGGGGGTTGCATTTGTAGAAGGAAGGTCAAGAGTAATCTGTGGCAAACTGTACAGTACTTGTCTTCTTGTGGTGTCACTGTTTGAATGGTTATTAAGTTTTCAAATCACTGTGGACAGCTAATCACTTAAGTTATTAATTTATTCTTTGGGGGTTTGTTGTTTTGTTTTTTGTTTTTGTTTTTTTTTAAGTAATTTGAAACAATTATTTATCCTGTAAATCAGTCTTGAGTGAAGCCTAGATAATACCTTTTTTTGCTGTTAATAAACATGGTACATGGCCTGAAGTGAAGGTGATCTTGTTTTTAAGTACTGTATATGCAGCAGGAAAGCAATGGGAAAATAAAAGAATGATAATAAAAAGGTATCTCTCACTGGTGACTCCCAGCATGGATTCAGAGTGGGGAGAGAAAGGGGAGATTAATGACTGGTTCAAGCTGAAATTTGCATTGCCTTTAAAGCCTTCAGAGCATCTTCCCAGCATGTTGCCAAGTATCTCCTACAGCTTTGTGTGTCCTGTCTGTGTAATGAGGACCTTCAGGCTGCAGGTAGGATTTTTCCCTACTTCCAGAACCCAAACTGTGTGTTCTTCAGCTGCTAAACTGAATTTCGTACTACATGTCTGCTCCAGAGATACACTTTGGTGTGTGAAGATAAATGCTGTCTTCCTTGCCCATCTGTAGCTCAGCACCATTAAGCCCCAGCTCAGGACACCAAAATCATCCATCAGAGCTAAGCACATGAAAAGTTCTTTTTCCTCAGAGTTACATGTTCAAGTCCCCGTGCTTCAAGAGACTTATATTACTTAGGGGAAAAAAAACCCAGACACCTGGGGATAGACACCTCACAGCACAACCCCTGTAACCTCCTTTTCTAGACAAGAGTAGGATCACCTCACATCTGCATCACATCTGGGATCCTGAACCTGGAGCTCAGGACCCCACGTGGGCTGTCCTTGGCCAGTGGCATGTGTGACACTATGGGCCAACCTATTATCTATACTACAGTATATACTTTACTAACATTCCATAAACAAATATTACCATTATTACAAATTCTTATATTAAGGTAGTATATACTCTAATCAGTATAACATAGATAGTAATATACTGTACTAATGCTATACTAGACTTCTGTAAGGCCTTTGATACCATCCCCCATAACATTCTTGCCTCCAAGTTGGAGAGAGATGGGTTTGCTGGATGGACTGTTAGGTGGACTCTCCACACACAAGAGGAGCTCACCTCAGAAAATCACGAGGAAAAAAAACAAGATACATGCAGGGAAGAGCACAGTTATGATACATCCTCTCCCTTTTCCATATTGGATTGATTATCTGACTTCATTATTTAAATGAGGATCTCATCAAGGCAGAGACAGTCGCCTGCAAAAGCAGCTTCCAGCACGTGGTGCAGAACGTGCCTCCAGGTGACACTCCAGCCCAAAGCAAGGAGCTGGCAATGACAGCAACATGAAAGCTTTTGGCAGCTTCTTTGAACAGGAGGTTCATAAAAGTCTGTTAATGATTCCAGGGAACACTGTACTTTTTGTATAACTTTAGCTTTGGGTCCATATTTATTTCCTCTTAGCACCACTTTAAGTCTAGCAAGCTTAAATACAGCAAACACTCCACTGCTCATCGATAGAATCTCACTGACAGGATTGTGATCTGCATTCAGAAGGCACCAAGCTCCGGGGTGGGGGACCCCTTCCCACCTCTGTATTCTCCCCTCTTCCAAGCCACCACTCGGCAGTGTTGTCTCTCGCCTGTGAGGTTGGATGCTTGTGTCCCATCAGCTTCCCCGTGTTTTTTTGACTCATCAGCCCCCTATCTATAAGTATTGCAGTAAAACACTAAACCTGTATGTTCAATTAATTAATTTCCTTTATTTATATATAGGAAAGGCAATAAAAGAATATGACAGTATACACCAGAGATTTGATCCCAAGTGTCCTCTCTAGCAGAATTACTGCTTACATTATCCATAGCAATATCTGTGCTTTGCCTTTTCCTCCATCACAACACAATATTCCCACCCCAATACCCCACAGTCAGGATTAGGTCCTGCACCCAGGGCCTAAGGCACACATCTCTGCTACTTGAGCTAGAGAAATCTCTACTACAGGTGTGAGGGAGGAGCAGGCAGGGACAAAGGAGGGAGCCATTGTCCTGTACATGCCCTGTCTACGGCTTGGGTTGGCTACCTACCATCAAAATCAGCCCCTGTCCAATAAATGATTTATATAATACATTGTTTTACATAGTATGTGTTTATATAGGGTGGATAAAACAGATCTGCTTGGGCTACTCTCCCTGCAGAACAGCATTTTACAAAAATAGCTAATGGGTTTAGGGGAAGTATTATTATTTGCTGCTCTGTTCAAGGTATCTCAAAGGAAAGCCCAAGTTGTGAAGGGCAGATCCAGCCCAGAAAGCCATGAGATGACAGCAGCAGAAAGAGGCTAACGGAGTCCTGAAGACACGTCTGGGAAAAACAGCTGTGTGTCTGAGCCTGCTGTGGATACTAACAGCATCCAGAGGTCACCAGGAAGAGAACAGGGCTTTGCTGGAGCCCAAAAAACCTAACTGGACCAGGTCAGTCTGGAGGTGTGTCAAGGCAGGTTCTCAAAACCATATTAAAAAAACCAACAAACAAGAACTAAGCAGATGTCCCCCTCAAACCCACCTCAGCGCCGTGAGAAGGTCTACAGATGGCATGTGCATGGGGTATCTCCATCCCTGAGGCCACGCTGGGTTCGTCTTCATCCCCATCCCTGTCCCTGTCCCCTCCTCAGGGGTGGATGGCTCAAAGCAGGCAAGACACATCTAGGCTGAAGCAAAAGGGCACTTCTCTGAGCTGTCAGCAGCTGCTCATCTCTGCATTAGCTTAGTTGCATTAAGGCGTGAAGACCAAGTGCGTAGGAAGCAGTGGGACCCTCCAGGGGCCTCCAAATCTACCCCTGAGTCTGTTTCCATTGACAAGTTTCCCAAATCCTCCTCCAAGAAGCTCACTGTCATCAGGTTGAGGAAAAGGAGCCTCTGGCTTCAGGTTATCCCTGTGGACATTGACTAGCTGGTTTAACCTGTTGGCTAGAAGACAAGTCCATGAAAGGAGCCGGATCCACCTCCACCCGCTGCCGGGCTGCAGCCCCCTGAGGAGTTGTCATCATCCTTGTCCCTGTCAAAGTCTCTCCACCACAGTGGGGATTTCGGCAAGGCAGAAATGTAGGCAGCTCTGTTCCTTGCTTCTTTTTCCTGCTCCTGGGAGAAGGAAGGGGGAGAAATAACTCAAGGATATCTGCAACTAAACAACCCAGGTTGGGGTATGCTCCTACCTCCCTGAGGAGCCAGGAAGATGTGTGGTTGCCCCTCAGAGCCTCCTACAAATTAAAGTAGGGTGAGAAGGACACATGTTCATAGAATCACAGAATCATTAAGGTTGGAAGAGACCTCTAAGACCGAGTCCAACCACCTATCACCCCCAGGCCACTAAACCACATCTCTCAGTACCACATCTATATGTCTCTTAAACACCTCCAGGGATAGTGACTCCACCACCTCCCTGGGCAGCTTGTTCCAATGCTTAACAACCCTTTTGGTGAAGAAATTTTTCCTAACATCCAATCTAAACGTCCCCTGGTGCAACTAGAGGCCATTTCCTTTTGTTCTCTCACTGTTAACCCAGAAGAAGAGACCTACCCCCATTTCACTCCAACCTCCTTTCAGGTAGTTGTAGAGAGTGATAAGGTCTCCCCTGAGCCTCCTCTTCTCCAGACTAAGCAACCCCACTTCCCTCCGCTGCTCCTCATGAGACTTATTCTCTAGACCCCTCACTAGCCTTATTGCCCATCTTTCCCAGGCACTTAGGAGTAAATTTCAGGCATAGCTGCCTGGGCCAGGCAACAGCACCCTGAGCACAGCCATGAGGTATCTTGCACCAACCTCAACACCCAACATCATTGGGACAATGCAGCTTGGGTGCTGAAAAGGAAAAGGGATTTGACCTTAGGGAGCAAGCAGGTGTCCAAACATGACCCTGCTGCTGCCCAGATGGGTGGGAATGTGGCCCATGTAGGAGTCCACTGCATGGCAGTGGGAGTTACCTGCAAGTAGAGGATGTTATCTTTGGAAATGGCTTCCATCAAGTCCTTGTGGAGGGAGGGTTCACTGTGCAGATGACCAGCCTCAGCCAGAGCCTCATGCAGCAGGCAGTTCTGCCTGCCTGGCCGCTGCCTGTAGAAGAGGACATAGGCAGTGTCCTTGGGGAAGAAGGAGGTGACGTTGCTGACTGATTCAAAGGAAGAGAAGGAAACTCTGGTGTCGTTGAACAGATACCACTGGATTTCAAAGTCCAACTGCTTGTCAGAAGCTGGTTTTAACACCCCATCTTGGGGTTGTCTGGGTGGGACAGTGTCGGTGCACTCCCTGGAGTAGCAGTAGTAGTGACCACTCTCAGAAGAGATGCCTGAATGCACTACCACACTGCAGAGGTCATACACAACAGACATGAAGCCACTTCCTGGGGCAGCCCTGTCCTTCCCGTGCCAGCAAACCTCCTTGGTTTCATCTGGGGTGACAAGGACAGGTAGCTTGAGCACCACAGGGATGGAGACATTGTCCAAGATCTTCTTCCTCTTCATAGTCCGTGGGTCAAAGGAGAACCGCAGCAGTGTGAGGATAAGGTAGTGTGGACCCTCTGTCAGCTCTGCCACCTTCTCAGCATCCTGCAAGGATGCACATTTCTCACAGTGATATTTATTCTCTGCTGTCAGTCTCTCGGGGGACAGAAAATAGTTGATCAAATCTGGGACGGATCTAGAGTCCTTGGGAGCACATGCCTGCTCTCCTAAAGCTGAGAGAGGGTCTTTGGCTGCATCCACGCCAACAGCATTGCCACTTGAGGGATTTGCTGCTTCTCCTGGCTCCTGGAAACCCAACGTTTCCACCAGCATCGCTGCAGCTGCAGGGTCTCCAGCTATGGGGGCCTTCCTTGGGATCCAGGGAGACCCTGTAATCTGGCTGGGGTTTTCAGGTGGCTCAATAAACTGTGGGCCAATTTCTTCCACTGGTAAAACAGATGTGCTCCCATGCATGTGCCTGTCTGGTGGGGGAAAAGCCAGGGACAGGTCTGTGAAGGCTTCTTCTCGAGAGGAGACATTCAGACACTTCAAGCAGCGGATCTTTGTCATCATTTTACCCCCAAACATCTTCTCAATCAACGTCTTGTTTAAGTAGTGATGCTCCACTGCCTGAGACATCAAGCTGGATTCCTTTAGTTTCTGGTAGATCCTTTTTCCAGTTTTTTCTTCTTCATGTAGTCTTTAGCAGGGGAATAATAAAAAGCTGTGTTATGCACCAATACAACACCAAGAGACAGTTTCTAAAGTAGGGTTTCTGTTCTTCACTCCAAGGGGTTAAGCCTGGTTAACCTGCTTGTGCCCAGGGGTCTGGTGCTGTGGGAGGAAGGTGGGGAGGAGTTGGGCAGGATTAGGGAATCTGAGGTCTCTATAAACCATTGAATCCCCACTTCTATAGAGGGATTGCTGCAACACCAGAGATTTGGGATTTCTAGATAAGGCAAAACACACAATTTACAGAGGAGGCTGAGTGGCTTGTCAGGCAAATCTCTAAACTTGGTACAATACCCTTTGCCTTCAGAGTGAAGGCAGAAATTTTCAAGCTAAACTGAGGTCTGACTTTGTCCCTAAGCCAGCCCAAACAGGGTTTTATCAAGGAACCCTGGACCAGTCTCACCATCTTGATGGGGACAATCTTATTTAGCAGGGCCTGTTTCAACAGGACGAGGAGTGATGGCTTTAAACAAAAACACGGAAATCAGACTCTCTCAACTCCTCCAGGTCCCAGTGCTTGCTCTATTTGCTCATTGGTCAGCATTAAATATCATGTCAGGTATAGGAATTCTCTTCTCACCAGGCTCTAAAATCACAGTGCTTGGCACCTACCGGTCCAGCAGGTACTTGAGATACTCGGAGCAGTCCTGCTGAGCACCAGGGGTGAACCAGGGTGGCCAGGAGGCAGAGAGGAAACTCTCAGGTGAGATGGCAGGTCGCTGGCAGCAACACAGAAAAAGAAGTGTATTTAATCTGGGGGATTTGGTTCTCACTTCACACAGCAGGGATGGAGAGGGGAGAGGAGGGTATTTTTGGCTGCTTCTCTGGGAGCAAGGTGTGCTTGTGTGTCTGATAAGGTCCCAGTTTTATCCCCTACAAGGGCTAATGCAAATACATGGGAAGATTTTCCTAGTTTCCTGCAAGCCAGGACTGTAAGGATGAATTTTTGCTACTATTTTACACACACTTCTATAAAATAGCCAAGTGTTTAATTTCTTCCTTCAATTTTAAAATGGTTTATTGACATGACCTAGAGACCTCTACTTAATTCAGCCTGAATTTAATTTGATGCTCCATTTAATTTGATCAGGACCTCTCTCACCAAATCGTTTCATAAAAAAACACAAAGCAAAATATCCACTAAAGTTCCACTCATCATTCTGATCACTGCAGGCAGGTAATCTGCATTAGTGGATAATGTAATCACTGCCATTAGGAAGCTGCCATCTAATTAAAGTGAAAAAGACTCATCTTTGGCAAAGGAGTGAGTTTAAGAACAGCCTGAAGAAGAAAAATAACTAGAAGGCTATTAGGAAATTAGCAGGAAACTATTACCCCTAAACTACACAATAAGCAAATGTGCTTCTGTATTTGGCAATCAGATCACAGACACCCCAACATGCCATCAAAAACTAGACTCTTCTGTGACCAAATATTAAATTTAACAGGTTGTCTATAATTTTCCCCAAGAAGTCACCTATAGTGACATAATACCACAATGCAACAAGCCAGCTCTGTCAGTCAAGGCTTGGAAAAGGGAGAAGCTCACATGACTGCTTTCACAGCAAGGGAAAATTCACTGGATTCACTGGAAAATTCACTTTCAAAATCATCTCCTACTAGGGACAGAAGATGTCTGCTTGACACCAACAGGCTTTTCAGCTGGGCACCTATGTAAACTCTTACAGAATGAATTTCATTGTCAAAACTATTAGTTATTCCATCAGTCCAGCCCAGGAAGACCCCAGGCTGAAGACAGGCACCCTGCTAGTGAACAGAGCATGCTTTCATGGGTGATAGAAGCTTGCCTCCTCCATCCCCAAAATTAGCCTCTTGCATATAAACAAAATTGGTCCAGTTAGAAAAACCCACCAAGATCCACAACTCCTTATCAGCACGTTGGAGTCAGCAGGAAGCAACTTGGAGACGAGCCTTTCCGCAGCCAAGAGCCCAAACAAATAACTAGAACATGAAATAATTACCTGACTGTGCTCCAAAAAAGCAAAGAGCCACTGGAGCTTTGTCATCAGGGGCTGGGAGTTGCCCTCAGTTAGATTCAACACCGAATGCCGAAAGCTGCGAAAGATACAAACCGTAAGATGGAAAAAAAATCAGTACAGGACACAATGAGCAACCTCTGGAGCAGTCTTGAGTGGGAGCAAGGGAGCAAAAACTCACTCTGAAGCCATGAAAAGAGATTGGATGATGCTGTTCATGTAGCAGGTGTTGCCCAGATTAATTAACCCAATCTTTCCTGTCTCCGATTTGGATGCCAGGCGTGGGTAGAAACAGGCCAGCTCATTCTTCTGGGAGGTCCAAGCATTTTGGCCCAAGAGGTGTTTAATCCTGTCTTCATTTGGAACAGGAAGAGCCTTGGAAAGAGAGATGCCTTGTGAATTGTTATCTTTCCACGTGAAGAATTAGTACAACTGGACAACTGCAAAACTCCTCAGCTAGAGGTGTTCACCCAATGCATTTCTCCTGCTCTTCACGTGAACATGCATCCATGCAAGGAAATCTTCAGCTGCTAGTATTAGTCTTTTAGAGGCATTCAAGATTAAAGTTACAGCCAAAACACACAGACACAATCAGGACCTCCATAAGAGGAGTATCTTCCCTCAACTTGCCTACAGGGGGGCTCAAACTCAGAATTTTAAACCTGTTCTACTACAATTTGAGGTGTGGAGGTTAGGACACCCCCACCAGTAGGACAGTCCCTCTGCACTAGGCTGCAAATTAAGATTCCATTTCCATACAGTAAACAGAAAAATGGCTTACTTTAATTGCTTCTAGGACTGGCTCATAGAGGTCTGGAAATCCTGAGAAGCGGAAGAACATGCAGTGGATAAGCTCAGCCAGCTGCTCCAGGGAGCTTGTGGCAGAGTTGGAGTCCTCCTTCTTCAGAGCAGCCACCAGCCTGGGGACGTGAGGAAGCAGCTGGAAAATGAAAATTCACTACATCAAAAATGGCTCCAAATGACTCACAGAGCTTTAACACACTTGCAGAGAATGAAGTTCACCCCCAGGCAGAAAGTCAACAGGAATTGGCTTCAGTCCCATTCTGGACTTCACCTTTCATCCTATGAACTCAGCAAAAACTCTTCTGCTGACTTGAGCAGTGCATATCCTATAGATCTTAGAGAGTTTTGTGCCATGTGACACCTGCAGCTTTGTTCTGCTGCCTTGCTGGGCTGTGATCACCATTCTTTGCACACATCAGTGTCTACTGAATCACACACCCATGGTGGAAAGGAGCATTATATGCTGACTGCCCAGTGCAGGGAGCCAAGCCTTCAGTACTGGGGCCTGTTCTATTTAACATCAACAAAACCAAATGTCAGCTCACAAAAACCCCATGCAATGCTACAAGCTTGGGGCAGAGAGGCTGGAAGGTTGCCCAGCAGGAAAGGACCTGGGGATATTAGCTGACAACCAGCAGTGTGTTCAGGTGGCCAAGAAGGCTAACAGCATCCTGGTTTGGATCAGCAATAGCGTGGGAAGCAGGACTAGGGCAGGGATTGTCCCCCTGTACTTGGCACTGGTGAGGCCACACTTCAAATCCTGGGTTCAGTTTTGGGTTCCTCACTCCAAGAAGGATGTTGAAGTGCTGAAATGTGTCTAAAGAAGGGCAATGAAGCTGGGCAAGGGTCTAGAGCACAAGTCTTGTGAGGAGTGGTTGAGGAAACGGGTTGTTTAGCCTGGAGAAAAGGAAGCTCAGGGGAGACCTTCTTACTCTCTACAGCATCCTGAAAGGAGGCTGGAATGAGGTTGGTCTCCTCTCCCAGATAACAAGTGATAGGACAAAAGCAAATGGCCTCAAGTTGCACCAGGGGAGAGTTAGATTGGACACTAGGAAAAACTTCTTTGCTAAAAGGATTGTCAAGCCCTGAAACAGGCTGCCCAGGGCAGTGGTGGAGTCACCAGCCATGGAGGGATTGAAAAGATGTGGAGATGTGGTACCAAGGGATGTGCTTTAGTGATGACCTGGCAGTGCTGGTTAACAGTTGGGCTCAAAGATCTTAAGTCTCTTCCAACCAAAATAATTCTGTGATCAATAACAGATGAATTAGCCTACAAGAAGTGTTGTCTGGTGTGCTGTGTTCTATTTTATACTGTATGAACTGAACTGGAATTGGAATGGTCAGATGGCTAGTGACACAAACAGCACATTTGCTCTCTTGCTTTCTCCTAGAAAATTTCAAAAAGCAGCAGCAGCCACCAGCACCAATGATCCATTGCTCATGGGCACCCTCTGCTGACCCTGCAGCTGCACAGAGAATTAGGAACCTGTTTCTAACTCTGCAGATGGGCTGGTGACCCTGGGCACTTAGGCAACCTTTTTCATATTTATATTTTATGTTATTTTTACCCCAAAACAATCCTGGAGTAAAGTCTCAGGATGCCCAGTCCAGCCATTACTAGTCATCTCTTCCTCCCTTTGTCGTACTCTCTTCTTTTTCTCTCTCTTTTTATTTCTCCTCAAAATGTTGGAGATTTTAACTATATCCTTTCCAACAGGAAAGTTTTGCTGGGGAAGGAAATGAATCCCAGCACCATTTCATACATCAATATTTTGCCCAGCTGTGACTGGGACAATTCTCAAAACCCTTCCAGAGTGCCAGGACAAACACTAAAATATAAGAAGCAAGACAGGTTTATGCCCTGTTTTGTTAGAAATAGGGAAGGAAATTCATGCTGACTGGGTTGCAGATGGAAACTTCCAGCCAAGAGCAACCTACAGCTTTTGAAGTGCTTCAACATTTGGGTGTCCATTTGAAGACAATCTGTTGGAATTATCCTATTTTTAGAAATTGAAGAGTTTCTCAAGAAATTCAGACTCATTTAAAGTGTCTCTAGCTGAGGAATGAAAAAGCCTTCAGTTGAAAATGTTGGCTAGCTTTGCTTTTTTCCAGCCTTATCTGTTTATTCTGAGAACTCTAGGTGAAAAGCCAAATGTAAGAGCTTTCAGCGAAAAAGTATCAAATCAAACATTAATAGGAGTGATTTTCCATTACTGCTTTTATCAGTTCAATCACTGCAAGCATGCCTTTGTCTCCAGCCCTGTTTTTTAATTACAGCACTCCATTCTGTGAGAAGCAGAGCAGAGCCTCAGTGTCAATAGCAAAATAAAATCTAAAATGTCCCTGTGGAAAGGAAAAGAGGTAGAGTGGCCAGCAGGTCAAGGGAGGGGATTGTGCCTCTGCTCTGCTCTGGGGAGACCTCAGCTGCAGTGCTGGGGCCAGCTCTGGACTCCTCAGCAAAGGAGAGACATAGACCTGGTGGAGCAGGTCCAGAGGAGGTCACAGAAATGACCAGAGAGCTACAACATCTCTGAAGTAAGGACAGGCTGAGAGAGTTGGGGTTGCTCAGCCTGGAGAAGAGAAGGCTCCAGGGAGACCTTCTTGCAGTCTTTCAGTACTTAAAAGGCCCTAGAAGAATGATGGGGACAGGCTTTTTAGCAGGGCCTGTTGTGACAGGAAAAAGGGTGATGGATTTAAACTAAAAGAGGAGAGATTTAGACTACATGTAAGGAAAAACTTTTTACAGTGAGGATGGTGAAACACTGTCCCAGGTTACCCAGAGAGGTGATAGATGCCCCATCCCTGGAACCATTCCAGGCCAGGTTGTTTGGGGCTCTGAGCAACCTGATCTGGTCAAAGATGACCCTGTTGATTGGAGATGGGTTGGACTAGATGACCTTGAAAGGCCCCTTCCAATCCAAATCATTCTATGATTCTACGATGACCATGGCAATGCACTTGCCTATAGAAAACACTCCCCCAGCTGGTAAAGCACTGCAGAAAAAGAGAGGAGCATGCACACATTGCATACATTTCAAATCCGGAAGGGCCAAGCCCCAGCCAGCTTTATACTCATTTGTCCCTGGAGATGAGCCATCCATCTGGCAAGCCTCAAGAGAAATGGAAGGAACCATCAGAGGAGAAAGCAAATCCTCACTCCTTTGTGCCTCACTCTCTGACACAGGATGGTTGCAACTAGCTCCTTTTAGGCTCAGGATTTGCCTCCACATCTCAACACCAGCTCCATGGTGTCCAAAAGCTGTTTGGGCTACAGGAGAGGCTACCAGAGGCTATCTGCAGCTGTCAGGGCAGGCCACAAGTGGATGGACAGGTTTGGGTTCACATCACTTGGTGAAGTCAAGCAAATGAGTGAACTCTTTCCCCAATATCTCAGCATCTTTCATTGCTCCCCCAGCATGGTTATACTCCAGGCAATGCCCTCATCCAAGTGCTGGATGCAGCCTTACCAAGTGAAATGCTTCGTGGGAGTGCTGGAAGCTCAGCAGCATGTACTTCAATACAGACAAAGCCCCCTCTCTCACAATGGGGTACAGCAACTTGGAGAAGACCTGATGGGGTAGAAAAAAGGAAATTAGAAGGCAAGATGGCACTGGAACATGCAGGAGAAGGGGTTGTCAGGAAAGAGAGGAACTGGGCATCTACCACAGCTGCTGGGCTGTTCCTACTCCACAGTGGGTGTTGAAGCAAGCAGCCTTTTATTTCATAACCTTAAAGACATCACTAGCTTTGTATACCAATACCTAAAGAACTGCAGGTTGCTCTGGAGAACATAATTTCTAGATGCAAAAACAGTAGTAGCTCAGCAGCTCTGTCAGGGTTAGGGCTGGGCTGGCTCTTCCCAAAGGGGAAGAGAAAGGTAATAAGGGAGAGAGATTTATGGGTTGGAAAAAAGCCCTAGAAAAACTTAAATGAAACAGTAACAACAACAAAAAAAGCATAATAATGTTAACAAGAAAATAATGTACAAATATAAGCAAAGTCAATAATCTTCTTCCCAGAGTCCAGATTGGACCCAGCAGCAGACTGGAATGGGATTCAGGAACTGGCTTCAGGCACACATGGGCTGGTCTCCACAGGAGGAATAGTAAGCAAGAGCATTTCTGCACACCAACCCTTGGTACTAACTATACAGATCGAGTGTTACCACTTATAGAAGCAGACACTGTCTGCAGAATTATGCCATTAACTTCAGAAAGTGCAGTTACTTAGGAAAAAACTGAGTTTAAAAGTAAAATCACTGAATGGAGAACTGGTTGTCCTAGCTCATACCAGGACAACTCCCTACGCAGCAATGCAGTGTCTGTGAAGCGTCTAGGGGACACAAGGGTCCTTCAAAACCCCTTGGCACAGCACACTCTTTTCTATAAATCTCACGTCACAACTCATCCTTATTCACTTGAAAGGCAAGAAGATATCTCAGGTGCAAGGAGAAGTCTCTTGGTCACATTCATGTTCAGAAGAGCTCACTGACCTTTTCAATTTTTGAGAGAGTAACTTCAATCAAGATGCTGAATTTCTTCACTGCAGCCAAACCCTTCAGCAGGGCAATGATCCACTTGTCTATGTTCTTTCCCAAGGGCCAGGACACCCAGTCAATCATCCTGAAATGAAATACAAGCTCTTAAAGTCAATTTAATGCACATATTGTGAAAGTCAAGATCTGCCCTGGATTAAACCTCCTCCAGTGGGATGACCAAGTAAGAGATGGGATCTTCACAAGGCATTTCAAAGCACAACAAAGCCTGAAGTTGAATTACCCTAATGTCATCAGCACACTGTGGTTTATCAGAGGACCAGATCCAAGTCCATAGAAGCAAGGGAATATTTCTTACACTAATTTCAGTCAATTTGAGTTCAAGTTTTTGACACTGGTACAGCACTCAAAAAAACCCTCATGAGGTGTTGATCAAGGTCTCTGCATTGTCACTGTTAGAAAACAAGTGATACTGATATGATCTCTGCATTGTTACTGGTAAGGAAAAAGACACTCAGATTCAGAGCTTTTCATTCTCTGTGTGGAAAGCATTGATTTCCAGAAACACATTAAAAAATAAAATACACATACAAAGAAACCCCAAACCAAACAAACAAAACACAAACAGAAAATTTGAAAAAATAAAACAAACAAACAAAAATAAACAAAAAAACCACCAACAACAAAAAACCCCACACAAACTGGTAACCCTAATAGAAACCAGATATTCCTGAATGTCACAGCTAACAATTTTCATCTACAGCCAACATGCTGTCATGTTTCTGCAAGTAATTAGTACATTACAGAAGTCACTCATAAAAGAATAACCTCAGACTAAGTGATGACACATTGTTTCTGTTTAAACTTAATGTTAAACAAAAATGGGAAGTAATTAAGGCTTGGGATCTCCAAGGGTTCAAACTTTGCTGACTATTGATCATAGACCTGAAGATATCCCAAATCTTTGATGTGATCTGAAGATATCTCAGGTCTTCGGTCTCCCACCTCAGTCCAGCTATCTGCCCCTTTTGCTTATCAGCCTGTATCTTGTGTAAAATATACGAAGGGAACACAGATAACTAACCACCACAAGGCAGAGAACAGGATTAAGTGAAGTCTACAAGGAATTGGAAGTCTACAAGGAGAGGATCCTGAACACGGCTGTGAAATCTGTGATGATGCAAAGCTGGGAGGCATCATCAACACAAGAGGAGGATCAAGGTATTACAGGGAAAACTCTGAGGATTAGAAACATAGAACTGGGAGTAAATGTGTTGATTCAAAATGCATGCAAGACACAGAAACAGATGCTACATGATGGTAATTTCTCTGCTTGAAGATGGCCAGCCAGACACCAGGTGACTATGAGTTCCCAGTGTTAACAGCAGCCATGGAAAAGATCAGCACCTTGCTGTGGTGCAGAAGAAAAGGTGTTTTCTATGAGAAAACAATGACCTCTCAAGCTGTTTTCTAAGGCCATGATGAACTGAAACATGGTGCATGAATGTCACTATCTATGTCCAAGACCAATGAACTGAAATGAGAAGAGGTGTTGCAAAAACCTGTGAAGGTGGTCAGGGAAATGAAGAGCATCTCCTGCAAGAAAGGCACAGAGCAACCTGGCTTGTTCAGCACAGCCATGGGAAAATAAAGATGGGAAGGGACTGTTCTGCCTGCAAAGAGCAGCTGCATACACCAGAGAGGGGAAAGAGCTGTTTCAGATATTTATGTTGGCATAAGATCAAATGAACTAGAAGATGGCCAGAAATACATCTAGGCTGGCTATTAGAAGACAGACACAAATCATTAAAGCAACCCAACAGTGGAACAGCTATGAAAGAAGAGCAGATGTCAATGCCTATAAATTTGAGAGTACTTCTGAAATTATGGATGCACATTAATAGGGTTAACTGAAAAGAGACAAACTTTAAAAGAAACAAAGAGATTGTGATGTACACTCACACCAGTAGGTGCCAGGCTTGCTTTTTTTTACCACTATTTGTTCTTTAAACACTTGATCAGAAGCTCCACCCTGCGTCCAGTTTATTCCTCTTGCTACTAACTCCCAAATCCACACCTTTGAGGAATAGACTTCTTATGCAACCAGTCTGTCAGGGATCCTAAGCTGAAAGATCCTTCCAACTTATACATTGTTTGTTGATTTTCTAGGCATGGACCACACACTCGTCGAAAGGCCAAGGGTCAGGCAGTTTCCTGGGGCATCCATCTGCTGTAAATATGCCACCAAAACTTCCACATTTCTCCTAAGCTCTTGTTTGAGTGTTTGGCTAACCCTAAGTAATCACTTACTCATCCTTCAGAGTGGCAAAGAAAAAATGTTTTAGAGATGATGCAATTAATTTTGCAAGGATTAAGAACTGAGCTGATAACTTAATCTTTTGCCTTAGATTGCTCTGGACTCTGGAAGCACCATGGCCTTCCCTAGCAAGTCAAAGAGAAGCAACTCCTGTCTGCAAACATAAAGTTTCCATCAGGAATAATGTGTGTTTCTGTCATGTAACGTTTTTGGGGGGACACAAATCCTGTAATAACAAAAAGGAAAGCAGATGTTTCCAGCAAGATCAAGTCACAGCAGCTCCCTTGGCTTATGTGTCTGTGCTATTGCATGTGAATGTCACCCCTTTAAGTGGAGACATCTAAGGGAAACATGGCTGAAGACAGAATCATAGAATGATTTAGGTTGGAAAGGACTGTTAAGATCATCAGAGATACTCCTAAGCATATGTGGAGCAAGGCAATGGAGCACAAAATAGCTGTAGGACTTGGAGACGAGACCAAGATCCAGACAAGCAGCACCACAATCACCTGACAAAGATCAAGGTGGGATCACCAAAGCAGTTGGGCATATCTCCCTCTCCAAGATTTTTAGCTGTGACTCGTGCTTTTGGATGATGTCCTTCTGAAGAGGGACAGGGATCAACATGAAATTCTGTAAAGGGGATTTCTGTGAAGAAAAGGCTCTCCAACAGCTTCTGGGAAAAAATCAATATTCTTCAAGACATCTTATGTCAGGCATCCCATGACACTACTTACTCCAAAGAAAAAAGAAATAATCCACATATAATAATAATAATAATAAGAAGAAGAATAGTAATAATAGTAATAGTAATAATAATGAATACCTCTAAGACCAGTCTTTATTCTAGTTCTCTAGTCCCTCAGGGCTGGAAGGAAGTATCCAGAAATCCTCTTTTTCCACATAGATTCCTCACTAGACAGCAGCAAACTGGTTGGGCTAAAACTATGCAAAGGAACTGAAAGTAGCTTTGGGGCAGGTTTTTCACTGAACTGAGAATGACATCACTAATGCAGCTTCTCCTACCTGCCAATGGCTGTCATCATTTGTACATCAGTGATGCTGTCATCATTGGTTAGGTTTCTTATGACACCATCCATGAGCTCCAGAGGGACAAACTGAACCACGCTGGCCAAGGCATTGGATGGCACTTCCTGCTCCTCTGCAAGATATGGATGAACACCAGCAATGAAGATGTTAGTTACTGTGAAAAACAGGCACATGAGGTCATTTCTTGTGTCTAAAAGCCAAATCATTTCTGCCCACATAAGCAGAGTAGATGGCCAGCTGGTGTAAATGAGCAATGTAGAGTCCACAGTTATCTGTGCTAGGAGGACAATTCCCCAAATCCCAGGGTAGGACATAATAAGGCTGGGTGGTAAGGTGATAACAGATGGAATGTTGCATGAATCATAGAATCATTTTGATCACAGAATCATTAAGGTTGAAAGAGACCTCTAAGACCATCAAGTCCAGCTGCCAACCAAATATTCCAACCCAGTTAAACAGCTCCTGTGTACAGACACTGTGTGGTTTCAGGGGATAATCTTTTCCTAGAGTAAAGCTCTGGGTAGCTTTTAGGGATCTCTGTTTATTATATTTCAGCTGCAGCTTCATTTCTGGAGTGGATAAGAACCATGCAAGATGTCAAAGTAATCACATTTGACTTCATCAGAGCCAACACTTACATTCCTATTTACATTACCTGTTGAAGAAATGATAGTGAACAGTTCCTTCAAAGAGGGCAGGATGGCTGAGGTCTGAGTCCTCCAGATCCTCTGCAGCAGACTGCTCACTTTGTTCACCTGCTCCAAAAACTCCATGATGTCCTCCTCCCCCTCGGAGATGCACTGGAACTGCCCGATGCAGCGGATCAGCTGCTGACAAAACAAGACCTGGTGTTTGCCTGTGGGAATGCACTGAGGATGTTGGCTTAAGAGTTTGCTGATCTTTGCACACTGCTTGGGGCTGGGCCTCTCACAGACTTTCCGGAGCACCTCGATCCTCAGTAAGCTGAAGATACTGTTTGCTGATGGGCTTTCCAAGACAAACTGCAATCCTAATTGGATGTAATCGAGTACATAATGGCTTCTCTTCCCCAGAGGGCCATAACCTTCTTGGAGGAGACTCAGCAGGAAGCGGACGTTGAAGAACTCTTCAAATTCCTCTGGGTGGTAGTGGCCATAGACCTCCAAAACTTCTTTCCCAACCTCTCTTTTATACTTGGTGTCCCCTGTGAGATAAAGCCTGGTAGATAGCTCCAGCATGGACCAGCATTGTTCACTGTCCATGGGCTGCTTTGCTGCCTCAATGACGCGCCTCACAAGCCCTTGCTTCACATTGTTGGGGTATGAGGACATCACCACGGCTTCCAGTATCTTGTCCATCTCTGCTCCCAGCTGAAAGAGAGAAATACAGCAGCAAATTAACTCAAGCAGGGTTTGCTGAGCTTTCAAGCCCAGGTTGGCAAGGGAGGTTCCAAGAAGCAGAGCTTGGGAGCTGTCTAGGACCACTATGAAGATCATCACTTTCATGACCTTTTCATGGTGGCATTCAGAAATATTTCCACTCTGGTGATGTTTGCCTGAGACTAAAGCCCTCAAACTGAATTAATACACAAAAATACAGAACTTCTCCAGACCCAATCACCCATTTGAGCATTTTTGTCTTGTAAACAAATGTTACACTCGACCCGAGGGACAGAGGAGCTCCCTCTCCTCGATGGTTTCAGCAAGGTCTTCCACTGCTGTCTGCTGGTCCAGGTGTCCTTAAGAGTCAAAGATGTTCCTGATGATTGTCTTCACATTCAGGGAAGGAGAGAAAAGCCCTGGGAAGCAGAGATGGGATTGCAGCCTCTCCCTGCAATAGCAGAGGGTGTTTGTTTGACATTTACACCCTGCTGCCAGCCACTCCAGCTGAGTGGTGCAGTCTTGGCTGCTCCCCAAGGACCTGCCTCATTTATATGCAGGACCAAAGTGAGAGAGGAGAGAAACTGCACAGTCAGGCAAAATTTCCCATTCGTCACAGCCTGAATTCACCAGCAATGAAGAGCTAGAGGACAGAGTGCTTGAAAAAAAAACAACCCTAAGGATTTCCCTGGAAGAGCTCGGGACAACACTTATAATCAGGTGCTGGATGCACTACTGCACAAGAAACCTGTTTACATAGAGTGATAAAATCAGGCAGACAGATTTCTTAAAAGATATTACAGGGACTATATAAAGGTTCACTCACAGCTGGTCCCCTTTGTTGGGTGCACAAAGACACATTTGGAGAACATTCCTTCCTGCCTATAGCCTGAAATGATCCATGGGGGAGAGAGAAGGAAGGTAAGCATCATCTCTGTTGCCTAAATGAGAGATCAAGGCAGTCTAGATCCATCCACACATGTATGTGTCTGAGTAAAAGAATAATCATCAGTTTTCTGTTCCTCAGTTTCCTAATCTGTGAAATGAGGACAACATGCAGCATTTCCTGGTGGAGTCGGTTGAAACCTCCTTTGTTAGTACTTGGAAAGCATTTGAAGTTTTTCAAGTGGGTAGTGTTATATTAATGAAAAATAGATCTGCATGCCAGCACATATCCCAAGTATGTTTTTCACAGGTAACATCCAGAAGGAACCTCAGAGGATGCTCTTCAAGGACCATCCTCTTCCTGGAGTAAGTGTATATATAAACCAGAGAGTATCTTCTCTCCCGGTAGACAGGTAGATAAGGAAAACCCATGCAGACACAAACCTCAAGGTCTGGCTCACAGCTGCTTGGCTGGGAAGCCTTCCCACTCAACCAAACATCACTTCTTCCCATCATTATCTCCCCCACAATCTCAAAGGATGAAAAAAAAAACCCATGATATATACATGGCCACCTCCCCACCCAGTAATGACAGCAGCCTGTGCTGCAATGGCTCTTCATGCACTACCTTGGCTTTTCTGTCCCCTGCCTGTTGACTCATACAGTCCTCAGCTCATGTGCTGGATTTATTTTTGCCCATCAAGAACCTCTGCTGCCTTCCCTGCAATGAGCTAATGTTCCTCATCACATTGGTTTTCACAGAACAGAAGTCATAAGCAGGACTCTTGAGGGACCAGCCTGCATTAAACCAGTAACAAATGAGGACAAGGTAAGAGAAGAGAATAAAAGCCCAGAGGTAATGTCTCTTCACTTGAAACAGAAAGCACCACAGTGACAGCAAAAGCTAAAAGCCAACGTGGAGAGCAGATGGGGCTTGCAGAGAGGCCATAAATCAGGATAAACAGTTGTCCTAGCTGTAGCTCAGTGGTCACCTTGGCCATACAGACACTGGCACAGACCTGCTCAAGCAGGCATCCCCTGCACCTCCTCTCTGCAGCTTCACAGCCTGAGCCCTGACAGTCCAGACATGTGGCAGATAGATAAGGGGCCAGCAGAAGACAGGAGGATATACAGTGCTCACTGGTTGTGTCTCACCATGATCTGGTTACTTCCCTGGAGCAATCCATGCTGAGACTGCCTCAGCAGTGTGGAAACACCACAAAGGTAGGATGGTCAAAAAATAGCCACAGACCTTTTTAGATCTAACCCACAAGTGACATCAGTCCACAGCCCACTGGTGTACACAATGTTGGATGGCCTCACTGCCCCTCTCAGGGGTGATGATTGCCCACTCCTGCCCCCTGTATGCTTGGGCTTTTAGCTAATTTAGCATTGCCAAACTTCACTCAAATTTTTAATGTACAGGGTCTACTTCTGCCTGAATTTTGAGATAAACTTCCATCTCCTGAAAGGCTTTTGTTTCTCAGGTAGATCACATGAGGATGGATCAGCCCAGCCTTGCTGCCTGCAGTACAACTAGGTCTTATCTGACACAGTGCAGCAAGGACAAGGCTGAAACAAACTCTCTCTACAGTCAATAGACAAACATGTCCCAATGGAGGGTATCTAAGAACACTAAAGGCAAACCATCTTCCTCATCGGGAAATATCGCAATGTCTCATATTAGCATTAGGACCCCAAAGACATGCAGGGAGAACCACCTGAGCTGACCTTGAGGTGAAGTGTCCATGCTCTCCTCACCAACAAAGAGCTTTACAGCACAAGGCTGGGCTTTATGTAACACAGTCCCACCTACAGCTCTCTAACAAGCCTGGTGTCAGCAGGAGAAGACAAACAAGCCCATGTTTCTGTTAAGTATCAAGGTACACCAAGCTGCTCCCTAGGCATGGGCCAGACAATGCCAGGATGGAGGATGTTAGCCTGGGAGAACCTTTAAGAAGGAGACATTTATAACATATATTACAATCTCAGAACTATCATAAAACAATATTCAAGTTGCTTTGTCATGTGTAATAACAAATTTTGGAGTCTTACAATGACACCAAAAGAGCATTCTAGACTAAGAGATCATTCACATACCAAAGGTTAGGAATGAAGTTGGCTAAATCAACCCCAGCACAGCTCCAGATGCTTTCAGAGAGATTATTTAAAGGACCTCATACTGTCTTTTTTATTATTATTATTTCTGCAGGACCTGCCTGGAGGAGGAATCAGAGTTTGCAGTGAAGGAGACTGTGGTCTGTGAGATCACTGTCTCATTTGTTGTAGAGGTTGAAAGTGTGTCATAAATAACCCAGGGAGCTGCAGCAGAGGAAAGGACAGTTTCACTGCTGGGAAGCAGAATGCTGCCTTGGAGATCTGGTCCCTGGCTCTCCTCTGTTGAATACTGAACTAAAGAGACTAAATATTCAGGCTAATCAGGCTTCTATAATGAGTGCTCCTGAAGTGGGACAACCTTTCTGCACTTCATCTTCCTCACTATCAGTAACAGCTCCCAGAAAAGTTGGGAGGATTGGCTCATTCCTGCTTGTAAAGAGAACTGAGTTCCTGGAGCACACGAGGATGCTGTAGAAGGCCAATGCTTTGAGGATTCCATCTGTTATGCAGCTCACATAAAAAGGAAAGTATACTGCATGAGCTTTGTAGCAAGAAAAGAAAAAGAAAAAAAACCCAGGAAAAGGCAAAAACTGTTCTGCTCTCATGTAGCAGGAGCAACATGGGTAAAATCAGGGAATCAGGAGGGAAGGGACCTTGGGAGGTGTCTAGCCCAATCCGTGCACAGAGATGAAATCAAGCTGCTCAGGGCTTTGTCCATTTAGGTCTTGAAAACATCCTAGGATGGAGATGATACAACCATCCTGGGCAACTTGCCCCAGTGCCTAATTAGCTGATATTGGGAAATGTTTTCATTATTTCCAGTTGGAAATTCTTCTTTCTATTTACGTTTGGTTTTTTTCTCAGTCTCAGATAATCCTTCTTGATATTTTGAAGATGTGCTAGAAAGAGATGTGCTTTGGAATAGGGAGGGAGGGATGCCTTCTTATCTCATCCTTGTCATGCAGATGATCAGACCTACAGAAAGTGTCATGAAGACACTTTCTATTCCACCTGGCAGGTGAACAATGATGAAAAGTCACCTTGGATTTTGCTTGGGTCTAATCTTAATAACCTGTATTGTTGAGAGGTGTCCTTACATTTCTCTTCTGACTGTGTTTGTTCTTTAATTAGGATTCATTTCCATTGAAGTCTATCCAATTACTTCTAAATCAATTCATTCTCCTCTCCCTGCCAGCAGCAGATTTCCAGTAAAGGCTCCTTAGTATTTTTTTTGCAGAATGCAGTATCTGTTCCTACACCCCAGCCCTTACAAAGCTCTGGAAACACAGAGCTGAGGAGTACATTCCCTTTTGGAAAAGTTGGTAATAAATTCAGCACATTTCCTAAAATGGCATCATCTATAGCTTGATAAATACCACTCTGGAATGAAAAAATCCCACCACCCAAACACATAAAGTGATTTGCTTTGCACTTACAAAGAAGAAGAGGAAATCATCTACTTCCCTGAATTCTCTGGAGGTCTGGAAGTACAGAAACAAGACTCACCTTTTATTGTCCTCAACTCCTGCTGCTGAAATGGTTTCTTTCATGTTAGCCAAGACATTACTGTTATTCTTGCTGCACCTTCCAGGCAGCTTGGCAATTAGGGCTCAATCCTGCAGCCTGCTGAGCTGGTGCAGGGTGGAAGGTAGCACACACAGTGCCTTGCTAGCGTGCAAAAGAAATACCCTGTTCTCTAAAGTTGGTACAAAAATGGCCATGACTTGGCAGATTCACAGAATCACAGACTGGCTGGAAGAGATCTCTGGAGATCATCTAACCCAACCCCCCTGCTAAAGCAGGGTCACATCCAGATGGGTTTGGAATGTCTCCAAAGAAAGAGACTCCACAAGCTCTCTGGGCAGCCTGGGCCAGTGTTCTGTCAGCCTCAAAGGGAAGTTTTTCCTCATATTTTCCTGGGTTCTAGTTGTGCCCATTGTCCCTTGTCCTGTTGCTGGGCTTCCTCTCCACCTCACTCTCAGCCTGTCCAGATTCATAGGCAAAGGGGATTTTTTTGTTGTTGTTGAAAGTATCTGCCTGTTCATCCAGCCAAGGAAGGGAAACCACAGCCTGCAACTCATCATTACCACATCCAACAGATACAGCCTAACCAGTCAGTCAGTCATTCTTATTTCTTCCCTATGACTAACTTTCTAAAAGGCTAAAAATCCCTCTAAATAACTAGCAAGAAATTGTAATTTCCCTACAGAGTTGGAAATCATTGAACAAAGGCCAGTGCTGGGCTCTCGTCCCTGCTATTTCATCTCCTACTTCTGCCTCCTCACGAGCTAGTATAATTTGCACATCTGGTTATATTCTTTATTTAGCTGGGATCTAGTTTTTCTGACTAAATAACCTGAATTAATGTAAGGGATGTGATTCCAATTCAATGGTCTTCTGTGCATACATCAAGCACTTGCAGCAACTTAACGCTGTGGTTTCTGTCTTGAGTCCTCTGTGCAACACAATTGCTGCTTCTCTCTTCTTTCTTAATTATTTCCCATCCAGCAACTCATTATTTTATAAAGCCTCACCCTCCCTTATATATTATTTGCACCATAACAATACCTGGAGGCTTCTACTAAAACAGAGCCCACTGGCAAACAAACTACATCTGTAGGAAGATCCACAGGGGAATGTAGATCTCATTTAAGTGACACAGCAGATACCATTCATGCTGTTGTAGCAACAGGAAATATCAAGGCACATCCAGATCAAACCATTTGCTCCACAGGTTGTGGCACAGCCATCAGCCAAACTTCTCCAGACCTGCAGATATACTAATGGCAAAGTTCCAACTTGCTTTACACCCTTCAGCTGTTTTCTGAGTTTGCCATGCTCAGGATCAGGTCCATTTTATGAGATATGGGCAGAAACTCAGAGCTAATAACTGCAGAGGAATCCAGTTAAATGTCCTTTTAGAAACAGAAGTAGGACTCTGCCCATCTGCAGTTTTAACAGGAAAAAATTGCCAGCACAGAAGCCTGGCCAATTTTTTTTTGTGCACATAATTATATTTCAATAAATTGATATAATTATTGCACTTCTTTTTTCAAGGAGATCACATACTCTTTGCTTCCTGTCCCAAACTGCTTTCCAGTGACAGACTGCACTTGTGCTGAGTGTCTCCTACTCACTAGAGCTAATTACTTTTGGCCAGCCAGGCGCTTTGTGCTTGCCTGTTCTCTGCTGCACTGAATCAGAAGCACCCTTCAGTACAGCACCAGTGGAGATCCCACTGAGCCACAGGCAGTAGCAGGTCTGAAGCAGGATGTTCTCCCTAGTTTCCAGCAGGACCTTCCACCCTGCTCAGCAGCTTTCTGACCTCTCCAGAGAGGAAAGATTTACTTGACCAGCAGTGACACACCACTGGCTCTATGGCTAAGTCCAGCACCAACCACAGGCAAAAATGACTCATCCCAGTTGCTTTTTAACTTTCTGAGTGTATTTGGCATTGGATACCCAAAAGCTTTGTCTTGCCCACACTAGGTAAGTTTTTCCCAGATCAGTCACTCCTTCTCACATCTATCAGATAAACACATCTTCCTTTTCTTCCCCCAGAAGCTTTCCCTCCTTAGCCAGAGCTCTCAGCCAGGACTGTGCTACCCTACTAGGAGCACCTTGATCCTGCACTGACCTTCAGACCAATGTCCTTTCTATTATCATCCCTGGAGACTGTAAATACATCTACCCCGGAAAGCTGGTTGTTTTCTTGAAGGTATTTATAGCATTAACATCACTCTTCTTTCTTCGGATTTCTATCTGCTTTCATCTATGTATAGAAATTAAACCCCTGGGTATAGCCCAAGGAAAAATCATGTCCTCTTCTCCAAATCATACTGGACTGAGGTCTGACACTGCCAACACTGCCTGGGATTCATCCAACACTGCCTCATTGCTTGCAGATAGAGAGAGCTCCAATGTTTTGGTGGTGCCTTCAAGAAAAATGGGATATGACACTCATTTGAGACCTCAGTTTCCCTCCAGCCTTCAACACATCTGGGTTTGCATCAGCCAATCCAGAAATCAGGAAAGTGAAGTAAGACCATGGCAAACTTTATACACTCCATCACAAAGATGTCCAAGGCATTTCAAACCCTGATCCCAGGTGAAAGCTCAGTCCCTTGCTACATCCTTTCAGCCTTTCAGAGGTAGGGCATGCAGCTGAAATTTCTCTGCCATGATTCCCATCATACAAACACAGCAAGGTATACCTGAGTTCCCAAAGGGTTTTGAAAATCTCACAGAAGTGGCAAATATTCCAACATCTGCTTGTATCCTCCAGCAACATATGCAAAGCCCAGGCCAGGGCTGATTTAACCTAAAAGGGGGTTGCACTGCATTTGACCCTCCCGTTTAGGGTCTTCTGGCTCCCTACAGGGTGAGAACATCCCTGGATGTCTTTCCCCACGTCAGCTTCCCTAGGGAAAACCTGAACCCATCTCAGCCAGTTTCTCATACCAAGATGCTGCTTTGTAAACAGGTTTGCAAATCCCTGCAGGCACTACAGGAACATCCACACACACACTTGCCAATATTGCTGTTTCTCTCCCTCCAAGCAACTCCCAAATCCTAGGCCTCTCTCCTGAACCCTTCCCTCCAAGTACCCCTCCCTTGAGCATCCTTCCTGCATCTCAACCCTCCAAGCAGCCCTAACTCCAATTGTCTGTCCTGCATATCTCCAAGTCTTCTTCAACATCTCAACCCCCAAGCATCTCTCTGAGTAGCCCTCCCAAACATCCCTCCTGAACCCTTTCCACTTAGCCCTCCCTTTGAGTATCCCTCCTGCACCCTGATCACAGACCATCCCTCCTGCATCCCTTCTCCCAAGCATTCCTTCCCCAAGCATCCCTCCTGAATCCTTTTCCCTGAGTATCCACCCCTCCTGCATCCCTTCCCCTGAGCACTGCTCCTCTATCCCTCGACTCAATCATCCCTCCTGCACCCCTTTACCCAACTACCTACCACCCTGCCTCCATTCTCCAGAGCATCCCTCCCTTTCAGCGTCCCTCTTGCACCTCTTTCCCCGACCACCCCTCCTGTATCCCTTCTTCTGAGCACCACTCTTGTATCCCTCGCCCTAAGCATCCTTCCTGCACCCCTTTCCCCAATCACCCCTCCCACATCCCAACCCCAGGCCTTCCCTTCTGCATCGTTTCCCCTGAGCATCCCTTTCCCTGAGCACTTCTCCTCTATCCCTCACCCTAAGCATCCCTCCTGCACCTCTTTTCCCAACTCCTCTTCCTGCATCCCTTCTCCCAAGCATCCTTCACTTTCAGCATCACTCCTGCAACCCTTTCTCCCACTACCTACCCCTCCGGCATCGTTTCACCCGAGCATCCCTTTCCGTGAGCGCTGCTCCTCTATCCCTCACCCCAAGCATCCCTCCTTGCACCCTTTTCCTTAACCACCCCTTGCGCACCCCTTTTCCCTGGCATCCCTCAGCATCCCTCCTGGACCCCTTCCCCTCCCTCCGATCGCCTCAATCCCCTGACCTCCCCCTCCCACGCCCCTTTCCCGCCTTACCTCCCGCCGTGACCGGCTGCGAGCCGCAGCCTTGCGGGCAGCACCGGGGCAGGGCCGAGGACAGCGGAGAACTACAAATCCCAGCTCAGCCGTGCCAGGTCGGGCTTCGCCGCTCCCCCCTCGCTTCCTCCTCCTCCTCCTCCTGCCGCCACCGCCTCCCGCGGCGCCCGGCGAGAGACGGGGCTCGGCGGCTGGAGGGGGGGCAGGTGGGTACTGGTACCGCGGCGACGATGGGTTGGGCTGGGAAGGGAGGCGGATCCACCCGGCTGGGGGTCTTGGGAAGGGTCGGGGTCACCCCATCGGAATCTTACCGAGGTAGGGAAACTGAGGCATGGGGGGGTGGGGGGAGGTGGAGCTGAGCTGCGGCTCCACGGAGAAGCGCTAGGGAATGTGGGAAGGATAGGTGATCCCCTACTCTGTAGGGGGATTTTGGTGGGGTTTTTTTTAGTACTTCAGCTAATTTAATAGCGCAAACGCCTGGCTTTGCCTATTCTGTAGGAGCCGAGTCTATTACTGAGAGACACTCTGCAAACTTTGCATCCCCCCATCCGCTTGCAATGAAACCAACCCAAAGCATTCCATGTTTCTCTGAGTCTATCTCCCTAATTAAAGAATTTTCAGCGGTTTTGCTAATCCCAGCCCCATACACCCACCCTGGGGCTGGCTCTACGTCCAGCGTGGCTGCAGCCAGCCCCGGATGGGGGTGGGCGATGGACATGAGCTATACTCTAGGGAGGATCTAATTCTGGAGGGCACCCACCTCGTTAGTGTTATTTCTGAGAGGGTTTTGTCAGTGTGCAGCAGCATCCATGCTGGCAATTAGCCACCCTCTAATTGCAGGGGTGTCCTGGAAGTGATCGTGTCACTGAGAGATAGGGTGGAAGCTGGATTGCTGAACCACCCCACGTGCAGCAAGCAGGTGGTGGTCTACCACGTGTGTGGATGAAGTGGTCCAGAAAGGAAATAGAGTATCTGGAAGATACTCAAAGGATGCCAAGTGATAGTCATGTGGATGCTTGGACAGGACATTAGAAATCAGTAAAAACCTATGCCAGGGCTGGCATTAAATTGGTGTATTAGACTGTACAAAGGATTTTATCAGCTGCTTGAAAGGAAAAGTGATGCTTCTGCTGCTGTGAGTCCCCAACCAGGCACCCTTCTGGCAGCTGGTGACAGTGCCCACCCTGGCAGTCTTCATTGCCCAGTCAGCAGCCCCTGAGCCCACAGGTGTCAGAGGTCAGGGCAGGAGAGCCCCGAGCACTGCAGCACTTTGGCTTTATTCTCCAAACCGCACTGCAGCCACATCTTTCTGGCTCTGCACTCCCTCTCACCCTCCATCTTGTCTTCTGCCATTCTCCTTCAGTAGCAATTAACCTTTGTTTCATTCTCCTCCTCCATTGCTGTACACGACCGTTTTCAATCCTCTTATCTCAGGAGGAACCTCACTTTTGGTTTATATTGTGATGGATTTTGTCCCAAATCTTTCCTTAAACCCAGCTCTCACTTGATGCCTACTTTCTGCTCCTGGCTAGGCGAGCAGTCAGCTGAGGTTTTTATCTTTTTTTTTTTTTAATCCCCTAAATACTATTTATTTTGTTTCTGCCCTCCCTTTATTGTTCTTTTATTATTATTTTTCTCCTATCTTTCATTGGGTGACTTCTAGGCTTCATACTGACTCATCTGCTGTCCCCATAACACAGTGGGGCACAAACTCGTAGATGAGGGTTTAGATTTTGCCTGTAAAATCATCCCCTTGAGAAGGGACAGGGCACAAAACTGGCCTGCAGATAGAGTCACAGCAAGTGCCACCGGGTTGGTTGTGCCCAGATCTGGAGGTCACAACTTCATGAAGTTTTGGGGTGGTTTTTTTTCAGGATTTGGGTGTTTTGTGGAAACTGGAATTTTTACCTCAAACCAAAACTTAGGGTTCATTAAGACACAATGGAGCAAAGTGATGTGTGCTGGGGATGGGGAATCTGGGGCAAAGCCCAAAGCAGAACAAGGATTGCGCAGAAAGAAGTATCTCTGCTTGACTGTGTGTTTGCTGTGAATGCACTCTAATGAGGCAGACTGGAGCCCCATCCTGTGAACAACCATCTTCTCCTGCCAAGTCACATTTAAAGTCTCCAGCTGCCATACAGGTGCCCAGACATTTCTTTTTTCATACCTCCTTTTTAGCTGAAATCAATCCTGCTCCTCCCAGTGCAGAATTACTTCCTATAATGCATCAAGTGATCTGATTCTCCTAACATTTCTCCAGCTGATGTTGCTTTCATCAACTCTCTTGGGCAATACTCAAAAAGCCAGAGTGGTTTTTAGTCTGGCTGCTCTTCCTGATGTTTAGCAAAAATAGTCCACAGCTCACTTTAATGTTATTGCCACTTAAGCATCTTTCATTGAGCCAGCCTAAATTATTAATCTCCCTTCTTTTTTTTTTTTTACTGTGTTTGTATTTTGCAGTTCATTGTTATTCCTCAACTACTTCTTAACAACACTGCACATATTTCACTCTCTTAAACACAGTTTCCCAAAGTTTTGGTGCTGGAGGGATGTTTTATGGGTGAGCTATTGAAGGCTACACTATAAAATTAACCAGCTATGCAGTACTTACATATAAAATTAAAACCAGGGCAATGGCTGTGTAAATGGCCACATACCATTATGTCTGGCAGCAAAAGACTCTGCTGTTGTCACAGCATCCAACAATTGAGACCCCACCTGAAGTATTGTGTCCAACTTTGGAGGTTTCAGCACAGGAGAGACATGATCCTGTTGGAGCAGGTCCAGAGGAGGCCATAGAAATGATCCAAAGAATGGAACCCCTCTGCTGTGAGGACAGGCTGAGAAGGCTGGGGTTATTCAGCCTGGAGAAGGCTCCAAGGAGACTTTCTTGTGGCCTTTCAGTACTCTAAGAAAGCCTGTAAGAAAGATGGGGACAGACTTTTTAGCAGGAGCTGTTATGACAGGACAAGGGGAAATGGTTTTAAACTAAAAGAGTAGACTCCAGATGTGGACACAGCACTGCAGACAAAGTCTCACCAGAGCAGAGAGGCAGAATAATCTGCCTTGACCTTCTGGCCACCTCAGCTAGCAGGAAGGATGGCCCAGCTTTTCAAAATAGATGAGCTGATCTGCAGTGGAAAAGGCTGTGTAGCTCCTTCCCCTTCCCTTTCACCAGCCCTGCCATTCATCTGGTTCCAAGATGTAGCAGAAACATATCCTGCATAGAAAACTGTTTTTTCTCCATAAACTGGCTCACTATGGAGTCAGATGAGTACCAGACTTGCCATAAGGGAGAAGGAAGCTACAGTGCAGGAAGAAAGGAGGTATGTCCTTTTCAGAGGCAATGCTCCTTACCTGCACCATAAAATCTCAACCTCCATTTGTCTCAGCTGATTGCAGAGGAGCTGCATGGAAACTACATCAACTGGGATATGACCCAAATTAATTAGGAAATGTTTCCCAAGGTAAAGCACATTGGAAGGAGAAAGCCTGGTGGGATTTTTACTGAATGGAGACACAGATTCTCATGCTTATGGCAGCATTGCTCACTGGCTCCCTGCTTCTAGGCTAACTGCACTCAAATATGTGTCAAGGGGATTTTGCTGCAACAGCTTTGTTGCTCAAATTGTATCCTCAGATGCCATAGAAGATGTTGAGATATGTCCAGTTCTTGTCCTGTCCTTTTATTTTTCTCCCTCTAAATTCTTTGTTTGCGTGGGAGATGGAAACAGGTGAGCCCAGGACACAATTCTTGCTCTAAAGTTAGTAGTGATTCCTCTGTAGGCATCCATGGGAGAGATTTCACTTTGAGTATGATTGTAAAGTTTTGGCAGTTTCTGGCACTAAACTGGACTAACCAAAGTCCTGTTCAAGTCTGTTGGGATAAAAAACATCCTTATGCATCTTCTCAAGATACAGCCTGTAAAAGTAATTCCTCACCTGTAATTGCTGTAAATGAATTCTTGCCATTTAGTTGCCTTTATATATTTAGGACCCTCTATCTCTGTAGTTTAACCTTTCAAACAGGTAAAAGCAACTAAATGCATGGTGTTGGATTGTTTTGTTTTGTTTTGTTTTAGAATTAGTCCCAATATTGTGACTTTTCCATCATGTCTGAGCCCATCACACTCAATGTTGGAGGAAAGCTCTATACCACTTCTCTGTCCACCCTGACTAGCTTTCCAGACTCCATGCTGGGGGCCATGTTTAGTGGGAAGATCCCAACCAAGAAGGACAGCCAAGGCAACTGCTTTATTGACAGAGATGGCAAAATCTTCCGCTATATCCTGAACTTCTTGCGAACTTCTCATTTGGACCTCCCTGAAGACTTTCAGGAAATGGGCTTACTTCGACGGGAGGTAGATTTTTATCAGATTCAGCCACTGATTGAGGCCTTGCAGGAGAAGGAGGTGGAGCTGTCTAAAGCAGAGAAGAACGCCATGCTCAACATCACCCTCAATCAGAAGACCCAGACTGTTCACTTCACTGTCCGAGAAGCACCCCAGATCTACAGCCTGTCTTCCTCCAACATGGAAGTGTTCAGTGCTCATATCTTCTCCACCTCATGTCTGTTCCTGAAGCTTCTTGGTTCCAAACTCTACTATTGCTTCAACGGAAACCTCTCTTCAATATCCAGCTACCTGCAGGACCCGAACCATTTGACCTTAGATTGGGTTGCGAGTGTGGAAGGCCTTCCTGAAGAAGAGTACACCAGGCAGAACTTAAAGAGACTCTGGGTGGTGCCAGGTAATAAGCAAATCAATAGTTTCCAGGTGTTTGTGGAAGAAGTGCTAAAAATTGCCATGAGTGATGGTTTCTGCATAGATTCTTCTCATCCACATACTTCAGATTTCATGAATAATAAGATTATTCGCCTAATTCGGTACAAGTAGGAATGGTTGTTGATTATGGTGCCAGCATGGAGATAACACAGGTTAAGTGTTTCCCTTTAAAACACACTTACAGCCTAATTCAGAATCATGCTTATCTGGATTAAGAGTCACTAACTAGGAGATGATTTTCCTTTAATGTATTTATACTAATACGACCTTTCAGAATATGTCCATATTCTAGGTGGAAGGAATATTGTCTAGTGCTTGAATTAAGAACTGGTTCTATCTCTGCCTCTGCCCTGCTGTACAATTGTGGGGAAAATCACTTAACTGCTGTCCTTCCTACGTTTTCCAGTTGGAAAGTGGGAGTGATCCTTAATCTACATTGCAAGAGGATATGAGGGTTCAGTAATCAAGGTCTGGAAGGTATTTGGAGAACAGATGCAGTGAAAAATGCCATGGAGCTGCAGTGCAACAGAGCCATGGGAGCACATTTTCCACGTCTTGCCTTGTCACCTGTGCAGAGTATGCCAGAAGCTTTGTTAGATCCACAGAAATGAAGCCTCCCCACATGCACGCTGTAAAGGATGATGCAAACTGCAAATAAGTAAAGGATTCTGTCGCTTTGAGTTCAACAAAGGATTTCTGCTACCATCTGAAGCTGGCTTGTGTTGTTGTTTTTTTTCTGAGCCCTGTGAGGAAGCCACTGCTCTCTTCTGCTTTCAGGCAAGCTCTGTTTGAATGATGGGACTGGCACAGGGAACAACCAAGGAAGCCGTAGCAGGAGAACGGTATTCTTACAAACTGAGAAGGTTGTGGCTGTTGGGGAAACTGCACTTTGTTTTATTTTTACATTCCAAAGGCATCCAAGACAGCTAGTCTGTTTCTTCCTCTTAAAATGTTGTATTTGTCTGGAGGATGCTGCTGAAAATTTCTGCAGTGGAGATAGACTTGGGGGCAGAGGCCCCCAAATATCTTCTAAAGGTTTGAGCCTCTTCTGCCTGGATGTGGCACGTCTCCCTTCAGCAGTGCCTGGAGTGCATGGGACGCTCTCTGAGTAGGATGGATTCCATCTGAAAAGACAACATTCCTATCAGATTACACCTAATATTTTTCATGGCAAAAACAGAGGGTCACTCTTCTTATTCCAGTAGATTGAGCCCTTTTTTTTTTTTTATGAAATGATCAGGTCACTAAGCTAGCACTTCACCTGCCTGCTTGGCTTCAGGGTCAGATTGTCAGAGCTAAGGCAGTGGGAAACCAGAGGTGATGCCAATGGTCGAGCTCTTTCCTACACACCTGGTCTGCTCTGTAATGAAGGTCATAATCCAGTAGTTGCATGTTAGGTCTAAACATCAATTGTGCCACATTCAAGGTGATTCCTTCTCAGCTAATATGAATTAATGTTTAAAAGTGTCTTTGCTGTCTTTCTCTACCCGGATTGCTATGTGTGCATGAGAGACCCTCTGGAACATTTCCCATTCTCTCTAACGAGATACAAGGGAAAATGCAATAGCAGCGTTTTCCATTTAGCATTTCAGTGCTTCCTAAAGTTCTTAGCACAGGGCTGCAAAGCTCAGTATTTCTCATGTTCTTGTTTCCCAAAGTAGACTGGTCTGTTGTTCCATTAAGCTGACCTGTGAACAAGCATAAAGAAGCATTTTTGTTACTGTTGTGAAAAACAGTGAGGTAAATATATGTCTACTGTCCTGAGCTGTTACTGCATGAACAACACAAATCAGCATGCTGAGAGGGAAAATGCACATTCTGCAGCTATTTGTAACCAGTTATAAAGCACTGCCCCTGTCTGACTTGGTGCTAAACCAGCATGGTGTACATGGGACCGTGCTGTTAGGAAGCACTGACCGGGCTTGAAGCCCTCAGAACCGTTTAAACCTGCCGAGTTTTCTGAATTTTGAGGGTTGCAAACAGGATTTTATGGCCAAATTCTAGCTTGAGTCACTATATTCTTCTAGTTTTAGTTGCTTTGGGAAGAACTGTCTACTTTTTTCCCCATCTCTGTCCTGAATTATAAAGCAGGAGTGAGTAATCTGTTTTGGGGGTTGCTGTGTGCCACTGACAAAGCAAAGCAACTCCTGTGGTAATCTTATTTCTGACATGAGTTTGCCCATCAGTTGGACATCCACAGTGATGATCTATACAGGCAATATGATTATGATCTGTAAAATACCATACAGAAACCCTCTTTCATCAAATGTGTGCCTTGAAACAAATATGCCTTTGCTGAATTGATGGTAACAGAGCTTTGGGGACTGATGACAGTATTTCTTTTTAACCCAGGCCCTTGACAGTAGATTTTAAGTGATCTATAACAGGAGTTCTTGTATGTCAGGACTAAAAGAACACTTATCTGTAGTAATTTGTTTACTCTCAGCTTGAGTTTATCAAAATGTGAGAGCAGTGAGCTTAAATCTCATTTGGAAGGGGGGGAACAGTCTGATCTACACTCTGTGGAGCTCTGGATCAGTGCTGCTCCATTCTGCTTTAGCAAAATAAAAATATTCCCTGGGAGAGTTGAATCATTACTGCATTTTCCACTTAAAGAGGAGGTAGAGGAGTCTGTAAAAGCAGTAGGCACAGCTTAACCTAGAGCATTACTCGTCTCCTTTGCTCTCACCCTCTTTTACTTTCTTTAGAGAGTAACAGCACCCACACTAAAAGCAATTATATTAGAAGTTTAAAGAAGAAATGAGGAGTTCTCCAACCTGGCCTAGACAGTAACGGGTAGTTCTGCTGGTATGAAAATATGGGTTTCAGTCTCCACAGACCGAGAAGAGAACTGATCCCAAGTAGTCTCCTGGTGTGCTTTAACCCATCAGTCTATTATGAAAAGATGGATGACTTGAATACACATTTATCTGTGCTCATGTAACTAAATCAGGCAAAAGTATGGCTGGCCATTTGTTAATACACAGAGATGTAAAATATCACTTCTATATGCAGAAAGACGCAAAATTTCCAACAAGTATGAAGACATGAGTGCAGGCAGGCTTTGGGAGGAACAGAAAAACTTGAGGTACCTCTAAATTTCTAAGCAGAATAAACATCTTTAAGCATGAGATACTATTTATAATGCCACAGTCATTCTGCATGCTAAGTGAGTATGTCAAATAAGCAGTAAGTGAATCACTTATGATTGCAGTCAAACATGTTACACAAATGCAGTTGCTATTTCAAACCACACACTAAGCTAAATTTATAGCTGCTCCCTAATTTTGCAGTCTGTGAGTTAGGTTATAATGACTGTTTATAGGAATGTTCTCCCTTCAAAACATTTGTTCCCTTTTTATCTAGATAGCTGGCTGTTGTTTACCTCCTTTTTCTGAGCCCTGGAGATATAACTTGCTTTTGTTTAGCAGTCAACACCAGTGATGATTCTTCTTCAGAAGAGTTCTCCTGAACTGAAGAAAAGTGAACATGCACAAAGCCATACTAAGTACAGTAAAATCCCACTGCTGGTCATGAAAAACACTTGGCATTTATTAGCAGCAACACCTAAAAATTATTTCACTCTTAATGGAATAGTCAGTCTCAGAGTTTTTTCCTGGAAGGGCCTAAGAACAAGGGAATTAATTTAATTAGGTTTTTTCCCTTGAAGTTAGAACATCTCTGTGCATACCTCCTGTTCCGATTCTGCCATATGCCTAACTCTCTCAATACCTTCATGTACGAAATGAGCCTGTAAGTCCTACACATTTTTATTTCAATGGCCTACATGCTGAGATCCACTGAATAGAGAGATCAATAGTGTTAGAGAAATACCAGAGTTAGGGCAGATGATAAACAAGTTCTTAGCTGTAGTCTAATGTCATTTTCAGATATGGGCATCTGTCAATGTCCAGTTGTAATGAGGGGACTGAAACCATACATAAATATTAAGACATCTTTGGTTCATGCAGCTGTTAAGAGTCAGTAGGTGGTGGTCGGAGGACTGTTTGCTGCTGTAGGTATGTTAAGGAAATAAAAGAAATAGGTGTAAAAAGTTAGACCTGAAAGAATTCACATATTAACAAGAAATCTAGGATTTAGAAAGAAGATAATAAAGAATTTTGATGTGTCCTGAAAAAAAAAAAAACAAAACACCCAACAGCAAGATAACAATGGAGACACTGAATTTGCTATGGAAGAAGGCTGTGATGAGAATGACTCACTGGTCTTTTCCAGTTTTAAGCTCCTATTATGCAACTTAAATATTGGTTGTGCCAAGAGTTATGCTAGTAACTTGTCAGGAGCAGACAGCTTGGCTTCAATTTGCGTGTGCTTTCAATCACCAAGCATATGCACTGCTGTAATTGCTACATTTTAGCTGGGTTCCTAAGTATAAATTGCTGCTTGAGTTCACTGGAAGTAAATATCAATTATATAAATCAATATATAATTGACATAAATAAATCAATCAGATTTACTCCCACTCTAGGAAAGGCTGCTGGGGTCCATATATAAGGTTGATGGGAGGGATGAATGTTGCTTTCATAGTCATAGACTGGAAAATAAATCTAGGTTCTTCTGACACTTCACCAATAAATGGAGAAGTTATGAAGAAGAGTCCTTTGGGGAGTTTCGTTTTCACCCCATCCCTTTGAATTTGGTGTCACTGCTTAGAGTTTTTGTGTGTTTTGAGCCATTCTGTAATGGCTCCTGTAACCACACACTGACAGACACAAACATGCTGGGTGCAAGCAGTGCCCTCCCAGTAGAAGTCTCCTATGTCAATTAGTACAGGCAGTCATACAGATACTCTGTACAAGAAGGGCTGGATTTAGCAAAGGTATGCAGATCACGCTCTCAGATTCACTTGGGAATAACAGGAGGGATGGTTTCTCTATGAATTCAGAAAAAAAAAACAGAGCTGTAGGGGAGTACTGTATGTAATAATTCCTTTTCCTCCTTTTTCCCATTCCTCTCTCTTATTTGCTTCCTCTTACTCCTAACTGTAGGATATTCCCTTTGATCACAGTTTGGTCCCAAATTTACTAAGCCATGCTTTTGAATGAATACTGTTTGGAAAGTGTCAAAAGTGTGATTTTATTTCTTACCACTTTGATAGAGAGCCTTAGGGATACCATATTTAAAAATCTGCTTGCATTTCTCTGCCTGTAACTCTTTTGCAAACTGTTACTAATATGTATTTTAGGAAACAGTAAATAAAATGTGAATGAAGCAGTAGATGCTCTGCCCGATGTTCACGTCTTAAAGATTAAGAGCTTGTGGTGACACTTGCTTAATAGGTAGCTGTTCCTCTCTCTAAGGATTTCACACAGTGCCTCAATGCAGTGCTTACCTAGACATCTTTGGGGCTGACAACTGTGGGAAGCTCCCCCAAAATTAGTGCAGTTATAGACTGAGCTCCTGTGCTCTGGAGAGGCCTCACCTGCAGTGTTGTGTCCAGCCCTGGAGTCTTCAGCACAGGAGAGACAAGGACCTGTTGGAGCAGGTCCAGAGGAGGCCACAGAAATGATCTGAGGAATGGAACACATCTGCTGTGAGGACAGGCTGAGAGAGTTGGGCTTGTTCAGCCTGGAGAAGGCTCCAGGGAGACCTTCTTGCAGCCTTTCAGTTCTCTGAGAAAGCCTGTAAGATAGGGATGGGCATTTTAGCAGGGCCTGTGGTGACAGGACAAGGGGTGATGGTTTTAGACTAAAAAAGAGAGTCAGACTAGAGATGAGGAAGACATTACACTGAAGGTGGTGAAACACTGTTCGAGATTGCCCAGAGAGGTGGTAGATGCCCCATCTCTAGAACCATTCCAGGTCAGGTTGCTTGGGGCTACAGCAACCTGCTTTATTTGCAGATGGCTCCGCTGACTGCAAGGCATTGACTAGATGACCTTGGAAGATCCCTTCCAACTCCAGACATTCTGTGATATTGCTGCTGTACACGAACCCCGCTGCCGCAGCTGAGGCCGCAGAGGTCCCGCGCGGCGCACGCGCTTACGGCCGCGGGCGGGGCCGCGCGCTTTGAACGGTTCCGGCGGGTCCTTGAGGCGCACGCGCGGCGGCTCTGTCAGCGCGGGCCCGGGCGGGATATGGCGGCGGGAGGTCGGAGCTGGTTCTGCGCCTTGGCGCTCGGCGTTTCCTTACTCAAGTGCCTCCTCATCCCCGCGTAGTAAGGAGCTTCCCCGGGGCTGGGGCTGGGAGGGCGGCATGGTCTGTCAGCTCCTCCCTACCCCCGGGGCGGCGGCTGGAGATGGGAAGGGGGCACGGCACGGCCTGGTGCCGCGGTTCTGAAGGGCCCTGGTGGCCTCAAGGTCTTTATTTCTGTCGGGTGCTGCCTCCTAATCTTCTCGGCGGTGTGAAATAGCTTCGCTTTGGTGTTTGAAGGCGCTCGCAGCCCGTTCTGCCTAGCTGTTGTTTGAGGGGATAGGGCTTTAAATCATGAATGATTTTTTTATTTTAAAAGGCACTGTAGCTTTATTTCCTAAAAGAATACTCAATTTTCTATGAGAAGATCAGTTATGACCTGGAAATTTTGCATTAAATGTCAGAAAAGGCTGAGCTAGAAAGAGTTCCTGTTCTATAGTTGGCCATGCATGTCCTTGGCACAAAATTCTTTGAAACGTAGAATGTTTAGGTTGGAAGAGGTCACTAAGGATCATCTAGCCCAACCACCCTGCAGTCAGCAGGGACATCTTCAGCTTGATCAGGTTGCTCAGAGCCCCAAACAGCTTGACCTTGGATGTTTCCAGGGGCATCATGAAGCATCTTTGTTACTGCTTGATTGACTTAACCAGAGTCTTAACCTCAAGCGGATCAGTGTAGGCTTCCTTTTTTTTTTTTTTTCCTGTGGTGGTGTGCTCTCAAATGTTTCTTCTTGAAATAGTGTGTGACTTTTAATACACATCTTCTGAAGTTATTCCACAGATTTTGAAGTACATAGGAACTGGCTTGCCATCACTCACAACTTACCCCTCTCTCAGTGGTACTCTGAAGTAAGTACCTATTTGGGTGTTTTAACTGTATATAAATTATAGGTATATTTGGTATATCAGCCTGTGTGAATGTTAGAGGAGAAAGACTTATATTTGCAGAAAGTACATGTCATGGATACTGATGGTTGGTTGGCAGCTACATAGCAGTTGTTCAAAAATATACCAGTCACAATTTTTTAGCCCTGTGTAGTATTTAGTTAAAAAATGAGAATTTTGGGGGTATCTGCTGGAATTTCATGAAAATGAAATGGAAAAGGCAATTAAAGTACATGGATTATTAGAAAAGGCTACATAACACAGGAGCAAATTGCATAGCAGACTTAAATTGCTGCTCTCTTCCCTTTTGTCATTAATGATACACTGTTATCATGCTAAAGAAGGAATCATTTAAGTAGGTATATACATTATGATTTTTTTTTAATGCTGACCTAAGTTGATTTATAAAGAACAGACAATTACATGCTGGTTAGGTGCGGATACACAAAGTGCTGTTTAATCTTTTTCTACTAATGAAGAGATGTCCCCTCCCTCTGCCGGTACTACAGAACAACAGCTCAAATCGTGTTCAGCACCATACAACTGGCTGCTTTCTTGAGAAGCAATTTCTGTTAGATAGAGGCAACTGAGATAAAATACATCAGCTGGTTTACTGTGATGAACTGTACCTGAAGGACTATAAACAGCATGAATTGTGTTAAACTATTTAATCTTATTTTGTCTTTAGGCAACTTCAGAATGGACCCTGGATTATCCACCTTTTTTTGCTTGGTTTGAACATGCACTTTCACATGTTGCCAAGTACTTTGACCCTAAGATGTTGGTTGTTGAAAATCTAAATTACACCAGTCCTGCAACCATCTTCTTCCAAAGATTGTCGGTCATCTTTACAGATTTCCTCTTCATATATGCAGTTCGTGAGTAAGTCTTAATGTTCTAATTTTAGGGACACTGGGTAGTCATTCATATATGAAGTTTTTGTAGAGTAATATCAAAAACTCTTTTGTACAAGTAAGTTTGTAAATGCATGGAAATGTCAAAATGCTTCAGCCTGTTCAAAGAGAAATTTGGATCACACTGCTAAACACAAGAGAACGTTTTGTTCTTGGAGATACTGGCGTTGTACATGCAGTCAGATTTTTACAAATGCAGACATTAGCTGCTGTTTCACATGTTACAGGTGTTTTGTTTCTGTCACTGGGTTCATTTTGTAGGAGTTGCAGGACAATCTGTGCACCATCTGATCCTTCCTGTTACTTTTCTTATTCCTCTGTTCTGGAGTAGAAGCATAAAGGAAACTTGTGATAAAATGCGAGTATCATCTAATATGTTAAGTCACTTCAGTATTTTTGGTATTCTCAATGATAAACTGATTATTCCAAGTGTAATTTAAAAATAGTTTAAACACTGAAAATACACAATCTTACTATTTTTAAATTACACTTGGAATAATCAATTTTTCAGTGTGCCCTGACTTTGTGAAGAAATATGTTTATTTTAAAGAACAGAGAGGGAGAGATGTTTTGAGAATTCTGTTGTCTAACTTAACCTGTAAAGGTCTTACTCATTTTATTCTATCTACTCAAAATCTGGTTAGAAGTTTTCTGGTTCTTTGTTGCACTGGAGCACAACCTAAGCTCCTTTATTTACTTTCTTTATTTGAAACAGGCTGGCTTTGCCCTGTGACTTTTTTTTTCCTTCGATTGTTTTGACTTGGATGCATGGCTGAGCTGCTTTCTTAAAATGGCTCTGCTAATAGCAGTTCAACACAAATCATGGAAGCATGGAATGCTTTAGGTGGCCAGACTTAGAATCATATCATGTACCCATTTTGACAACTTTACAGTTGTTACTTAATGTGAGACTTGAACCCAAGACTAAGTTATTGAATATAAGCTTTAGCATGTGGAACATACTACAGCTATTTAACTGTAAAATCCTTTTTTTGCTAAAACTTTATTCATGACATTGTCTTCTGTTGATGAATTGAGTAATTGCCTTCCATCGTAATACAATAGTAAACTCCAGGTTGAGTGCACTTCCCAGCTCTTAAAAGCAACGATGGTTTTGTTGGTTGTTTCAGTTAAGACTTCTGTTTCTTTTGCTCTTGTTCAGGTGCTGCAAGTGGATAAATGGAAGACGAGCTGCAAAGGATGTCCTGGAAAAACAAACATTTATTCTTGCTGTTCTGCTCTTGTGGAATTTTGGGTTGTTAATTGTGGATCGTATCCTTTCAAACCACTGCAGATCGTGTGTTTTGGGTTGGATTTTAACAACCTTATAGAGCATGTGGGACAAAACCACGAATACTGTTGTTACTATCACAAAAAGTAACACTCATGGAACTTCTTTGCTATGAGGGTGCCAGAGCACTGGCCCAGGCTGCTCAGAGAGGTTGTGGAGTCTCTTTCTGTGGACAGATTCCAAATCCACTAGTTTTTAAGAATCCAAAAAGTGGAGAACTAACCTTTTATTTGTTCTGGTTATGTCATATAGACTACATGATATATACATGGTCAGATTGTTACGCTTCATTTCATCAAGATAATATGTATCAGTGTTAGTAGCTTTTGTGTCTGTTCTTATGGGTGTATGGTTAAGTAATGACTTCATGTCTGTGTGGAGAGACTTTAAGATTACTTTCTTGATTTAAGTTCCATTTGAACTTGAGTTTATTGGTTTTAAGTTTGAGTCTTTACTAGAAGACTGACAGGAGTACAGAAAGATTGCTTTATTCCTTGACACAAGTTCAGATATTCACTTCCAGTACAATGGCTTTCTGTTTGGGCTGATGCTTCTTTCTGTTGTCCGACTGTGTCAGGTAAACTGGAGTGGCTATTTTCTGTTTGCTGCCATATGTATTTTAAGTGCGTTCATTTTGCTGCTCATATTGAAGATATTGGGAGCTGCTCAAAGGTGCTAAACTGGATGTCTAGTTATTTGTTGAGTTTGGGGGTAATGGGATGACTTTAAACTCACCATAATTCCTTGCTGATGCTGCAGCATTGCAGTTCCGCATGAGAAACCTAAATTCTGTGGTGCAGCTCAGAAACATGGGATGCCATCTTTCCTTCTTCTGTGTCATCAGTCCTTTGAAAACATACCTCTGAAGCTATGGGGAGGGGAGACCTACTCCAGTTTTCCAAGTATCATGTGATGATGTAGTTTCCTCCTCCATCCCTGTTATCCATAACACTACTGAAGTAAATACTCATTTTTTATGCCTATGATAAATGTTCTGTCACCTTAGGAGTACATTATGTCCTTAGGAGGACCTTTAAAACTTAGTACAAAGGGAAAACAAGTAGAAGAGCTTAGGTTTTGTTTTTCTTTTAGAAAAGATACTTGGAGGGTGCTTTTCTTTTTGCTGTGCTTCTGCATTTGAAACACATCTATGTCTATGTGGCCCCAGCATATGGTATTTACTTGCTGCGATCCTATTGTTTTACTGCAAATAATGCAGGTAAGATGTTTTTTCCTTGCTCACTTTTAGGGGATTCTGTTAATTATTGGGGCCTGGGGAAGACATAGGACATGCAAATACCATCTGAATTCAATGGCTGTGGGTCAAATGAAAATTCTGCTTGGGGAGCAGAGTTGGTAAGATGTCAATCTTTGACGTTTATTTATGTAAATTCATGTTTCTAGGGAGTTCTTGTTTAAGAAAAAATAACATGAACAAAGTACAGGTGGCAGTTTGAAGCCATAAGAATTATTCTGGTTATGAAACAATTAGCATCAGAAGCTATTCTAAAGTCCTCCTTTGAGTTTCTCTCCAGTTCTTAGCACGGAAAAACATGATTGATATTCCTCACATTGACAGAGAAAGCAATTTCTCTTTGACAGAGAAAATACTGAAAGTTTGTGTGATGGAGGAGCTGTGATGTGCAAAACATAAATTCAAATTAACTGTGTTGAGGCCTGGAGAAGAGCAAACTGAGAGGGGATCTCTTCTCAGTGAGAAGGGTGGGGGGAAAGAGGATGGGGACCAGACTTTTCAGTAGTGCCCAGCAACAGGACAAGGGGCAATGGGCACAAACTGAAAAACAGGAAGTTCCATCTGAACATAAGGAAAATCTTCTTTCCTGTGAGGGTGCCAGAGCTCTGGCCCAGGCTGCCAAGAAAGATTGTGGAGTCTCCTCTGGAGAAATTCCAAACCTACCTGGACATAGTCCTGTGCAACCTTCTCTAGGTGACCCTGATTTAGCAGGCAGTTTGGACTAGATGATGTCCAGGATTCTCTTCCAGCCCCTACCATTCTGTGATTCTGAGGAGGAAGCAACTGAATGTATTGACATAAAAGGCTATATGCTTCTTTTAGGTAGGTGCTAGCAATTCACTATTAGTGTTGAATGCTTTGTCTCCCTCTCCACTTGCCACAGTTGCTGTTTTCATAATCTCTTTGCTTCTTGTAGATGGATCCGTGAAGTGGAGAAGTTTCAGCTTGCTTCATGTAACTCTTCTGGGATTGATTGTCTGTCTTGTTTCTGCTCTTTCATTGGGCCCCTTCATAGTATTGGTAATAATCCCTTTTTCACCTATTATTCCCCATCACTGTTAGAACAGTGTGTTGTGGAAATATAAGCCATGTCTCATCAAACAAGATCACTTCTTTCTGCTTTTTTGTCTTCTGTAGGGCCAGCTGCCTCAAGTCATTGCACGGCTTTTTCCTTTCAAGCGAGGCCTCTGCCATGCTTATTGGGCTCCTAACTTCTGGGCTTTGTACAATGCCATGGATAAAGCACTAACGATTTTTGGTACAGTAAACTATTCTTGCTGTTTGGTGCCTGTTTGCAGATAGAGCTCTCGGGATTTTGTCTGCTCCATTTGAAATGCAGGCAGTAAATTAGATGTTCAGATTGCTCAGACAATCATAATAATCCACATAATCCAGTGCATGACAACTTTTCAGTGGTAGGTCACAAAATCAATCTTCCCTCTCTCCCTTTTAAAAAAGAAAGTGCTTGGCCATGTACGTAGTTCAGCTACTTCATTTTCCTCAATATATATATAGGTTTGTGTGTGTTTTATGTTCTGTTTTTAGGTTTAAAGTGTAATTTGCTTGATCCTGCAAAAATCCCTAAGGCCTCAATGACAGGAGGGCTGGTTCAAGAATTTCAGCATACTGTCCTCCCTTCTGTGACTCCACTGGCAACGTTAATCTGTACTTTCATATCAATATTGGTAAGAACAAATAATAATCTTGGAAACTTGATGTGTTTTGTCCCTAGTAGGTTTTACTTGATTAGCGTGCACTTCACATGAATTTTAAGTCTGAATTTCCTTTAAAACAAAAAATAATAAAAGCCATTTTTAGGATAACTATGGAATGAATGTTTCTTGTTACACAGTATTGCTCAAGAATGGTTAAGAGATTAAAAGCATTCTGGATCCTGAGCTAGTAGTAACCTTTAGTGATAGAAGGTAGTTGAACTAGGATGTGAGTAGAGACACGGATGGAACTGATTGGGCAGCTTATGGTGTTTATGACAGCATGCATTTCAGGTAACCATAGTGTTCTTGACCTCATAAGCAAAGAATTGAAGGTTCAATAGTAATTACCTGGAGTAGTCACTCTAATGAGCAACTAGCCTTTAACAGCAAGTCTGTTTCAATGTCTTTATGTAGTAACTTTGATAAAATGAGTGTAGTGGCTTAGATTCAAAGACAGTTCTTGGAACATAAGTAACAGGGAGTTGACTGGTCTTTCAGTCTGCTTTTTCCCTCCTGTTAACACTGATGAATTCCTTCAAGCTCTACTCATCCATCCAGATAGATGTATTTCCTCCAGAGCAATACAATGCTCGTGTCACACAACCACAGCTTGGGTGCAATGATATTTATTAACATTAAAAAAAAAATCTCATTGGACAATGGCTTGTATCGAGGATTGCCAAGCTTTTCACTGAAGTCCTGTTTTTGCCTGTTGTTTCTAGCCCTCTGTTTTCTGTCTTTGGTTTAAACCTCAAGGGCCCAGAGGCTTTCTGCAGTGCCTCGTTCTTTGTGCATTGAGCTCCTTCATGTTTGGCTGGCACGTGCATGAGAAAGCAATACTCCTTGCTATTCTGCCTTTAAGGTAAGTGATTTTTGTACGTGGTAATTTGGCCAAACAGAACCTGCAGCCACTTGTTGAGGAATCCTCAAAGAGGATTCAGAAATGAACATGTTTATTCAGTGCCTTAAGCTGTAATGTTACAGTGCACTTCAAGTAAATTAATTTCAGGCCAAATAAAACATGGCTTCCTTTGCAATAGAATGTGCTGATGTTAGCATAACATATGTAGGAAACCAGTGTGGTGTTAAACAAAGAGTATCCTTTATGACATACTAACTGGCTTATACTTACAATAGTTTACATTGACAGAAGCTTTAAGCAAAGCTTTATTGAGAGTAGCTGATTCCCATATCAGCTCTGTGGGGCACAGCAAAGCTTTGTACTAACTTACAGATGAGCATAACAGAAGCTTATGGTGTTAGGATGAATAAGCAATTAATTCTTGGAGACTGACACACAGGCCTGTGCACTATGTGCACTCTTTTGTGTCTCTGAATACTGAGCTGTATTAAGGTGCCTGGTATACAGAAAATCTCTGTTTGGATTCAGACACTTGATTGCTGTTAGAGTAATGCAAGAAAAAATAACCAAACCATGCTCATCAAAGGGATTCAAGTTTTAAGCTGCACGTAGACACACAGCTCCTAAAAAGTCATTTATCTTCCCATTGAAGCCTCCTTTTTCTTAGTGGCAGCTTGAGAGTAGGCTTGATAAAACTCAACTTGTGTGACATGATGGATGAAAGCAAGCTGCTTTGCTAGGGTCTTTTATTTCCCTCACTGTTATTACTGCATTTATGCAGTATGTACATTGTACCTAAAAAGTCCAAGACATACTCATTGTGTGTCCTGTGGCTTTGCCTTTGGAAAACTTAATTGGCTTGGCTGGCTTGAAGCATTTGACACTGCTGCTATACTCATAGAATCATAGAATGGTTCGGGTTGGAAGGGACCTTTAAGATCATCTAGTTCCATCCCCCTTGCCATGGTGGGGTTCCCAAACTCAAGTTTGGCAAGCGTGCATAGTTGATGAAGTTCTTTTTCTCTCTGAATAGTTTAGAGATCTACTCTGGCAGGAACAAATGTGCAACTATTTAGCTGTTGGGCAGCTCAAGCTATGATGAATGCTGTGGTTCATATTTAAAATGCTGGGTAGATTGTTCAGGAGCCAGCTGAGGAAAGAGACCTTCTGCCCTGTGCTGGACAAGAACAGTACACACCTTCTACCAAAGGGAAATAATGCCTTGAAGTGAGGCCACGGTTCATCAGCTGCCTGACCAGTACTGCTGCAAACTGTGAGGTTTAGTGATACTTAAACTCTTGAAGTGAAAATTGTGGGAGGGAGGGAATTAATGTTGGAAAAATGAAAGGCAGGGGAAAATGTTGGCAGCCAGCTAGAAAACTTCATGTCTCTCTGATGTTTGTGTCCAGTGAGTGTGAGGTTTTCTCAGGGAGGATTTCCTGGCCAGTTTTTCTCCTGGGTTTTTCTCTGAAGCCATGTGGTTTGGAAGCAGGAGACTTCATCACAGGTCCAGTGTTTGGAGGGACTGGGGTACTATGAAACTCTTATTTGACATGTTCTTCACTCTCTTGTGAATTGTATAGACTTTTGCTGAAATTAAAGTTCTTCACTACAAGACAAAAACTTTAAAAAATTCTTACTATTTTTAGCTTGTTGTCTGTTCAGAGAGTGAAGGATGCTGGCATCTACTTGATTCTGACAACCACAGGGCACTTCTCCCTTTTTCCTTTGTTGTTTACACCATCAGGTAAAGTGATTTCCTTCTTTCTGTGCTTTCATCTTACTGCTTTGGTGTTTTTTTGCTTTTTTTCTGTAATAAGCTGGAAGTTGCAGGAGGCTGTATGTCAGCCTGCTTCCACAAATACAAACTCTCCAACTAGTGAAATGTTGTTTTAAAATGCTGTGGTAGAGCAGTAAACTTTAAGTTGAATTAGACAAGGGAAATTGTCAGTTAATATTTATTATCCCTCGTGCTGACACAGTTCTAGAAAATTCCACCTGTTTAACAATGAGAAGCAAAAGTGATAAAGCCAGTTTGAAACTACAAACCTGGCAGGCTGTTTTCCATCTGAAATTCCAGCTGATTGCTACTTCATGGTATCAATAATGTGCTTGAACTCAAAAAGTAATGCAGCAGCTCAGTTAAATCAATATATATAGGGACAGATTTGTCTTTGTGACCAGAAGCCTACCCTTCCCTCCACTCTCTCATTCCCTTCCTTTCCTTCCTTCCCTTCCTCTTTCCCTCCCTTCCCAGTTAATCAAGGTTCTATTTACTTAACTTAAACTCTAAACCATCATATCTACAACAACACTGTAACACTGTTGATTGTCATCCTCTGGTAGAGTTCCAGTTCTAGTCTGCTGATGCTGCTTATTTGCAATAACAAAGCTGCTGCCTTGAAAAATGAGAAACTTCCTCTAATACTTAATTTTTATCTACACAATCTAGAGCTAGACAGCATTGATTTGGCTCTCATATTTATGTTTTAAGCTTCACAGCCCCCTGACTTCTGATTTATTATTTTATAATAGGAAAATCTTCTTTGCAGTGCTGTTATTATAATTAGTGAGTTCAGTATGTTTATAGATAATTGAAATGTATTGCAATTGCTTAGTGCTTGCTTTGGTAAATATTTATATTTATTACAGGTGTCCTAAGCAGTAAAATGTTTAGTTATGTTGGACAATGCAAGTGTGACTAGTAGTGTTTAAAGCTACCGCAATTTATATGACAAAAGGTTTTATAATTAATTTTAAAAGTATGTTATGTTCCTTGTATTTCAGAACTTCCAATTAAAATACTGCTTATGCTGCTGTTTACTGTTTATAGCTTCTCTTCGTTGAAATCTCTGTTCAGGTAACTAAAGAAAGTTGTTGTCAACACCAAAACTGAATAGTTACTTTTAGTTAATATCATGCATGTTAACACTATCATTTTTTAATTCCTCTGACAGGAGAGAGAGGCATCTGCTTAACTGGCTTGAAACAATCTACCTTGTCCAACTTGTGCCTTTGGAAGTCTTCTGTGAAATTGTGTTTCCTCTGACTGCCTGGAAACAGCATTTTCCTTTTGTCCCTCTGTTGCTGACGTCTGTGTACTGCGCTCTGGGTATCACTTATGCTTGGCTGAAATTCTATGTCTCTGTCTTGACTGAGAGAATTTCTGTTAGACAAAAGACTGAGTAAAGCCACAGTGTTGGGACCAGTCCCAGGTTATTCCTGTGAGGGGATTATCTGGCACAAAGAGGGACATACAACTCTTGATAAGACACAGTGTACATGTACCATCACCACGGGGAGAGCTTTTCTTCCAACACTTCTATACTCCCCAACAAGGATACCTCTGATCAGCAGCACTCATCACAATAACATGGGGCAGGGGATACCTTATTGCTCTCTACAACTACCTGAAAGGACGTTGGAATGAGATGGGGGTAGGTCTCTTCTCCAGGGTTAACAGTGAGAGGACAAGAGGAAATGGCTTCAAGTTGAAGCAGGGGAAGTTTAGATTAGATATAAGGATAAATTTCTTCACTGAAAGGGTTGTAAAGTCTTGGAATAGGCTGCTCAGGGGGGTGGTGGAGTCAGTGTTCCTGGAGGTGTTTACGAAACATTTAGATGTTGTACTTAGGGCCATGGTTTAGTGGTATGGTAGTGATAGGTATGGTTGGACTTAATGATCTTAGAGGTCTCTTCCAACCTGTGATTCTGTGAGATGCCACTTGCCGTGGATAAACTGTGAAGCTTAACAAGGTCCAGGCTTCTATCCTGAGGAAAACCTCCTCAGCTTTCCCATTACTGTTTGTATTTGAATAAAAAACACTGTGGCAAATTACCAGGGATCATTTCTGTGTTGAAGAGTGTTGTTACTGCTTTCTGTGGAATATGGAATTTAAAAACTTGGTTTGTTTGAGCATTTCTTGAGGGTTTTTTCAGCTTGCATTTTGAGGTACACCCCCACAAGTGGCTAGCTGGAAACTTGTCCTTGGGTGCATCGTCCACATCTTTAACATCCAAATCTCAAGCTTTACATTAGTTGCTTAGTATGTCTGTGTCCCTTTGATATTCTTCCAACAGTTATTTTCTAGACCACATTATCAAATTAAGGCAGGTTCTGAAATGAGGAATTTTTAAAATGCTCAAACATGTCAGTTAAATGTCTTGATAATCATATTTTTTTGAAACTGATGTAAAATGGCAAACCATGACAAAAGACAAATTGTCCACGGTTCCTCTAGTAAGTTGAGGAAGAGGTTGTTCATTTTCTGTCTCTGCAGAATCATGTACCCTTAAAGATAACAGTTTCCTATAGCTTGGTGCAGTTCATCCTTGTACTTTTTCAAACCTTACCATCCCTAAAAGATTTTTCTCTAGGAATTGGGTTCTGGTTTTGAGCCCAGTGCTGACACAGAAAACTGGGAGGGGAGAGGGGATGGATTTTATTATTTTTTTCCTAGTAGTTCTTAGCCTTCTTCCATATTAGCTGAAGAATGTGACCTCTTTCAGAGAGGGTGGCCCATGGGATGGTTATGTTATTTGTGGTCTTCAAATACTTTGGATGTTAGAACAGCATGGCTCTCGTTGGGACAGTAGGTGGGCAGTAGAGTAGTTGCTATGGCCATTTGTGTAACTACATAGCTTGTACATTTAAACTTTTCACAGCCAGTGAGCTCATTCTCAGATGTTTTCACTCTGGTTTTCACTATTTTTTCATAGTTTCTCCTTTTTTCTACTTCATGAACTGCTTTGCTATACTTCCTTTAGCTGCTGTGACTGCTGGCTGTGCCTCAGTGCTTCTTCCACCTGTATTCTACCTCCAGCAGTGCCTTTGCAAGTTGAGCTGAACTCCTCCAGGGATTCCTGCCTCAACTTCAGCACCTCCAGCTAAGGAGTGGCGACAGCCCAACCTCCTTCTGTGCAGAGAAAAGCTAAATAATAAATTATTAGGAAGGGAGCTGGGAATCCTTTAGTACCTAGGATGTGTCCAAATGCAGCTTTTTAATGGTTATGTCAATCCTAGTACAGTTGCAACCCGTTTCATGTGATTGTTATAGCAATTAAAAAAGAAAAGCTAACACCATGCTAGGTCTCAGTCATTAATCTGTTGGCAGGACGAACTCTGAAAACGAATCTCTGTTGATTTTAAGGTGTAATTAAGCCTCTAATTTAATCACAGACTGGCCTTACCAGCACTGCAGAACCGCGGGGCCTAATCACCTCACCCAGAGGACTGCGTGTGGGGGGGTGAAGGGTTTATGTGCTGAAGGGTAGGGGGTTTTGTTAAGTAAGAGGCGAAAAGCGGGGGGTTTTCGGTTAAAAGCCGGGAAAGGCGGCGGAACCCGAGAGCTTGGCGGCGCGCGCGGCGGAGGGAGCGCTGCCGTCCCGCTCCGCCCGGTCACCTTCGGCAGGCGGCAGCCATCATGGTGTTCCTACCGGACGAGTCGCGGTCCCTGCCGCCGCCTCCCATCGTCAACAAGAACTCGGTGTGGTTGGGTCTGACCGGCTGGGTGGCGGCACTGCTGGATAACGCCTTCAGCAAGCGTCCCGTCATCCAAGCCNGGGATAGAGAAGGGAGGGAGCTGGGGAAGGGGGTATGTGGAATTTGGGGTCACTCTGAGGGGATACTGGGGTGGGGAGAGGGGGAAACACGCCTCAGATGATGCGGGTGGGGGGTTAGAGGGAGTTGTGGGAGGAGGTATTTGGGATTTAGTGTGACCGTGGTTTAGGAGCAGGAGGAAGGGAATAGAGCTCTTGAGGTGAGGGATCTGGGGAGGCAGAGAGGAGTGCGGGATACAGCCCTGAAGTGAGGGATCTGCTGGCAGGGGGTTGGAGGAGGTGATCGGAGAGTGCTGAGAGAATGTACATCTTATGGGGGTGGAGGGCGTTTGGGGTGACACTCTGAGGTATTGGGGAAGGTCGTGGAAAGGAGAGGGAGACCTGAGGAAAGGAGGGACTTCAACTTGGGCCTGGCAGGGATCATGGGAGGTCTGTAAGTGAGGTTGCTGTAGGGACTGGTGTGGGGCTGACTGTGGGGGTGAAGTGGGGAGAGAGGAGCTGGAGCGTGTAGGGCCAAAGTGTCTGGGATGGGGGGCTGGGGAAAGCAAGGGTCCTGCCTGGGCTGGGAGATGGGCTGAGGCAGGAGGACATTCCTTCTTCTGCTGCAGGTGTCCACCGCCAGATCCTGTTTGCTACAGTGGGGTGGTTTCTTGGCTATTACCTTACAAAACGTGCGGACTACATCTATGCCAAAACGGACAGAGAGTTGTTTGAGTATGTCAGGCAGCACCCAGAAGACTTTAAGGCAACAGGTATTATAAATTAGTATTTTAAAAAAAGATCTCATGCTGCCATAATGTACCTGTTAGTAAGTGCTACTGTGGTAAAGGTGTTGCTGGGCTGCTTGTAGAATCTCTTCTTTTCTAGCAACTCATGCTGGCTGCTAGCTCTTTCCTGCTTATTCACAACTTAAATTGCAAGAGTATTAAGGATTTTATGATATGAAAATAGGTATTTTTACTGAGCCAGTCAGCTGCCTCTTCTTCCTAAGAGATTATTTAATATAAAAATGGCAGAGCCAAATAAAAGTAGAATAGACCAAACTTGTGCCAGCAAAGAAGAAATAAAGCAACAAAATTAGAAACCACAAGATTTATTCTTGTAAAATCACAATTTTACCATTTATTCTTGTAAACCATAGAACCATTTAGGTTGGAAGAGACCTTTAAGATTGTCAAGTCCAACCATTAACCCAGTACTGCCAAGTCCACCACTAAACCATGACCTTCAGCACCACTTCTACATGTCTTTTAAATCCCTCTAGGGTTGGTGACCCCACTTCCCTGGGCAGCCTGTGCCAGGGCTTGACAATCCTTTTGGGGGAGCAATTTTTCCTAATGTCCAACCTCAACCGCCCTGGCACAACTTGAGACTATTTCCTCTTGTCCTATTGCTTGTTACTTGGGAGAACAGACCAGCCTCCTTTACACTCCTGAAATTGCAGTGCATGTCAAAACCAATGTGATGAATAGTCAGAAGATAAGCAGAGCAGGTAAAAAAAGAATAAACAGAAATATCAGGAAACCTGAAGGCTCTTGCTGGCTTAGAGCCTTGGTGAAGAACATCAGTTTACTAAACATAATCACTAAGCTGAACAATGCAATGGCAAATTTTGGTGAAAAATGTCTGTTCTCTAATAAATGCAGTTAGGTAGTCTGTTGGATTGTCATTCAAATTCTGCCATTTTGGAAGGAATCTGCAGAAATAAAGAACTGTTAGTACTGAAATTTCTTCACAGGGGCCTCCGCTTCAGCTCTGTGGAAAGAAGTTACATATTCAGTTTATGCAGCAAGCAAAGAGTTTGCTGTTGATAACAACCCTCCCATTTTTGGTGGTTTTGTCCACCTTAGAACTTAATACTAAAAATCTCCAGAATCCATGTCAAGTGCTCATTAGGTTTTTACAACTCCACCTCTTGCCTTCTGTAGAAAAGAAAAGAATAGGAGAGCTTTTGGAGGATTTCCACCCAGTTCGCTGAGGATTTCTCCAGCAGCAGCGTGTCACAGGAAGTATCTGCTGAACTAATTCCCTTCTGAGAGCAGTGACAGGCTGGCTATAGCTGTGCAACTGTCCACAGCTTAGAGCATGAACCATTACTTCCTTTCATGTAATAAAAGCTGTGATTAAATATTTAGCGTTGAATTACTTGTTATTCTGTTCCATTATGGTGTATAATATATACATGACTGATAGATGTAATAGGATAATGTCTTCGATTTACCACTTTTCCAGTTGCTTGACTTGTGAGAATGGAAGATTATTCTTCTCTTTTCTTCCAGATTGTCCTTTTAATGGAAGGTTGTTCTTTAATTGTGAAAATGGAACGATATATCTTACTAAAAAAAAACGGTAGTTAATGTAAATTCCTCCTTCTTATTTCTCATTGGTGTTTCTTCTAACCCTAGAGAATGCCCTACTCCAGCCCTTGCAGATATGAGACAAAGCCTCTTGCTCTGTGTCAAGGGCTGAGGCTGGACTGACCACTGAACAAGAGTCAGGCACTCTGTATTAGCCTTCTCCCTACCCAAAGGAGAAAAGAAAAGGAATAAGAGAGAGAGGCTTAAAGATTGGAAAATTAAAACAGCTTTAATGACACAGTACTCTTACTTACTGCATGCCCAACATGGAACAGAAGATTTACAGGTGACCTTGGTCTCCATAGAAGCAAGTATAGGCAAGAGCATTTCTGTACCCCAATCCTTAGTAGTAACTGTACACATCAAGTTTTATCACTACTAGAAGCTGTTAATTGCAGAAAGTGCAGTCCCTGAGAAGACAGTGAGGCTGAAGAATTGTTTTTTTTATGATGAGGGAGGTGAGATACTCGAACAGGTTACCCAGGTGGATGCCCCATCCCAGGAAGTGTTCAAGATGGGGTTGGATGGAGCTTTGAGCAGCCTGGTCTAGTGCAAGATGCCTTTGCACTTAGATTGGACTAGATAGTCTCTGAAGATCCCTTCCAACCCAAAGCAGCCCATGACTTTGTGATTCTTTGTCCCTTCAGATAATTCCTCATCACTGCACTGGAAAGTCCCCTCGTGGCAGAACCAGTGTCCCCCTGCCCCATGCTGGAACACTCTCCAAGAGTTCCAGCCGGTAGAAAGCACCACGCTGACAACAGCTTCTCAGAGCTTGTTTTATTAGCAAAGATTGGGGAAAATGCCCTTTGGAGTCCAGTTACCAGCTGGAAAAGGGCTTGGCAGTCACAGGGAACTATTGGAGGTTGGGGCCATGTGCAATGCTGCCACCTTTGTGCCACTCTTTGAAAATAAAGAGGAGGGCACAGGCCGTGCAGCTCTTCGATGGACTTCCCAGCACGACCAGATGCTTCTTCCTATGAGGATAAGGCACCATCTGGTTCTCCAGTGGTGACAACTGTTGCTGGCATGTGGTGCCAGTGCTGGGGTGTTAGCTGTCATGACATGAGGAAGGGTGAACAGGGCTGGAGAAGAGTCCACGATGGTCAGCGATGGAGATGTCCTCTGCTTCGTGCCACCAGCACCCATCCTGCAACAGCAGCTATCCTTAACTCCGCAGGCCATCCCAGGGAGAAACCTGGGCCACCAGAACCAGGATCATAGACCATGAACCCCTGGAGTATCTGCACAGAGGGACAGGATAAGTCCCCTCTTCTGGCATGGAAGTGGAAATCTTGACATTTGAGGGGGACAGTCTCCATTTCAAGGCACTTCCCAGGAGCATCCTACCCCTCTAGCTTTGGGGACCTCCCCAGGGACATCAGCCACCCCTTGCCATGCTGCCCCTGGGCTCTACATCCGCCCAGCTCTTACCTGGTGGCCAGGGCAGGGTCACCAGCTGGGCTGCCCCTCACTGGGACTTATCTGCTCCAGGATCTGGCTGTACCTCCGGGTGAGAGCATTGGTGTCCCTGGTGAGATGGGTGAGCACCTGCTGCAGGCCAGCCAGGTGGTGGGACAAACGCTCCTCCAGCTGGGCATCCATGGTGTCATCGTCCGAGGACCTGTCAGTGTCAGCATTGGCACTGGCCTGGTTCTGGTCGGTGACAGAGGCCAGGCCTTTCTCCACCATGGGCTTGATGGCCTTGAGGAGCTGGTAGCGCTCATAGAGGTCTGTGTGGCCACCCATGGATGAGGCTGTCCCCTGCTGCTGTGGGAAGACTCCTCGGAGCAGGCTGGGGAACATCACCTCCTGCTCCATCTTCTGGGTGGCTGAGAAGTACTGCTCCATGGTCCTGCTCCCACAGCTCTGACAGCACTGGTCTGGGCTCTTTTTGGGGTGCTGCCTGCTCCCTGTCTCTGCTGAGGGCTTTTTATGTGGTGCTGGGGCACGTCCCTCCTCTGCTGTCCTCTTCTGCCATCCCCGGGCTGGGCTGGATTGCTGCGGGGCTGGACTTGGCTTCAGCCCAGCTGGGGCTCAGCCATGCCATGTCCCTAGCTCTGTGCAATCTGTCCTGGCACAGCTTCCCTGTGGCCTTCACCCAATGTGGCCAAGGGTCCCCACTGCATCCCCATGCCAGGAGTGGGGCAGCAAGGAGTAGAGGTGTCCAAGTCTTCCAACCCATCCCAACCCCATAACAGAACCTCTTCTGGGGTGCTAGGAGAATGGGGCCATCTCCCCCTCACTGCAGGCAGCAGTGCTGCCAGGGGGGCTGTCACTTCTCCCCCCTCCTTGCTGCCATGCTCTCAGGACGTGAACCCTCAATGGACATTGAGCAATCTCCTCCTGCAGACGTATGGAAAATCCCGCTGGGCATGTGCTGTAACGTGGAGTCCCACGTGAAGACCTGGGAACAGAGGAGCCAGCCACTCCCCAGCCATGCTGGGTCCCCAGAAATATCCCCTTTCCCTGGGCTCTCCCTCAGCCAGGCAGCAACAAGGACAGGGGCAGAGACCTGAAGACATGCTGCGAAACTCCTGTGGCAGTGGAACGGAGCCATTGCTGTCCATGGGAGAGTGTGGGCACTGACACCCCCCCACTGCCTCCATTCTGGGGCAGAGGCTATGGCTGGGGCAATGGCCAACACTGCCTGTCCCCATGTGTCCCTGTGGCCTGTGGCAATGGGGGAAGATGGTTAGAGTTTGGGAAAGGCCATGGGGTGCTTTGGCCCTTTTGCAACCCTCAGCAGTGGCAGCTCCCCCACCCCTGCCACACGTCCCAGCCAGGTGCCCACACAGACACTTGCCCTCTCCTCACAGCACCTGTCCCCACTGCCCTTCTTGTCCCTTTTTGGTTGTCCTCAGCATCTCTGGGTGTCCTGCTGTGGGGACCTGATCTTGAACTCTTCCTGGCATGGGGAATATAGAATTTCTCTGGGCAACCTTTTTCAGTGTTTTTCAGTGTCTCACCAATGTCACTGTAAAGAATATCATACTGAACCCTGCTGCTGTGCACCCGGAAGAGAGGGTGGGAGACATAAACCTATCTTAGTGATAGCCACCACGTTCAGGGCCCTCTTCAAAGGTCTCCCCAGCCATATCCCACTACTGCTGGTGCTGTCCCATGCCCAATAGCTCCCCCCTGCATTTCTCCTGCCCATTAGAGACTTCTGTCCCAGAGATGCTCCAAGCAGGGCTGAGAGTGGGGACCATGCCTGAGAGGTAGGTAGCAGAGCTGCTGCAGGTCTCAGCCTCTCTGGAAAGCAACCACTCTTGGGACCCCAGCCTTGTGGCCAGCTTTGAGCAAAGTTAGAGTTTCCCATCTCTTCATGCCTGTTCAGACCATTACTTCTGGCTGTCAAGACCACTCTGGCTTCAGCTTGTCCTCTCTGTACCCAGGCAGTGGGGACATGGACCCCAGCCACCTGTGGCAAAGCAGCCAGAAGGTGGGGAGCCAAGGGCCAGCACTGCCCCAGACTGCAAAGGTTTCCTGGTGAGTTTGAGTTAAGACAAGGATAGTCCTGATGGTGTCAGGGGAAGCAGAGATGGGGGGGATCTGACAGGATAAGGTGCCAGGGATGACACTTGGGGACATATACGTGGTGGCATTTTCCTGCTCCCTGAGCTGTGGCTGAGGACATGCTCCCCACAAGGATAGAGATCAGGGGGAGGCTTTCCCAAATGCTGGGAGTCTCATGGGTTTCAGCCTAGATTTGAGCAGAAGGGACTCTGCATTCACCATTACTCTGGGCCAAAAGCCTCCCTGAATCTCAGTTTCTGGAAGGGGCATATATATATATATATAGACATTGGTGAGACACTGAAAAACACTGAAAAAGGTTGCCCAGAGAAATTCTATATTCCCCATCCCAGGAAGAGTTCAAGATCAGGTCCCCACAGCAGGACACCCAGAGATGCTGAGGACAACCAAAAAGGGACAAGAAGGGCAGTGGGGACAGGTGCTGTGAGGAGAGGGCAAGTGTCTGTGTGGGCACCTGGCTGGGACGTGTGGCAGGGGTGGGGGAGCTGCCACTGCTGAGGGTTGCAAAAGGGCCTATATATATATAGGATGCATGAAAGCAGCTACTGAGCACTAAGTTCCCAAAACATGAGCAAACACAACTACCCAAAGCCAGTCTTGAGCACTTTGGAGCAGAACTTCCCCCAGGAATGCTCCTCATCCCTGGGAATTTTACAGGCTTCTACATTCTCCAGAAAGAGTGAAACATAAGGGCAGATTCTGGAAGACACCTAAGCTGTCCCCATTGCAATGCCACATCAAGTTGGGGCGTGATGGAATAGGCTAGGCAAGAAGTGGAGTTAGAAGGTGGGCTTGAGGTTCTCAAAATGCATTTCTTACTCCTCTGTCTCAAACTATCAGGAATTAATGTATGTTGGTTCCCAGTGAGGTGAGGACCACGGAGGAGGTGCTGTTCTTCTGGTTGTGTGCATGGCTGGAGCTGAGGGACAGGACCTGTGTACCCTGGAGAAGATGGTGGTCACAGCAAGGAAGGCCTATGGTCACTTCCATCAATGTTTTTTGTCTTGTGCTGTGCAGTCAGCAGCTGGAGGTGCTGGTGGTGCCTCAGGTAAGTATTATAGTGGGACACTGAGGGAAACACTCACCANCCATATATATATATATATAGCATGCATGAAAGCAGCTACTGAGCACCAAGTTCCCAAAACATGAGCAAACACAACTACCCAAAGCCAGTCTTGAGCACTTTGGAGCAGAACTTCCCCCAGGAATGCTCCTCATCCCTGGGAATTTTACAGGCTTCTACATTCTCCAGAAAGAGTGAAACATAAGGGCAGATTCTGGAAGACACCTAAGCTGTCCCCATTGCAATGCCACATCAAGTTGGGGCGTGATGGAATAGGCTAGGCAAGAAGTGGAGTTAGAAGGTGGGCTTGAGGTTCTCAAAATATATTTCTTACTCCTGTGTCTCAAACTATCAGGAATTAATGGATGTTGGTTCCCGGTGAGGTGAGGACCATGGAGGAGGTGCTGTTCTTCTGGTTGTGTGCATGGCTGGAGCTGAGGGACAGGACCTGTGTACCCTGGAGAAGATGGTGGTCACAGCAAGGAAGGCCTATGGTCACTTCCATCAATGTTTTTTGTCTTGTGCTGTGCAGTCAGCAGCTGGAGGTGCTGGTGGTGCCTCAGGTAAGTATTATAGTGGGACACTGAGGGAAACACTCACCACTGATGTTGAACATAACCAATTACAGAATCAAGGTGTTTCCAGAAAAGGTCTGTAAAGTAGGACAGCAGGAGGACTTGCTTACAACTTATGGGCTACTTGCAATCCTCCATGACCCTCAAGTTCCCTATCTGGGAGATGCTTGCTCTCTGGCTAGCTGACCCCAACCCTGCTGTTTCATGGGCAACTTTTGCCTACTCTGATTGCAGAGCATTGCATCACGCTGTCCCCACAGACACGTCAAGACCCAATGGTGTCCTGCTGCTGGCCACCCACTGTTGGACGTGGCTGATAAGAGACACCAGATGGTCACAGAAAAGGTCTTTGTCCTTGAAAAACCCAGAGCTGGTCCCTGGCAGGATGAGGGCAGACAGGGCAGATCAGGCTCCTGGGGCACCAGCGCTGTTACCAGCCACCATAGGGAAATAAAGCTTTCCATTCACATAGTTGAAACAAATCAGGATTGCAGCAGTTTATTTATAGCTGTTTAACGACATCTAATTAAGCAGAAAGCAGTGACCTGGGCACAGAGGTTCAGTATCAGGAAGAAAAGAGATAAAGCACAGTTCTGACCCCAAATGTTAAACAAATAAGAAATTTCAAATACCCTTCTCTCCGTAGTCCCAAGAAGTCCTAAGCACACAACCTCACCTCCCCCCAGGATGGGTGAGCTACCAGCACTCCCACACATCCCACAGGGCAGGTTCCCTGACTGCACAGCCCTGCTTTTGGATTTGATGGTGCAGGTGCTGGGGCAAAGAACCCACAAAGTCACACCTGTGCACCTCAGCTCTGGCTCCGTGGTTGGCCAAGTCGGCCATGAGCCAGCAAGGTGTCCTCGGAGCAAAGACAGCTACCAGCCTTCTGGGAGAAGGCGGAGAGAGAGGATCCTTCTTCCCCTCTGCTCAGCCCTGGTGGGACACATGCAGGTTCTGGGTCCTGTCGGAGTTCTCCAGTACAAGAGAGACATGGACATACTGGAGAGAGTGCAGTGAAGGTCCATAAAGGTGATGAAGGAGCTGGAGCATCTGCCATGCAAGGAGAGGCTGAGAGAGCTGGGGCTGTTTAGACTGGAGAATAGAAGACTCAGGGGGAATCTTATGCATGTGTGTAAAGACCTAATGGTGGATGTGGAGCTTTAGCCAGGTTCTTCCCAGTGGTGCCCGGTGACAGGAGAAGAGCTGGTGGGCACAAACCAAAACACAGGAAATCCTATCTGAACATAAGAAAAACTTTTTTTCCCCTAAATAAAACTGAGCACAGTCAAGCAGTGGCCCTGGCTGCCTAGAGAGGTGATGGAGTCTCCATCCTTGGAGATATCCAAAACTCAATCAGGTATGGTACTATCACTGACCCTGCTTGAGCAGAATTTGGGCTAGATTGTCTACAAGGTGCCTTCCAGCCTCTCCAGTGCTGGCTCAGGCTCTGTCCCTTCTTGTTGTCCTCTGTGTTGTGAGCCCAGGAGATGGCTGCAGGCTACTCACAGCATCTGACTGAGAGGTTGCTCTACCAAGCCTGGCTGGAGGTTGGAATGCTGGCAGGGCTGCTTTCAGCAGTGTCGAAAAGGCTTTGACTCCTGCTATTGTCCCTCCAAGGCCTCTCTCTCACTCTGTGAGCTTTCATACTTCCTTTCAGGCTGATATCTTCTTGCTTTTGAAAGTCTCTTTTATAATTTCCCGGTCACTATTTAATCAAGCTGATGGTCATCTTCCTCTTTAACATAACCAGTCTGGGGCAAGCATCCTTCAGAGAAGTATCACCTGCTCATTATTGCCTTCTTCTGTCAGCAGAGGTTATTATTAAGGCTACTTTCTGAAGGTGGGCTGTGTGAGATCCTCACACCAGCCTGAGGAATGTTGGTGGCTGGGGCATTGCTCACAGGGAACTCCATCTCTCCAGAAAAACCTCTCACTTGCTCTTCTTCCTCCCTCCTCAAAACTGCCCAAATCAAGGTAGCTTTCCCATGGTGCTACCTACAACCTGGCCACACTGCAGGCGATGCCCTGGACCTACTCTCCCAAGGCCCTGGGAGTAATGGTGATGGTGGGAATGGGACAGGAGAGGCTTCAGACACCTCACCACCCCAGTCCAGCATGGGGATACAGTGGGGACCCTTGGCCACATTGGGTGAAGGCCTGAAGGTGGCTGAGCCAGGACAGATTTCACAGAGCCAGGCACATGGCATGGCATGAGCCCCAGCTGGGCTGAAGCCAAGCCTGGCCCCATGGCTGTCCAGCCTGGCCTGGAGCTGCCTGGAGAGGACAGCAAAGGAGGGACATGCTCCAGTACTGCATAAAAAGCCCTTAGCAGGGACAGGGAGCAGGCAGCACCCCAAAAAGAGCCCAGACTGGTGCTGTCAGAGCTGTGGGAGCAGGACCATGGAGCAGTACTTCTCAGCCATCCAGAAGATGGAGCAGGAGGTGATGTTCCCCAGCCTGCTCCGAGGAGTCTTCCCACAGCAGGAGGGGACAGCCTCATCCACGGGTGGCCACACAGACCTCTATGAACGCTACCAGCTCCTCAAGGCCATCAAGCCCATGGTGGAGAAAGGCCTGGCCTCTGTGGCTGACCAGAACCCGACCAGCACTGACACTGATAACTCCTTGGATGAAGGTTCAGAGAGCAGTCTTGAAGAGCGTCTCTCCCATCACGTCAACGGCTTGCAGCAAGTTCTGACAGACCTCACCAAAAATACCAAAGCCCTCACCCGGAGGTACAGCCAGATCCTGGAGCAGATAAACCTTAGTGAAGATCAGCCCAGCTCTTGAGCCTGTACCTCCAGCATCTGAGGTAAGAGCTTGGAGAGAGGCAGTATCAAGGAGGAGCTGGCTGAGGGCTAACATACTTTGTCCTCTTGCCACATCAGCTGGTGGCTTTCCAATGTTTGCATTGCACCCCCAAATCCCAGAAGTTAGGAGTCTGCATTCTATTGCTCAACAGATATACCCTCCTGGATTTGTCTTTCTCAAATGTGCACTGGTGCAAGCTGTGCCACTGAACAAAGGTCACTTTGTGAGCTTCAGATTGTCCCCAAGACTCCTCAGCTTGTAGAACAGGCAATGTCTGGCTTCTGTGGAGTAGACAGAAAAGATCACAAGGAGGTTCAAGGATCCTGAGCTCTGGGCTCCAATATCTGCTTGACTGGTGCAGCTCCTGGTGCTTTTTTTCCTTTTTCTCTGTGATGGAAACCACAATACAGTCATTTTTAGAGAGTAATTCAGCAATTTCAGGTCTTCAAATGTTTACATTTGACACACCACCTGCAAACAGCTCAGACAATTCAATCTTCCCTTGGTCTGGAAAGCAAAGCCATTTTCTGTGCTGGTAGGACTTTCATCCCTGAGATTTCTTAGGGGGATATCCCTGAGTCTCACCACAGATAGAGCTCATGGCCAAGCTCCTTGTAAGTGAAATGGAAAGCGTGGAAAGGTGACAGCAAGAGCAGGGAGCATTAAGGGGGACACTGTAATGCTAAACCTTGGTTCTGGGGGAAACATGGCCAGGAATGAGGATGTGTTGGTTATCCCCACAGGGTGATCTGTTGTCTGCAGCCCAGCTGCACTTTTTCTCCTGTGCCAAGTCCCACTGAGGAACATCGTTCACAAGCAGCACGGAGCTTGGCTGCCTGCCCATGCAGCACTACCTGAACCATCCAACTGACACAGTGGCTGATCCTGTCAGCAACCTTGCTGCTTCATTTCACTCCTATCCCAGGGGGATTTCTGCAGGGAAGAAATAAGTGTTTCATGTTACTTTGAAGTGATACTTTTCTGTGTGTGTGCCTAAACCTCGCTGACCAGTCTCTTTGGTAATGTAAATAAAATGCAAAGCCTTGTGAAATGTGTCCTGTTTCCTACCAGCTGCCACTTCTGTATAGCTACTGTCTTCCAGCCCCTGAGGATGGGGGACCTTGGCTACCGAGGCCACGCTCTGGTTTCTCCAGTGAGGAGAAACCCAGCCTTCTCCATGCTTGGCTGTGGCACCCTCCAGAGCTGGGGGCAGAGGAGGTGGAGGTAGGGATGCTCAGCTGGGGTGAGTAGGAAGGCAGGACTTTGCTCACCTTCAATCCCTGTGAGCTATGGGAAGAGCAGGAGCAAAGCCTTTGCTGGATGGGTGGGCAGGAGATGTCTCTCCCCATTCATCCACTGGGGATGGCACATACTTCCTCAGCCAGGAGGCACTTTACTCCCTTGACTTCTGATAGTGTGCTGGGGCCTGTTCAAAGGCAGCTGAGATCTCAGTGCAAGCCACCAGCCATGCATTCCACAAAGGTGAGTGGAGCTGATAAACAGCTGGGAGGCATCAGGCAGAAATGCCAATGGTGTTTGCACAGTGCATGGGTGTTTGATTTAGGAGTGGCTTCTGGACTGCAGAGCTGCAGCAGTGTTGTTCCTAAGCAGAGCTAACACAAACTGCCAATGGTTTTGCTTTTCAGCCATATCATACTTCTCCCCACTATGCTAGAAGTTTGTCCACATGTGGGTTTCCCCCTTGCTGGGCACTATTGGCTCCAGTAGGAAAAATTCCCCAGGATCTAGCTGCACACGGTCCAGGTGAGAAGCACCTGAGGGAACTGGGGTTGTTCAGTCTAGAGAAAAGATGGCTTAGGGGAGACCTTCTCACTCTCTACAAGTACCTGAAAGGAGGCTGGAGTGAGGTGGGGGTCAGGAAGTGCTGTATTGATTTTTCCTTTGGATGCTGGTATCAGGAAGCAACTTGAAATGAAAGAGAGTGAGGCAGATCTGTGGTCCGGATCTGGAGAGGTTATTTAGGCTCCCCCTGCACTTAGAAAATGAACAGAGAGATCCTTGTGAGTGTTTCAGTGCTGCAAGAAAGAGTCCCACTATCACTAGATCTGTGGTGCTCTCCATTTCAGATATTTGGTGGATACAGGGTATCAGAAAACAATGTCATGCAGAGATACAAACCGAATATTAATGACCAATTGAAAAGAACAGTTCAGCCTCAAGCAGAGATTCAGGTTTGGTTTTATTTACCTTGCGCAAATTGCTCAGTGCCCAGAGATTATATCAGCAAGGAAGAAAATGCCACCACCTTGGTCAGACTGTAGATACCCTGGTCTGACACCGATGGGTATGACAAATGGGATCAATGAGATGATTTGGGAGAAACTTTGCTTTAAAGCAGAAGCACATGGAGGCCAAAAAGCTGTGAAAGCATTTACTGGTCTCCATACAGCTGGTTCATGAGGTGGAGGAGGTCACACAGGGCTCCTTGGAGGTCCTCTGGGAACTAGGTCTTCTTTGGAAAGGATTATTTGGCTCTTAGTCACTGCACAGACAGCATTACAGGAGGTGTGCACTGGCAGCCAGCCTGAGTCCAACCTGCACCTTGCTGGTTGCCAGAAAATTAACGAGCAAATACTTCCGCTTTCAGGCTGTTCCCTCCCCTCTCCTACACCTGCAACTCGTACCAGGACTGTGTCTGGAGCAAACTGGAACCAACAGGGCAGCAGCTGGGCTGGGAGCTTGGAAAAATCCTGATCCAACAAAGAAAAAACAAGTGAAAAAGGACTGGAGTACAGAGAGGAGGTATCCAGTGCGTGGGGCAGGTCCCAAGCACCCAGCAGCAGGTTTTCCCACACTGCTGAGCCGTCAGCTCCTGGGGGAAGATGAGCATTTCATCGGAGCACAAACCCCTTGGGAAGCAGGTTACTGGCAGCCTGCATACGGTGAGTAAGGTATGGGCTCGAGGGCACAGTTTCCTCCTATGGGACCTAAGCTACATTACAGGGTTTTTTTTCCCTATCTGTTATTCTGAAGACAGCAGGGCTTGCCAGATATGTGACCAAGGAGAGGACTCTAGGTAAAAAGCTGTGTCTGACTCCTTGTTTGCGCCAGTTTGCTTACAGGAGGGCCATGTCCCTCAAAGGCTTGCAAGATCTGGCAAGAACAGATAAGTACAGTGGTTCTGGTTCTTTTCCTCCTCTGACAAGATAAGGAATTAATTTAATATGAACTTTAACTGGTCAGATCCCCAAATAAAAGCCTGTTGTGAGTTTTAGGGGTTTTCAACAGTTCTTAGAGTCACTGATAATGCAAAAGCTGCCCTGTGTTTTAGACATGCAGAATCATCATTTTTTGTCTCTGAGGAGAATTCATGGCAATCTCAGACAAGCAGCATATTACTGGGCAGAAATCAGTGAGGGATCAGATAATGTTTTCCTTTTCCTCACCTCTGCCCTCAGTCTATTCTAACTGGTCTGTCTTCTCTGTTGCATTATTCAGACGTAGGTTGCAAAATACTTCCCCAAGGAAGTAACTGTTTCACAGATTAATAAACTGAGGCACAAACAGGTGGAATGACTTTCCTAAGTGTCACCTCACTGGCTACTTGCAGAGCTGGGAATCATATGGTACCAGTACTCCCAGTCTGCTGGGAACCAGTTCAGTCCCAGGCCAAAACTATTCATGAAGAGAACTAAGATTAGTTGGGCTACTGTATTAATGACAGACATTAATGATGAACATTGTAGTAGTGACAAACAGCACGAAACACCTGACCTGCCATCTGAAAAATGAGCAAAGGCTCAAAAGCATGAGATCCTCCTGTGAAATGATCCCTGCCAGGGAAAGCTGTCGTTATCACTAGGACTTATGGCAAATTTCTTAACTGAGAGGCTTTGTTACAGAAAGAGCTTTGGGCCGTGTTCTTCAGTGGGTGTGGAAATCACCAGGTAGTCTCAGACAAAATAACTGTTTACATGTAAATGATTGCCCTTGAGGTGAAGCCACCCACACTAAGGCCAAGCAATATTCCAGTTGGATCTCTGGCCTGAATCTTCTCTTGTTGCCCTGGCTTGGCTAGGTTGTGAGCAAATTTCTGCTAAGTGATAGCTTGCTGCTGTTTAAAGGGAAGGTCTCCCCTTGCTCTAGGTTGTCTGTTCCTAGTCCCTTCTTTTTACTTATTAAACCCTCTGTGAGCCTCAGCTCAATAAGACGACAGAGAAGCGGAGCTGGCATGAGGTGAGCAACAGAAGCAGGTAGGTAGGTACAAGAATGGAAAGGGGAGAGTGCAGCAGGAGCTCCCCTTTGTCTTGGTGTGAGCTGTGTGCTCAGCTCACGTCATCCCATGGGCCTGTACCTGTGGGATTCAGCTAAGCACTTGTGTCCACGCTTCACTTGAGGCGTGTGACTAGCAGCACTGAGGCAGATCCTTGTGTGATTGGATCCAAGAAAGAGCAGGTGAGCTCCTGGAAAAAAAAAGTTGTTTATTGACTCACTCCTTCCCAATGGCAGGTGTGGTCCTGGCCAGACATGTGGCTTGCATTACAGCAGTGATGGCAGGAAGGATAATAACTGCCTCTTTCTTCCCTCTCCTTCTTGTCTACTGAGTATGATAAACAAATTGCTAAGTGCAAAGGGAAGCTGTTAAAACTCCTCAGCACTGAACTGTTAGGAAACATTCCAGGTCAGGTTGTCTGGGGCTCTCAGCAACCTGATCTCTTTGAAGATATCCCTGTTCACTGTAGGGGGGTTGGACTACATGACCTCAAAAGTCCCTTCCAACTCAAAGCATTCTATGATTTCATAAACATTCTGCATCTGCTTTTAGCAATAAAGGGGGTGGATTTTCCTATCTGATCCCCAAGACATACTTGCTCACACCACTCTTCATCATTCCAATTTCCAGTTTTAATCACCTTTTTATTTCCTTGGCACTTCCATGTCAATGGCCACAGACAGGTAATGTATGTGACTTTTTGTCCCTTTGTCATACTTGCAGTTGTCCCCAATTGTGGAGTTAAATGTTGGTGGGGAGATGTACACGACAACACTGAGCACCTTAAAGAAACACCCTGGCTCCAAGCTGGCAGAGTTGTTCACTGGCCATCCCAAACTCAGGACTGACTCTGAAGGGAGATTCTTCATCGACAGGCCAGGCACCTATTTCAAATACATCTTGGAGTACCTGCGCAGCAACCAAGTGCCTACCCGGTGCATCCAGGAGGTCTACAAGGAGGCTTTGTTCTACAACATCGAGCCTCTAATCAAGCAGCTTGAGGACTCACCACAGATCTTCGGGGAGGTCGTGGCAAGGAAGCAATTCCTGGCTCGTGTGCCCAACTACAGTGAGAACATCGAGCTGATGATCCGCATTGCCAGGGCGGAAGCGGTTGCGTGCCGCCAGTCCAGTGTCATCGTCTGTGCCGTCCGAACCGAGGAGGATGCGGCCAGGTGTCAGGATGCCTTGAACAGCTTGGACATGGATAAGAAATCTGTAGTGAAGTTTGGCCCCTGGAAGGCAGCACCAACTATTTCTGATCTGCTCGACTGCATTCAGATGGATGTTGAAGCCAAAGGGTATAAAATATCCTGTCAGCCGCACGTCGCTGAGAAAGGTTTTCGCTTCAAATCGCATGACTTCTTCTACAAGTTCCTGTTCACCTGGTGGTAGCAAAGTGCCACCCTTGATGGGCAATACAAAAAAGCAATATTGAAACAAATTATCTTGCTCTGTGGAGACTAAGCCACAGACTACCAGGACCGGAAGAAATGCATGGGCCCACAAAAAGATCTCCTTTGGTTGTTTGCCAAATTAAAGCACTTCAGAGCCACTGTTCACTTGGACTTTAGGGGATAACAATGAGATTTAAAAGGTGCCAGAAAAAGGAGGAATTTTGCTCTTTTACTTGAGCTTTAGGGGATAACTGATTTAAAAGTATCAGGAAAAGGAGGAATTTTCCTCTTTGAGTGTTGCTGACTATTAGGTAAGTTCAGAGAGGGACTCTGAGGGTTGAGCCAACCTCATTTAACCTAAGAAAAATTAATACTCCCAAATACATCTCATGGACATGTGGTGTTGGTCTCTCAGTGAAATGGAAACAGGTCACATACATGCAATTCCCAATGGAAACTCTGACCAAACTGCATTAACACATACTCTAATTAAATTTGGATCCTTAATGAGAAGGCAACAGCTCATCTTCTTACTGCTTTCCACTCTAGAACCTAGGTTAAAAAGAAGGATTCACTGTTCCCTGCTCTCCTCTTGTTCCTCCAGCAGTTCATCCAGCCTACTTTCTAGACAATATATTTATTACCATTATTTATTATTTATTCTGAATGAAAGATAGAGAACCTCAGCTATGGTCCAGGATCAACAAAAGGCAAAAATCCCATCACTGATGTAAGGAGTTCATAGCCTAAGGACACATAATCCCCTATCAAGCCACACCATTTTAATATTTTTCTTATGACATTCATTATTATTATGATATTATTTCTAAATATGTAAGCTTCTGGATAAATAAGGAAAATCCACCATGATTTGATGGGAAGTAAGCACTACCAAAGTGACAGTCTGGGACCTCAGTGCAAATTCTCCTTCACAGACCACTAGTTGGGTCCTACATTGTGTTTTTAAAATCTTAGTATTTGAAAGTTTATTTTTATACTGGAGATAGCTGTTAGCTTGGTTTTAATCACTCTGAAAATAAAAATGGCTAATTTGATTATGATCTATATTTGCTTTTTTCTCAGAACATGGATTTCTTCTAGCTAAGGACAATAATCTCTGGGATGTTAAATAAATAACTTTTAAAAGCTCTTTGAACGATACAGAAATGCTTTATTTACTGACATCTTTTCCCATTGAAATCCCCAAACTGTTAAGACATGATGATTTATCTTTGTTCTAATGGATCTGAACAATTCCTAATTGAGCTTGGTTTCAGATGTGCTCATCCTAGCATAGGTTTCCCTACAGTGAAAGTAGAGAGTCACACCACCAGCCTCAGGGCAGCTCTGCTGTAGGTGTGAGGGAACTCTTTGAGACCTTTCTTATTTATAACCTTGGTAAGAACTGATACACTCAGTGTCTGAGAAGGCAAAAATTTTAGAAGATAGGGTCTATGATCGTACCTAGCACCATTACCAAGTGGTCAGTGGTGCTTATCCTAGAAGAGATCAAGGAGGCCTCCAAACAAATAAAAGGTTGCTTTAAAGAGAGCTGTTACTCTTTGTACGTACTAAGGGTGGAAGAACTAGAAGAGGGAGATTTAGACTAAATATAGGGAAGACATTTTTTTCCACTGAGGGTGGTGAGACTCTGTGCCAGGTTGCCCAGGGAGGTGGTAGATGTCCCATCCCTTGAACCATTCCCGGTCAGGTTGCTTGGAGCTCTGAGCAATCTAATCTAGTTGTAGATGTCCATGCTGACTGCAGGGGGGTTGGACTAGATGACCTTGAATGGTCCCTTCCAACCCAAACCATTCTATGATTCTATGATTTATATTTTGGTCTTTATGTGGTCCAACATGAAATGCTAACGAAACTGGTGAACATTTCGGAGGCTGACAGACCTGACTCCCCCCGTTGAGGTTTGGCTGCTGGGCAAGCCAGGCCGCAGCTGCCATGTTAGGCCGCGTTCCCATGGTAACGGGAAGCGCCCCCTCCATGGCCCGGCGCCTGACCATAGAGCGCGGCCTCCAACGGGGAAGAGAGGACGTTCCTTCTGTCTCCTCCCTGCGGCCGGAGCCGCGCTTTCTCTTCCGGGTTGCGCGGAGGGGCAGGTGGTGTCATGGCGGCGCACCTGAAGAAGAGGGTGTACGAGGAGTTCACCAAGGTGGTCCAGGTAATGAACAGCCATGGGGCCGGACGGGGCAGGAGGGGACAGTCCCAAGCTCTGCTGTGCGGCGGGTGAGGCGCAGCTATGGGAAAAGCCGCCGGCCTAGCCTGAGGCCTAGCTCAGGAGTGCTGCCTACTGCCTTGGGGTGGGGGCATTGGGGCGTCGGCGGGAAGTGAGGGGCTGGGCAGGAGCGGGAGTTTGCCCTGCGTTTAGGGAGGCCGGAGGTGCCTGAAGGGGAGGAGGCTGCCTTAGAGTGTGTGCGGAGGGAGACAGTGCTGCCCTCATGGAGGGGAGGCTGCTACTTTTGGGGTGTTGGGGACACAGCTTCTGCTAGCCAGGGCTGGAGTGATGGCAGTGAGTTCTTCGGCTGCTCCAGGCTGGTTGGTATGGGAGAAGGTATACTTGTCCAGAGTTGGTTGTCTGGGGTTGGAAGGGGAAGGATTTGCTCCAGGCTGGGTTGGGCAGAGGAGAGGCAGTGTTTGCCACAGAGTAGGGCTACCTGGGTAGAATGGGAGATGGCCTAGAGGGCTGGATATGTGTTCTTTCTCAAGATAGTTAATGGAGAGGTCAGTGACTGTGGTGGGGCACAGGATGCTCGGGCTTGACAATGATTGCTCTGTGAAGGAGTGGGTCAGGATTTGCTCTGCATTTCTGAACTGTGTCTCTCTGCCTGCAGCAGCAGCATGAGGACCTGTCCACAAAGAAGCTGCGGCTGACCAAGCCCAGCAAGTCAGCAGCTCTCCATGTTGACCTGTGCAAAGCCACATCACCTGCAGATGCCTTGCAGTACCTGCTCCAGTTTGCCAGGAAGCCTGTGGAAGTGGAGAGTGTGGAAGGGGTTGTCAGAATCCTGCTGGAGCATTATTACAAGGTAGTGAAGCTGTGAGCCAAGTCTACTTCCACAGTCATCCTTCTGTTCTTGTTTTCTTGAGGTTGAATGTGGAACATGGAGTCACAGTCCATCCTTTTCTCTAGCCTAAACAACCCCAATTCCCTCAGCCACTCCTCATAAAACTTGTGCTCTAGACCCTTCACAAGCTTTGGTATGCTTCTTTGGATGTGTAGAGTATCATACTGTGGAAACCTGCCACTACTTTAATTAGTCCAGCAACAGTTGTGTTCAAGCACTTAGTTTTGACCCTGAAAAGAGAATATGCTTCTGAGCTCTGATGAGAAAGAGCTATTACTCCTGCAGGTACCATATTTATCACTTGCAGAGGGGGTGTGTTACACTGAGGTCTCTTCTATAAACACTGTTGAAAGACATAAAAGTTGTGACTATAATAGTTCTGCACTCGTTGAAAGGTGTAATATTTGTAATGCTAATCTTTCTGCCTCTCTGTGTTCAGCATTGCACAATTGCTTGGAAAGACTAAATATGAAATACAGACTTCTTTTTGTCGTTCTACCCTGTGTTGGATATCCTTGGCAATGTGGTGAAAGAGGGAGCTTCCAGTTATGACCAGAAGTCTTGTGTGCACAAATCTGAAGAGGACTTGAAATAACTCTTTGAAATGCATGAACTTTTAAAATGAGTTTAAAAGGAACACTAATTTGTGAAGTTTCTTCCTGTAATTATCACCTGTGACAGCTTTTGCTGTCACATTTAACCATTAAGAGAAGGAGTTATTTTCTGTAGCCCACAGACCCTACTGCTTAGCAGAGGTCAAGAGATCATCTGTCTCAGTTCATCTCCTAAAATCATTCATTAAAAACTTGCAGAGATACTTACATTATCAGGAGTGAATTTTCTGGCATCTTGAAAACATGATTATTTAAACTTTTAATTTTCAAACACTATGAAGGTGGTTTTGGGGAATTAGGAGTAAAAGAATCATTTCAAAATGTCCTTTCTGTGGGGTGTGCTGTGGATGTATGGAGGAGGAAGTAGCCTGACAATAAATTCAGACCTGCTGAATTATATATGGTTCCTGCCTGTGTGTAGTGTTTTATGCTCTTCAAAATGGAAAATAAAGGAGGATGTATGTTGTTTCCTTACAGGAGAATGATACCTCTGTAAGACTGAAGATTGCTTCCTTGCTAGGCTTGTTATCCAAGACCCCAGGATTCTCCCCAGACTGCATTTTGGATGATGCCATTAACACACTTCAAAATGAGAGTAAGTCTCAGTTTTCAGGTGGTGCTTGAGATCAAGACAGACTCGGGCTGTCTTCTAAGCATTTAGGACACTGGCAAGGCCCTTATACCTGAAGTATATTATTGGGAATTGTTCCTCCAGTGTATTTATTTTTAGCTTTTGTGAATGATGACAAACAATAGCATGGAGTCTGTCCAGGTCCCTCTGAATGGCATCCTGTCCCTCAGGCATGTCAACCACACCACTCTGCTTGGTGTCATCTCCAGTCTTCCTGTGGCATCCCTTGATCCCACTGCCTATGTCACTGATGAAGATTTAAATAGTATTGTTTCCAGTATGGGCCCTTGAGGGTCACCACTCCTTACTGGTTTCCACTTGGACACTGAGCCATTGGATGCAGATATCCAGCTGATTCTTTGTCCATCCATTAAATCCATATCTCTGCAACTTAGAGGCAGGAATGTTGTCATGGCCCAGGTGAACACGGTTAAACATGAGAGAGTGAAGGCTACTGCATACAAGGCTGTATCAACAGGGGAGTAGCCAGCAGGTCAAGGGAGGTGATGTTTCCCTTTTTACTCAGCACTGATCAGACCATATCTGGAATACCACATCCAGTTTGGGTCCCTCAGTGCTAGATCAGTGCTGGTAGGGTTGTGTGAGAGAGGTCTGCTGAGGTGGTTGGCAACAGGAGTATGTGATGTGCAAGAAGGTGAAGGAGCTAGGCTTGTTCTGGTCTTGAACGGAGAAGGTTTCAGAGTCTGTGACTGTTGCTGGTGAGGAGCTCAGTGAAGAGGAATTAGTCTTTCACTGGTTTGTTTTGCAGAGTCTCACCAAGTCCTTGCTCAACTCCTGGACACCCTGCTGGTGATTGGCACAAAACTCACAGAGAATCTTTCTGTCAGGATGAGACTGGTAGAGGTAGCTTGCAAGGTAAGGTGGCCTCCCTGGGGCAGGAAACTTTTATCACTGCCACAGGAAAAAAAAATACACAGTCAGTGTTTAAATTATCTTATTTTTTCTTAACAAACTGTCACAATATTAACATTTCTTAACTGCAAGGGATCTTGGTACGATTAGTTGTTTCAAAGGGCTGAAAGAACACTAAGAATCCAGTTACATCTGTTCTCTTCTGTTCCACAGCATCTGTCAGATACTTCCCATGGTGTAAGAAATAAATGTCTTCAGTTAATTGGCTGTCTTGGACCAGTGGAAAAAGGTGTTGCAAAAGAAGCTGAAAGCCAAGCTACCAAAGATGTCCAGAAGATCATAGGAGATCATTTTAATGACCAGGACTCTCGTGTTAGAACTGCAGCTATAAAAGCCATGGTAAGTGTTGCTGGTACCGTGGAATAAACCACTTAGGGTTATATAAGAAAGCTGGTAGAGGACTGCAAACTAATCTAAAGAGGTTTGGGTTAGAGATTATGTAATTATTCAGTAAAAGTCTATCATATAAAAATTACCTGGAAAAATAAGCTAGGTCTTGCATGCTCCAGCATGCAATGCAAAGCTGCTTATGACAGAAAACCTATGGGATAAGTCTGGAAAGAATTGTGTTTGTTTTTAAGCAACACTTCTGTTTTGCCTCATGGTCACATTCATTCCTATTCTCTCTTTATGAGGTTAACTGGTTTTCACATGGGCTGGAGTGTGTGGGCACCTTGCAGAAGTTTTTAGCTTTGCAAAAATACAAGCAAAGACCAGGCAGTTGAGAACGTTGTTTAGTGGGAGTTGCCTGTGAGTAAGTGGCTATACAGAAGTTTCTCTGTTGCTCTTAAAGAAGTTTATAACAAGTCCTGTGTAATGTGATGGCTAACAAGGGTATTTGAATTAGTGTGGGAGAACAGGCAGCCAGTGTATTTATATATATTGTATTTTCCTAATTAAAGTATGAATGGCTGTGAAGTTTAAAAAGATTATACTGAAGTCAAGATTATTATTCAAAATATTTATGGCCAAGATAGTGAAATAGTTGTAATTACAGCAGCAATCAAGAAATGCAACCAGTGGAAAACTTAGTGGAAAAAACAGTGGTAAAAACTATATAAACTAAGTTATATTTTCTTGTGTTTTGTTTTTCTGTAGCTGCAGCTTCATGAAAGAGGATTAAAATTACAGCAGGCTATTTACAATCAGGTAAAACCTTGTCTTTGTATTTATTTCGTACTTGTTTGCATATCTTTCTTTTTAGATTCTGTGACAATGTACATTGAGAGGAGGAGGGGGGCACTGAACAGAAGTGGAGTATTTTGTACTTAGGTTGCCTATATTCCTTATTGTCCTAAGGCAGTGGAAATAAAAAGCTGTTTTGTATCCATTGTACTACAGTGCAGTACAGCACTGCTTTGGTATATATTGTTTATTGGGGGAGATAATAGGATAAGGAGTAATGGTTTTAAACTAAAACAGGGAGATTGAGACTAAATAGAAGGAAGAAATTTTTTCTGCTGAGGGTGGTGAAACCGTGGCACAGGTTGCCCAGAGATGCTAGATGGTTCCCTGGAAACATTCCAGGTCATGTTGGACAGGGCTCTGAGCAACCTGATCTTGTTGAAGATGTCCTTGCTGACTGCAGGGAAGTGGGACTAGACCATTCTGTGATTCTATAGTAATCATGGGAAGGACAAGGCTGTAATTACTGTTGTCATCTGGCAATCTTGAAGTCTTTAACCCTTGTTTATTGGAGAGTGCACGTGAAGCCTGTATGGGTTATGTTGGTATGGTTGCATGGCTGAAGCATGTATCAGATTAGTTCTATTACAGATTCACATTTCATGCTTGCTGCATAATACAGGCAATTCTGAAGTGTACAGCATATGCCTGATTGACTCTATTAGGACTAGCCTACCTGGTCAAACTTGGAAATCCTAGGGAGTAGAAGGGAGGACTGAATTCATCCTGATTTTTAATGTGTCCTAATTGATTGATGGTAAGGGAAGTGAATGCTCTCTGAGAAGGGAATGACAGCTCAGGTGGAGATGGTTCAGGTACATTGGACTGTGACTCTTCTTTCAGGCCTGCAAGCTATTGGCGGATGATTATGAGCAAGTACGCAGCGCTGCAGTTCAGCTCATTTGGGTTCTCAGCCAACTTTACCCTGAAAGGTATGTGCTGTCTGTATACAAAGTGACTCAAAATATTGGCAGAGTAATGCTGAGAGTCTTGTTCTAGTGAGTCTCAGGAGCTGCTGTTAGAAAACTGATGTGTACAAATTGGTGATTCCTGATAAGAATACACTGATCTGGGTGAAGTTTTGATTAATGGTATTTGTTCCAAATCCATAGGAATTCAGCATTAGTTGTTTCTTACTTGATGCCATCCAGCATGGCATAAGATCAGCAAACTGATTCATGTTTCTCTACTTCAGTATTGTCCCAATTCCTTCTTCTAATGAAGAAATTCGCTTGGTTGATGATGCATTTGGAAAGATTTGTCACATGGTTAGCGATGGCTCTTGGGTGGTTAGAGTACAAGCTGCCAAGTTATTGGTGAGTTATTCTCTATTTGAAAATAGTTCTTTTTATGTTACTTTACTTTGCACATACACTTGAAAAGAAATGGGAGTATGTTTCAAAACTGTATAGGTGAATTTCTACCAAAATTCTGAGAAGGAAATGAGAGTGGTTGTGGAAACCCAAAAAGTTTCTCAGCTGGACTCTGCATTGATTCTTTGCTTGAGAGTAGTGAGTTGAGTATAGAAGAAAAAAACAAGTGCTTGTCATAATTCCCCCCTCCTGCTTCTCCAGCACAACACATGTAAGCCAGCTGAACTCAAGAAAGGCCATTTTAACCTCAGTGAGAAAATAAGATGTTCTGACTGTCTTAAGTAAACTTCTTTAGAATATAACAAACATAGGATAGTGTCAAGCATTATGTAAAGCTATTAGAAAGAGTGGATGCCATGCTGAGATAAGACAGAAAATTATATGGTGTAATCGTGGAATAATTCTGTTTCTTCCTTTTGATTTTTTCCCCCCTTTTTTCCTTTAGGGTTCTATGCAACAGGTTAGCTCCCATTTCTTGGAGCAGACTCTTGACAAGAAACTCATGTCAGATCTGAGGGTATGTAAATGTTTGGGTTCAGTTTTACTGTGTGTAGTATACTAAAATTGCACAACAGGCATGTTAATGTTGAGTTTTTACCATGTCCTTGTCTTAGGGCTGCTGAGAGTTAATTGATGATGACAGGTTTTCTTTTAGATTGAAGTAATAAACAGCTCTAGGCTATTCAGGTTTTGCAGATCAGAAGTAAAGGTTTGTGTTCTTTTGACAGCCTTTTGGCTAAAAGCTTTATTTCGGATGGAAAGATTGCATCCTAGTTTAGGAGCAAATGTCCTGCCAGATCCAAGCAGTAGACCTAGACATTTCAAGAGAGATGAGTAGCTAAAGACTGGGACTCCTGAGCCCTATGAGTAAAATTGTTCCTTAAGCAACTTGCTCCAGGGTATTAGGTTCAGCTTTTTTGTTTACAGAAGAATGAGGAAACTAGAGCTGCTAGTTTCTGTGGAGTGCTTTTTAAAGACTCTTAAAGTGCTGCACAGCTTTCTTTGCAGTGGAGGGGGAAAGGGGAAGGACTAGCAAACATGCTGAATGAATATTGCATTTTACACATTGTTGAACTCTGTATAGTATTGATAGTCATTAAAGTGTTTAATTGCAGTTTAACAAGTTAAACTGCAAAGTGTTAGCATCTGTTTTTGCAGATCAGTTATTGAATGCTTAACTGGATGGGCTTTTGCTCTGACCCAGTTTGACTGGCCTTAAGAGGGATGTCTAAGAATATCTTAATTAAAATATATTAGTTATTATCCTCTCCCAGCATCAGAAGTGCAAAGTTACTGGCAAACAGAAATATTCACAGAAGAAAAGGTGCTATTTGCTTTTCCTACCACTTGCATGTGTCTGCCAATGTCTAAGCCTCTAGCTACATCTGTTTTCAAATCCAATAAAAGCCGTTTAATGTTTTGTTTGGTCACCTTTTAAAGTTTACCATGGTTGTAACTGAACAACTTGCTTTCCAGAGGAAACGCACTGCACATGAACGAGCAAAAGAGCTCTACAGCTCTGGGGAGTTTTCAAGTGGCAGAAAGTGGGGAGATGATGCTCCCAAAGAAGAAATTGATACAGATGCTGTCAACTTGATTGAATCAGGAGCTTGTGGGGCTTTTGTACATGGCCTGGAAGATGAGATGTATGGTAAGTGCTAACTTATTATGGAATGACTAAAGGAGGAGATGTGTGCTGGCTAATAAGCTTTGGGATTTTGTGATGTCTTGTTGGTTTGGGTTTTTTTTGGTCAAAATAGATGACTTGCCTGTTTTTTTTTGTAATGGATTATGATCTTCAGGTTGGTGGCCATTATGATCTCTGATATGCTAGTTATTTCAAAGATCATAGAATCATTAAGGTTGGAAAGGACCTTTAAGATCATCAAGTCCAACTGTTAACCCAGCACTGCCATGTGCACCACTGAACCAAGTCTCTAAGCACCACATGTACACACATCTTCTAAATCCTTGCAGGGATAATGACTCCATCACTTCCTGGGCAGCCTGTTCAAGTGCCTGACAACTCTTTTGATGAAGAAATTTTTCCTAGTGGCCAACATGAACCTCCCCTAGTGCAACTTGAGGCTGTTTCCTCTCATCCTGTTTCTTGCTACCTGGGAGAAGAGACTGACCCCCACCTCACTACAACCTCCTTTCAGGAAATTGTAGAGAGTGATAAGGTTACTAAGATCACATTTACTTGTTCCACAATATCATTGTTTTTGTCCATTGAGGCCTTGCTGTGATAGGCTTGGAGGCCATAGTCTCTTTCCAACAGATTGTATCTGATCTGCTCTTTTAAAAATGATGAACTGTGAGTGTCAAAGTGGAGCACTGATGTCCTTTAGCTTCTAAGTTTAGCTGCAACACTGACCATGCTGATGGCCTCAGGAAAGTCTGAGTGCTGCCCTTTCCTGTGGGTAAAGTGAAGATTTGCATTTCTTAAGTCTATTGAGCATGGCTGGGATTTGCATAGTACCATAAAAATATTGAGCTCTGAATATTATTCCTGAATTTGGTTTTAATGTTACTGGAAGGACGAGGCTAAATTAGAAAGTACAAAAACCACTGTAACAAAAATAGCTCTGTAGATTGCGTTGTAAAAGTTGGTTTGTTGTTCCATGACTCCTACAAATAAAAGCATGTTTTCCTAAAAGCTAAACTCTCCCTGAAGTATGAAAATGGAACTTTTTAGTCTTTCCTGACTAACAGCAAAAAAACTGTTCATTGCTCAGTCCACTGACATGCAAAACATGTTCTGCAGTTTGGTGTGCCATAGCTGCTATGGTGCAATTGAGGAGTGTTGCTGTAATGGACAGATGTGGAATATACACACATCTTTGAATAATCCAGAACTCTCCTTCCACTGCAGTATTTTTAAACACTGCTGAGCTCTCCTCTTCCTTACTTGCAGCACTGTTTCATTGCTTGAATTCCATGTTGTGACTTAAATCTGAATTATTCTGTCAGCTTATGAAAGCAATATTGGCAAAATGTTTTTCTTCTCTAATACTTTAGTCTTAATGACTGCAGAGACTTAGAGTTGTGACAGAAGCTTTGTGACTGAATAAGCAGAAGTCTTGCTGTGTTTGCATTTTTCTGCTTAATCAGAATCATCAGGAATCAAAGATGTTCTTTAGGAATAATAGGGCTAAAAGCCACACAAGAGTTTAAGTAAATGTTTTCAAGATGAGCTAATTTGAATGAAAAATAAAAGTATGTTTAAAACAATAATATCTGCAAGTCATCAGATTAATTCTTATTTTTATGATCCCAGCACATAAATGTTATGGAAGCTAGCAAGAATGGCTGCAGGGAGAAGAATCTCATCTCCATTTAAGCTTTGTTATATTTGGGTATTCTTCAAATTCCTATCATGTTTTACAGAATAAATATACTCTGGACACTTTCTGATGCTTTTTTTGCTTAAATTCTGAGTCATTGTAATAATTAGGTGGGACCTTTTATCCTTTCTTTGAGGAATCTGAGGTCATGGAGCAGAGGAATTTCATTCTGTTTACTGCTGAAGTGGTGATACTCTGGGCCTTTTCAGCAATTCATGAAGTGCTACGTAGCAAGTTAAATATGCAGTGAATGCTCCAAGCAATTAAACTCTCAGGAAGAATAAAACAAGCAGAGTTTAATTATCTAAATTAGTTTGCATAAGATACCAGGATTAATGCTACACTTGCAAAATGCACTAGGAAATATGTAACATTTATTGCTGGGTAGGAGAACTATTTTTTACCTGCAAGTCCCTCTTACAAATGCTTATGACAGCAGCACATGATGGATTTGAGATGAGGCTTTTGATTTGAAGGCTTGCCTGTGAAAAGGTTCCCAGTGGCATTGGTCCTTGCTTCATCTCCATCATCCTCAGTGCTTCTTCAGCACGCCCAGTCCTTGAATAATCTGAGGCCTAGCTCTTGGGTAGTGTATGTCCTTTCAAACAGCACTTAACAAGCAATTCCCTCTCTGTGCTTTACCAGAGGTTCGGACCGCTGCAGTTGAAGCTCTCTGTATGCTGGCTCAGTCCTCCCCTTCGTTTGCAGAGAAGTGCCTGGATTTTTTGGTTGACATGTTTAATGATGAAATTGAGGAGGTGAGGTTGCAATCAATACATGCCATGAGAAAAATTTCCAACAATATCACGCTGCGAGAAGACCAGCTGGATACTGTGTTAGCTGTCTTGGAGGTAAGAAACTCCTAAGGGGAAAAATATGTACATTCCTGCTTTCTTTGAGCAGTTATAATTATATATAGTGCTAATCAGCCCTTTCCTCTCATCTGAAGCTGTCCAGCTTTTCTGTTGTTGTTTAATTCCTCTTCTTCAAACACCTTCAAAGGCTCCTAAGGTCTGGGAGCTTATCTCCAGGACAACAGAATATTTTTGAATCATAAAATGCTTTGGGTTGGAAGGGACCTTTCAAGATCATCTAGTCTAACCCCCCTGCAGTCAGCAGGGACATCTTCAACTAGATCAGGTTGCTCAGAGCCCTGTCCAATGTGACCTGGAGTGGTTCAAGGGATGGGGCATCTAGCACCTCTCTGGGCAACTTGTGCCAGTGTCTCACCACCCTCACTCTAAAAACTGTCTTCCTTCTATCTAGTCTGAATTCTTCCTCTTTTAGTTTAAAACCATTACCCCTTGTCTAATAAATCATATCTGTATTATGGTTTATATTGTTGTAAGTATTATCAGGTGTTAGGATAACTAAAGTGTGAGAATTATTAACTTTTTAATGGGTTTGTCTGATTTTGAAAGGTACTTGTTAGCTTTCTGTAAAATTCATCCTCCAGTACCAAATAATAAAGGATTTGGAAAAATAGCATTAACTTTGGTGCCTAAATTTGTTCCAAGAGTGTAAATATTGAACAGTGGGGACAGGATATCTTGTGTTTTCACCCCAATGCTTTGACTTCATCTGAATAACTATCACACCTACTCCTTGCTTTTCTGACCAGGCTCTGGATTCTGCTTTCCCTGTTGTCCTTGACCTCAGTTTCTGTTATGTTCCTCTCTGTCTCTTTTGTATTCTTCTGCCTTGCTCGACTCTGTGTTGCCCTTCCTGGCAACTGTATTGTCTCTGCAGCCCTCCTGCAGTATTTTCTGTCCATGTTCATTTCATTTCTGTCCTTAAAGTATGGTCTTCTTTTGGTCCTAGTCTGCCTTCCACATCCAGAATAAGGAAGGGTTGAGCAGCCCCACTGTGCTTTCCTCCTTTGTCTGCTTGGTTGTGTGAGCCAGCATTTAAGAGCCTTTACAAGAGGACTGCTCTTTCTTCTTTTGTGTAAGACAGTGATGAATAAGCTGTTGATACTTAGCAAATTATAATTTAAAAACTAAATAAATTCACCACTGACATGAATCCAATTCTTGTATCCTGTCAAACTGTCACATTCTCTCCAGAAATGCTACACAAATGTTGATAGCAAGGAAGTATTAGACATTGATATGGAATGAAAAGGTGGTTTTTGACAGAAGGAATGCAATTAATGAAGCTGGAATTCAGCCACAACACTTCTAAAAATACTGCTTGGAGGTTGCATAAACTCCTCTGTACAACATTGCACAGGCCTGCAAAATAAGATGGGTGCAGTGTGACTTCAGAAGTGCTACATTAGGGATCCCGAATGATCATAACAAAGTTCCTGACAAATTTGTGTTTTGTTTTGGTTTTATTGCCCATCTATAAACGCACAGTTAGACAATAAAACAGTCTTTGGTGATTGCTGTGCTGAGTTACTCAGCACCTTCCTCTTCTGTTACTGCTTGTGCCTTAGGGTAAAACATCACCCAAAGCAGAGCGATTCTTGCTCTGCTTGAGAAGGTCAGTGGTGAAGCAGTTCCCATTCATTCCAGTAAATGAAGCCCATGGGTGGATGAGACCAGCAGGAGACCCTGCAGCAGTTGTCTGGTCTGTCACTTCACCTGTGCTTAGCTATGATAAATGTTGCTGATAAAAGGTTGCTGGTTTTTTGGAAGCCTCTAGTACTAATTCAGCTGCCTTTAAATGAGTGTGCAGGCACGTCTTTTCTCTCAGCACTCACAAGGTATCCTGCTTGGGATTTTTTTTTTGCAGGATTCTTCAAGGGACATTCGGGAGGCACTTCATGAACTGTTGTGCTGCACCAATGTCTCAACTAAAGAAGGCATCCATCTTGCACTGGTGGAGCTGCTGAAAAACCTAACTAAGTATCCCACAGACAGAGAATCCATATGGAAGTAAGTGTCTTCAGTGTCCTCGTGTGTCTACTTATTTTCCTATTCTTTTTAGTAATTGAGGCATGAAGCAACTAGTGAGCTAGCTAAGCTCGCAGGTGTGCAGTCCTGTTGCCCTGTGGATATTGGGAATAGTGGCTATACTAAGCATTGTACATAGTCATGACTGAGGGAGAAATTCTGTGCTGGTTTTCTTGTTGATACTGGTACTGGGAATCCAGAACTGATGAGCACTCCTGGAAACAGCTCTCTATTGCAAGTGCTCCAAGCATTCCCAGAAAACAATACATTCAACCTTTAGTTACTAGTCTCATCTTTTGTATACAACTAATGTTTTGTGCTTATTTCGTCGTCGTGGCTAGGCTTCGCGAACGAAGATCCAGGGAGGGCTCCATCCATGCTCCTCATCAGTGCCTTTTCCAAGTGCGCTGATAAANTGCCTGGTGTGCTTATTTGATACTGTATTAAGTGGTAATATTGTACTGGTCAGTTATGCCAGTTGTGACAAGTGGAGTGGCCATGTGGCATTGTGCTGTGGGAGGGATTTTTCCTGCCTAGGCAAAAGTAATGAACATTTGTGTAGGTTTTTTTCTTGTTGTTGTTTAATGGAAGCAACAGAGGAAATGGTGCTCCAGCACACATGGTTTGAGATGGAATTCTTGGGTCTTATTGGAAACACTTATTTTAGTCTGCTTTGTCTTCCAATGCACTCTTAACATTGGTTGTGGAGTTTGGGGGTTTGTTATTTGGTTAGGTTTTTACCTCCTTGCTCCTTTAGATCTGAAGAAAAAAGTACACTTGTTTGTTAGTGTTTAGTATGAAAGCTTTTCTTGGGTTGTATAACTCCAGGTGTTAAGTATTTCTTGTACAGTTTAAATAAACAATTTTAATTACTGCTTGCTTTTTCAGGCTGTACTGTTAATTTTCTTGGATCCTATCAGATATTATGCAAATACTCAACTGTGAAGAGAAAATGTTGCCATGAATTAGCATAGGACATATGCTAACTATGCTTGGACAATAGGATTTTGATGCTGATGAGTACCTTAAAGTGCCACTGCAACAAAGCAATAATACCTTAAAACATTGTATCTTGCTGTGTACATGTTTACTAAGAAATACTTCAATCTGTATATTTTCAGATGCTTGAAGTTCTTGGGAAGCAGACATCCCACTTTGGTGCTTCCATTAGTCCCAGAGCTGCTGAGCACACATCCATTTTTTGACACTCCAGAACCAGACATGGATGACCCAGCCTGTATCTTTTTCATGAACCCAGTTGATCCTTTGGACTTTAGTAGATTTTATTCATATTTTCCTGATGCTCACATTTGTTAAACCCTTTCAATCTGTAGCAGACAATCCTGTAGCTGTTTCTGAATCCCTTTGCAACTTAGTTTTATTACTCAGCAGTTGAGGGAATAACTGTTACCTGAAACCTTCTTTATAAATACCAATGTGGTATAATTGGCCTTTTTTTTTTTTTGTAGTTGTGATGAAGAATGTGTTTATCAAGCAGTTTGTCAAGGTTTAGGCTTTGCAGATGAGTCCTTTGATGTGAAAACATTTGTCTAGTTTGCACTAATTTTGACAATGCTTTAGCTTTTAAATAGGAGGAGTGATTTGTCTTGTCTGTTTTCTTTTTTAGAGAAAACTTCTGCTATCATCAGTGTTGTGCAGTGTGTAGAAATCTATAAATGTATCATTTTTTTGAAATACTATATGGATTGCTGATTTTGAACTAATGTTAGCTCTTCTAGTGCTTTAGAATACAAACTTTTATTGTTACACCACTACCCTTAACAATAGGAGATGCCTTGGAAATGCAAAATACTGGTTTTCCATTGTTCATTCTTCTTGCTTCCCTTCTGTGTAATTTCAGGATGTTATTCCTGATGCATGCTGAGAGATGGTAGCCTAGAACAATTCTTCTGTGAAGCTGCTTATTTCTCTCACCAGTCATAGCCATCAGCTAGAACTTCTATATAGATTAAATAAATACCTTGTGAGAATTGAAAAGGGCTAGAATCAGGTGGAGAGAAAGACTTACTCCTAATTAGGTTGCTGACTAATAATTTGAGTAAATTTATTGAGTTGAGAAATCTGTTACTTAGCTCAATGCACTTTCCTGCCCTCAAACAAAGAATATTATTTGAGAGAATGTTCTGGAGGTAACCTTGCACCACATTTTACAGAGATAAATTCTGTGACAAACAGGCCTGGGAGCCAGAAACTACAGAATAGAGCTGAATGGTATGTTTCCAGTGTAAACTGTTAACTAAAAGCTTGGTTTTGTTTGAGTCAAAGCACTTAGCAAATTTGAATTGGATTAGTTGAATAGCTTCAGCTAAGAATTTGTGAAGAACTTTGGGCAAAGAGGAGAAATAGGTTTGTTAAGTGGAAGCTTGGCAGCCCATGGATGCAAAAGATTTTTCAGGAGGTGAGACACATGGGTTCAGTCCCATCTGTGACTGAACCTATGGCTTCCCTATGCAGCCAAGGGCCCAGATAGTGATAAACTTTGCATTGGGGTCCTTTTACACTCCCCTGTTAGGAGATCTTATGCTAGGGTCACCCTGTTGCAGGGGAGTGCCCCAGCCTTTGAGCTAACTGATTTAGCTGCCCTCTGTTTCTCTGGCTCTCAGACTGTGAAAATGTTTTTTCTATTCCAGAATTATTTTCCCATGTTTGATTCTTTAGTATGTTCTAAGCCTGTGTAAGAGGGATGTTATTCAGGGAAAACACAGCAATTTTTAAAGACTCAGAGGTAAATGTTTAACTTCAGGTGGTGTTTGGGTAGCAAAATGATAAGTGCAGTGTAAGCTTTGAGGAAGAGTGAAACTACACCTAATGAGCATGTTCTACATTCATAATCTCTGGCTCCTGTCCTTTGTGTTGCCTCTGAACCATCCCATGTTGGCAGTAACATCCTTCCCCCAGTGTGGCCCAGCCTGTAATGTTTGTGCTTTGTTTTCATCTGCTCAGATAGCTGCCTCTTTTGGGTTTTGCTCAGCATTCTCCAACTGTCAAGATCTTCCCAAACAATCTCCAGCAAAGAAAGGCTTGTTGAATTGTTCTTGTTATAACTTGCCATCCCCAAGGAGCTCTTCTTACTGCTGTTTCTTTTTCTTTAACAATCCACTTCAACAGACATTGCTGTTCTGGTTCTGATTTTTAATGCTGCTAAAAGCTGCCCAACAATGCCTGCCCTCTTCTCTGATCACACATTCAGACACTATGCCTATCTTCGGGACAGTCTGTCTCACCTGGTGCCTCCATTAAGGGTAAGTTGAACCACTCTGCTAGGAATATTGCTGCTCTCTTCCATGTCTATCAGTGTGTGTAGCACATGGGTTCTGGTCTTCTCCCAAGCACCGAGTGAATGAGTACTGAAATGTACATTAAGGGAAGAGAGCCAAGTATTAAATTGTTACAATATGGATTTTTTTAATATTTTGTGGGAGAGTAATACTATTACTGCTATCAAAGGAGAACAGCACATGATTTGCTGGTTAGGAAAGAATACTGGGAGGGCAGGATTCTTGGGAGCTCTGACTTTGTAGATCTTCCAATGTTTGACTTGTGTCCTACCTAAAAGGATTACTCATGGGTGAGATGTGTTATCTGCTGCTCTGAAGCGTGGTTTTCCTGTATGGAAATACAGGTGGGACTGAAGTTGGTCATAAATCTTACTACAGCTCATCAGATGAATTGCAGCTTGTGTGATTTTTGGACTTCCCTTGGCTTCACAGTGTCATAGCTAATAGATGAGGAAGGTGTTTCCCTCAGAGAGACATTGAATTTTAACCTGAAGATCTCTAGCTGCAAGTGGGTTATAAAATGGAGAGCATTAATTGATGAAGATGCAGACTTGAAAGCTTTGGTATATATTTGAATTTGAGAAAAGAATTAGAGCTCTCAGTTAGTAGTTGTTAATGTGGCAGCATTGTGCAATGTTGTTACTTGTGATAGACTTTTTATTTTTTGTTTGCCTGTGTTTCTTCTCACTTAGTTGCCTGGTAGAAAGCTGGTGTCCTCCCCTGTCTCTCCCAATATTACACCACATGAAGATCCTTCCCAGCAGTTCTTGCATCAGAGCCTGGAGAGGGTTTACAACCTTCAGCACCTTGACCCCCAGGGCATACAGGAGCTGCTGGAATTCACCATCCGGTAAGGCTGCAAGCTGACCTGCTCCTGGGAAGCTGGGTTCTGAGTCCTGTTTCTTCTGAAGCAGGTGCTTTGCTTCTGGATATTAGTCTTGTACTTGGCTGTCAAGCACTTAGCCTGAGCCTTCTTCTAGAGAGCATTGTGATAAAACAGCACCCACGGCCTGTTGAAACTAAAACTGATGGTCTCAGGTCTGGCTCTGTGCCACTGAATCATCAGTGTATGTTGGGGGAAAATCCTTTCAGAGCATGGTGAGAGTAAGTTAAGAGAGCTCTTTGTTATGGATGACATCTTTGAGTGTCATTTGTAGTCCTCTGTCCCTGTGTGGGTCCCTTACTTCAATCCTATCATTTTTAATGTATGTGTGCAGGGATTTTTTTGTTTCATTTTTGTGGGAAAAGAGAGGTTGTCCCCTATGGTCTTCTAATTTCCAGGTCCAGTGGCCTTTCATTCAGCAGGAGACCTGCTTCTGGTACTTTGTTGGGTTCTTATCACCAATCCCACTTATAATGACTGTGGCATTCTTTATCAATTTGAAAATGAGAGATTTTCCTGGAATAGACACTTGTGTTGCTGTCTGCTGTTGTATAGATGAGGGTGTACAGGATGGCTTCTGAATCTGAGTTTTAGGTTGCCTTTTCCATTTCATCTCTAGGGTGATACACACAAACAAAACACTTGAAAAGGATTCATTCAATGTTATTCCTCTGCTTGGAAAGAACCTTATTTTGAGACTTACAAAAACAGTGTAAAATGCTTTGTTGGAATATGGAATTCCAAAACACTTTATTCTTCTTCTTCCCCCCAAACAGCTCTTTTCTGTATGTGTAGCTGTGAATTCACACCCACCTGCAGTGGTCAATAACCAGTGTGATCCTCACTGAAAATTACATGGCTTGTATTCAGCTCTTTTCAAACTGCTACACACAGCCTAAAACATAGCCTCAAAAGCACTGAACACTTGAAATGGGTCATCTCTTGGCAGACAATCCAGAATCTTACAAGGCATGATGAGGGTCTGGAAACCTCTCAGGCTGTGAATGTGTTTGATTTTGAGTGTAAGAATTGGGTTGGAAAAGGCTGCATGCAGAACTTGGATGCACTAAAGGAGAGTAATGCTTTGGAGTTGGTGGAAATTACCGGTGTGGCTTTTTTCCTGCTGGAATCATCACCCAGGAACTGTACTAAACCAGTTGCTCTTGTACACCCTTAATAGAAGGAAGGATTTAAGACAAAACCAAAAGAAGTGTTAAAGGTTACTTTGCAGAAGGCAAGAGCTTCCTACAACAACAATTTGGTTGCTGAGAGGAGAGGGATAGAAGAGGCTCACAGAAGTGGGTTCTGTGGTGGGACATAACTCCCTTCTCCTTTATCATTTCTGTCACTGGGAGAAGTAACACAGATCTCCTGGAGCTGGTGTCTGCTTGGGCTTTACAGCTGAAACTGCAAGACAGGATTTTGAGCAAATTGGGCTTTGTGGTTTAGTGTCTCCATCTATACAACAGGAATTTTCTTTTTGTCTTGCAGGGATGTTGAAATCTGTTTTGAGATTTGTAAGGAAATAGAATTAGTGGGATTGGGAACTGTAGCAGGCTGGGGAATGGAGTGTCTGCCTAGCTGTTAGCTGAGAGGTGATGTCCTGTTCCTTGTTAGTGTGTTATGATGTGTTAAGCACCCAGGAGTTTCTTCTTCTCTCTGGCTGAATGAAGATGAAATGGAATCACTGTGTGAGGCTCAGGCTGGCTCTGCTGTTGTTGCATTGAAGGCAGGCACAGCTCCTCTGCTTGGGAGAGATTTTCTTTGGCTGCAAATTATAATCTCATGGAATCTTTTTTTAATGTGGCAGTGCCCAGCATCATTCTGGTTTAGCAGAGCCAAGGTTTCTGAATTGCATCCTGAATGAAAGATAAATCTAAAATGAACAAAACGAAAGGGTCATCTGAAGAAAAAAAATATTCTCTTTAGTAATGTAGTAGGAAGCATGGAAGCAGAGTGACAATTTTAGCACACTCTGCATCAAAGTAAAATGCAGACAACACAGGCTTATTGAATCAACATTATCCCACCTATTTTCAGTTCTGTAACAAAAGAGTTTTGTTTTCTTAATACACACTTTTGATTTTGAAAGCATGTCTGAGAGTAGAGAACCACAGCCTTTTGGGGTTTGTTAACTGTCATTTTTTTCTGTCAAAAGCTGCTTCTATTACTGTGTGATTTACAAGAAATACTTAAACCAGGCAACACACAACAGCTAGTTGGGCAAATATCAGTACCTTGCATTTCAGCCTGGTTTAAAAAGGCAGCTGTATTTCAAATATGCTTGGTTGCCTGAGCCTGACATGTTCCAAATACACAAACAGGTAGATTTCCCAGCAGTTACACAAATGGGTTGTTAGCTACTGTAGAGATGTGGAGTGTTTTAAGTTAAATCTGGAGCTGCTATGCTGTATGGCTCCCATAGGGCTGCAGAGTAATGTGGGTTGACAGACTTACTGCTTCCACTGCTGTGCTTGTGTCAGCCTCCAGGAAGCAAGGAGAGGCTGAGTCCCAAGGTGCAAACTGTTTTGTAGTGCATATTCTGCTACTGTTTGTGGTTCTTATTCTGAAGACAAGAAAAGGCAAGGTGCAGGAATAATTGGCTTCATGTTGCTGTTGCTGTGTTCTGAGCGCATGTGAGTTAATCTGTTTGCTATCTCAATGTTGTGGTGGTTTTTTCTTCTTTTTTTTCTTCATATGCTTCAGTGATCTTCAGAGGCTTGGAGAACTGCAGTCAGAACTGGCAGGGATGGCAGATTTCACTGCAACTTACCTTCAGTGTCAGCTGCTCCTCATCAAGGTTTGTCTTCACCTCAGTTTGTTGGAGTTGTTCTTCAAATTGCTCCCAGTCCATCACAGTGGTGCACTTTTATGCTGAAAACTGATGTGATGAAAGCTCAAGTTGAATGGATTTCTGATATTCCTGCTTCCTTTCTGTAGCAAATAATTTATGCAGTAACTTTGCCAGTGAGTACTCCAGTGCAGATCTGTGCTGTTGTACCTAGGGCTTATGTTGGTGTGTCTGCACTGCTTATGTCAGCTCAGAGTTTATTTTCTGTCAGAAATGACAGTGGAGGCAACAACTACTCTGTAGCCTTTTATGTTACAAGAGTAAGTTTTCTCTGCTAGTGGCCACTGGAACGCTTTTTGGCTAAACTAGTGCTGTAAGTAGAGTTTTTACAGACATTGATTTGTAGACAGCATTTCTGGCATCAGTGCCAAAGGAATTCTTTAGAGTTGATTGAGCACAATATCAGTACTTAAAGGGACCTACAGGAAAGATGGGGAGGGACTTTCTATCAGGGAGTGTAGTGATAGGATGAGGGATAACAGTTTCAAACTAGAAGAGGGTAGGTTTAGATGAGCTGTTAGGAAGAAATTCTTCACTGTGAGGGTGGTGAGGCACTGGAACAGGTTGCCTAGAGAAGTTGTAGCTGCCTCATCCCTGGAAATATTCATGGTCAGATTGGAAAGCAGCTTTGAACAACCTGCTCTAGTGAAAGGTGTCCCTGCCCGTGGCAGGGGGGTTGGAAGTAGATGATCTTTAAGGCCCCTTCCAACCCAAACTGTTACATGATTCTGTTAAATGATCTATTTGGTATTTGTAGATGAAGTAGTTCACAAAGGAGTTTCCAGAAGGGATTTAAGAAAGGTTCTGCTCTATAAAAGCAAGAAGGGATTTCAGTTTCTTTGTTGAATGTGTAGCTGCCAGTCAGCATAAATCATGGCAGCCCTCAGATTCTTAGAATATTTGTCACCCAAAGAAGATACTTTAGATGAGTGTTTGTTACAGTTCTGTACAATCCTAGCTAGATCCAAAACTTTTGCCAGAGTGAAATGTGCTGCCCAGGCAGAGGCCCAGTGTTTAGAGGTGTCCTTCTGCAGATTTGACTGGAGTGAACCAGATGGTTTGTGTGTCTGGCAAAGAGGAGTGCTCTGTTTGGAAGATGAGGGTAAAAGCTGCATCAGCCATTCTTGGCTCAAGCTGCAGAACAAGCTAATGGATCAGTGATGCAGAGGAGTCAGTAATGTGGCTGAAATGAAAAGCAACTCCTAATACCATACAGTTACAAATTCTGATACGGCAGAGAGAACCTGAATGTCAGAGCAGCCCTTATGAGTCTATTTCTTTCCATTTGCTTCTTTCCCCAACAGAAAGAAGCTGCTGGGGAAAAAAAAAAGTATTGTTATTTTTCAGCCTCTTGAGGCTCAGAATGTTTCAGGCCTTTAAAGGCTCTACATACCCAGTGATTTTAGGAGTAGTTAGTTGAGATTCTGGGGACAGCTTAGGTGAAGGATATAGTCTGATTGATCTTGAGCTTTGGCTACAGCCAGCTTTGTGTGTCTCTCAGGACAGGCAGCTTCAAAAAGGAGGTTGTGAGTGATGTAAGTCATCTAGTGAAGCTTTCTTAATTTGCTTTTTTTAAACATACATCAAAAAAGCAAATAGGATGTGGTTGGGTAGGTTTTTTATTTAAAAATATGAATATCAGTTGCTGATTTACATTCAATATTCATAGTAACTCCAAGATCTTTGGGGTGGGGACCATCAACAGGTAAATTTGCAAATATGACTATGTAGGTGTGTTTCTGGGGACAGGTGCTATTGTTTGCACTTTTTGCCTGCAATTTGAGATTGCCCTGAACTGGATATTTCTTATAATTTGATTGTTTTCTTCTGTAGGCCTTGCAGGAGAAACTGTGGAATGTGGCAGCTCCTCTGTACCTGAAACAGAATGCCTTAGCATCTGCTGCAGCAAAGCAGGTAAGGTAGAAGCAGCTGGTTGTGTGTGTGGAGGCAAGTCATAGCATCATAGAATGGTTTGGGTTGGAAGAGACCTTAAAGATCATCTACTTCCAACCCCCCTGCCATTGGCAGGGACACCTTGCACTAGAGCAGATTGCTCCAAACTCCATCCAACTTGGCCTTGAACACTGCCAGGGATGGGGCATCCACAGCCTCTCTGGGCAACCTGTTCCTGTGCCTAACCACCCTCTGAGAAGGTCCTTGGATATGAACCCTTCCTTGACCATGCAACAGTAATACAGCTCTGATCTTCTACAGCCATACTCTGTCCAAGTAAATCTTATTTCCCCAAAGCAGACTGGCTTCTCTCACCTTAAAAAGATGAGGAGTGAGTGACTGAGGGAGATTCATGATAACTATAAAAAGGCAAACACTGCACCCATCTCCTAGAGGAGCAAACATGAAGATCCAGAAAACTGTGGGCTGCTTTTCCTCACCTCATTCCTGGGCAAGGTTATGAACCAAATCCTCTTAAAAGCTGTTTCTAAACAAGTAAAAGGTCAACAAGGTGATTTGGAACAGCCAGAATGCATTTCCCAAGGGCAAATTATGCCTGACCACAGAATTGCAGAATGGTAGGGGTTGGAAGGGACATCTGCAGATCATCTAATCCAACACCCCTGCTAAAGCAGGGACAAGAGGCAATGGGCACAATATGAGACATTCTTATTAGATATAAGGGGGGGGAAGTTGCTGTAAGGGTGGTTAAATAGTGTGTTGGGTGGCCCAGAAAAGTGGGGAGGAATCTCTGTCCTTGGAAGTGTTTGCAATTTGATGTGGCTCTGAGTAACTGAATCTAATTAGACCTGCTCTGAGCAGGGGAGCAGGCTAGATGACCTCTGGAGATTCCACCCAATCTGAGTCATTCTGATTCTGTGATGTATAAGTGATGTGATCCTGGAAAAACTGAAGCTAAGCCCTAAGAAGACATAAAGGAGAAAGCAAGCTATTAAATAATCCAGAAACAAATCTAGAGTAAAAGCAAGTTCATGGATCTGCTGGGAAAGCATGCTGACATTTTGAGTCTTCAGTTAATTAAGATGTAATAAGAGGCAGGCACTGCTGTGCATCAAAACCTTCTATGCTGTTGACAGCTGTCCCCAGGGATGAGTAGAAACAAAAGCCTATCAGCTTTTTAAATCTTCTCTAATTGAACTGTCTGTCTTGGGTGCCCTTCTCAGTAGCATGTGAACCCCCTGGGAAGTTTTAGCTGTTGTGATTGTGAATTACTGTCAATGCAAAGTGAGGGAATCTTCCCTATTAAATAATTTGCAAGTTCTTGGCTTCTCTACAGTCCTACCAAACTCATCTCTATTAATTGGAGCACTTCTCTTGTCTGTTTAACCCCATTTATTCAACAGCTAATGTATGATGAGCAAAACTGTGCAATGTGGTGTCTAAGCTTTTAACTGTGTATCTAAAGTAACCCAGATTGATACTTCTCTTGTCATAGTTCCCATCTTGAGCTGCAGTATGTAAAGCAGTGTTGAATATAAAGTTATTTCCAAGAGAACTTTGTCAAATGTAGCTCCAAAAATGTAAAGCTGAGCAGGGCCACTGAGGTCTCCCTGTTGTGCTGCTCAACGTTTTGCATTCTGGAGTAGCCAATGGCACTCAGTGAGCACTCTACCCCTGGTGATCTAAAATGCAGTGTCAAAAGATCAACTTCCAGTGGAGGAGGTGCTTGATTTCAGGCCAAGTTTCATAAATTCTCTCTTTAATACAGCCAAGATAACCTTTTGGTATTAGTTGTCACTTTACACTGTGAGGAATTTCACCAGAAGAATGAGACTCATGGATTAATGTGTGGTTTGTTTTTTTTCCTCAGTACAAGGAAAAATGCCAGAATCTTGTGATTGTGCTTTGCAAGAGTTTTTTTAAGAGGGTCTGATAGTTTGTTACCCTTGTGGTGTCTGTCTCAACAGATCTTGGAAGAAACTTATAAAATGGAGTTCATGTACAGTGGTGTGGAAAGCAGACAAGTGGTCATTATTCACCACATGAGACTGCAAGCCAAGGCATTACAGCTTATAGTGACTGCACGTACCACTAGAGGGTAAGGTGACCTGGGAAAAGGACCTTCTTAGGGCTCACTGTAAGCTTAGTTTCCTCAAGCTTTGTTTCAAAATCAGCAAGTATAAATTAGACATATTAAAACATCATGGCATGCTAATAACCATTTGCTAAACTACTTCAGCATGAAGAGCCTTCTTTTGTCTCTTGTGTGGCTATAGAGTGGCACTATACTAAATTGGATGACAATATTATTAGGAAGATGTTTTTTGGGGCTTGAGTTCTCTCAGCTATGAACATACAACAAGTGGCAGGGTGAGAGGAAACATCCTCAAGTTGCACTAGGGGAGATTTAGATTGGATAGTAGAAAAAATGTCTTCAGTGAAATAGTGGTTAAGCATTGGAACAGGCTGCCCAGGGAAGTGGTGGAATTACCATCCCTGGAAGTGTTCAAAAAAACATGTAGATGAGGTGGTTAGGGACATGGTTTAGTGGTGACTTGGCAGTGTTAGGTTAATGGTTGGACTTGATCTTAGAGGTCTTTTCCAACCATAATGATTCTGTGATAAATAGGTTAAAAAACATTGCAGCTGTGTCAGGGACGATACTTCGGATCTGTTTAAATGAGAAGGCATGTGTGACAGAATGCACTAATCATGTTTGTTTTGTTAAGTATTAGAGGCTGTGGGGGATACGAATATGGGGAGAAAGATGGCAATTCATTTCTCTTTTTTCTCTTGTGGTGAACACCTTTCTGGCCTTACCATTTTCTAGTTTTCAGGAGCTTGAACTGGATTGCAAAACACTTAAATGCTTATAGCTCAAGAGTCAGTTTTCTTCATTTAAAACTAAACCAAGGAATGTTGTCTTCATTACAGAGTGGAACCCCTTTTTGGGATGTGTGAAAAATTCCTCCAGGAAGTGGATTCCTTTCAGAGGTGAGAAATTCTGTTGCTTCTTCACTTTGTTAGAAAGTCTCCCCACCACTGTCATCAGGGAATGTTCAGGAAGCTGTTCACCTACAGAAATAGTGCATTTTTTTCCACCAAATTGCACAAGTATTTACTAGGCTTACCAAACTGTCTTGCTAAATGCTGCAGGAATGTTGCTGATAATAACAGTTAAGCCACCAATCACTCAGTCTAATGAAGCATCTTCTTTAGGCAGGGATGTGGGGTAGTAGCCCAGTTAAGTGAGGGTGGTGAGATACTGGCACAGGTTGCCCAGAGAGTCTGTGGATGTCCCAAGCTATAAAATGGATTCTATTCACTGTTCTTGACCTCTAAAACTAGCAATACCTCCTTATTTTCTTTTGTGCTACTGCTTGTAGTTGACTATTAAAATTTCAAACCTCAGATGTAATAATTAATACTCAAATACTGGTAGAGAAAAACCATTCTGGAAACTTTACTGCAGCAGGTCAGACAACTCCTGTGTGTTAGATCCTGTGATAAGTCACTGTTTAGTTGGCCAGATGCAAGTGTACAGCACAGAGAATTAGGCATATGCCTACTAGGCCTGAGAAGTACCAATTTCAGCAGTTTGCAAGGCAAATACACCAGGAATGGGTCTTTCATCCAGCTGTGTATCTTTGAGGCATTGAGATTGAATGCAGAGTGCCGTTGACTCTAAATTAGCACTCTTACTGTCTATATAGGATTACAGCTGCATGTGCAGTCTGAGCAGACAAATCCTCTCATTAATGTGTTGTTGATGGGCACCTCAGCATTTCTAGCTTATTTTTTGAGAATCTAGATTCTTTTGCCTGCTAGGCTCTGTACCCATGAAGGACCTAAGAAATGAGTCCTGCATAGCCCTTGATATTGTCAGTTTGAGTACAAGGTATGGTCCCAACTAGCCAAAATAATCTTCATGTTATGTACGAGATGTGCATCAGAAGAGGAATCTATGTATCTAACTCTGTCCTTATAAATAAATATAAGGATTAAGTGTCTTGGCTGAAAATAACAATGCTGCTATAAATGTTGAAAAAAGGATTTGATTTTCAATTTCTTCTTAACACAGATGTTTCATCTCTGAGCTCCCACATATGCAGGGCAGTTTTGTAGATAAATTGCTGGACTTAATGCCCAGACTTGTGACATCCAAGCCTTCAGAAGTGGTGAAGATTCTTCAAACAACACTGAGACAAAGTACCTTCCTTCACCTTCCTCTCCCAGAGCAGGTCAGTTTAACACTTGAGAATTAAACCACAATATTCTTGTAGATTGACACAGCACCTGACTAATTCCTGGTATACCATCAAGCTTTTAGCATTCAGGTTTTTGATCAGTCCCAAGAGTTATTTCTTCAAAGGCTTTCTTCATGATGATCTCCAGGGGTCCCTTCCAGCCCCTAACATTTTGTGATTCTGTGATTAATCTTACCTAGCTAGCTCCCCAAGACTACTGCTTAAATGTTCGAAAGACTTCATAATTTATGATAGTATCTAAAGCAATCTAAAGTTCATGCACAATTTCTTCATTAAAACCAGTAATGATTGCCTTCTTTCTTTCTTATTCCTCTCCCCTTATTTTTGCCAACCACTTTTCCCCTAATAGCTCCATAAAGCTACTGCAAATATCATTGAGCCTACTGGTGAATCTGATAATCCTCTGAGGTTCACATCAGGGTTGGTAGTGGCACTGGATGTTGATGCAACTCTAGAACATGTCCAGGATCCCCAAGGAACTGTTAAAGTTCAGGTAAGCAGCTGCTTGACATAATTACAGACAAGATTGTATCTTAGAGGGAGTTTGTTCAAGGTTGTCAATACTTCTGCATTGCAAATAATTGTACCCTTTATTAGCAACAATAGAAGGGGCTTTTGTCCCTCTGCTCTGCTCTGGGGGGACCTTACCTGCATTGCTGTGTTGAGCTCTGGGGTCCTCAGCACAGAAGAGACATGGACCTGTTGGAGCAGGTCCAGAGGAGGCCACAGAAATGATCTAAGGGCTGGAACACCTCTGCTGTGGAGAAGAGGCTGAAAGAGTTCAGCCTAGAGGAGAGAAGGCTCCAGTGAGACTTTCTTGCAGCCTCGCAGTGCTTAAAGGGGCCTAGAAGAAAGATGGGGAGAGACTTTTTAGGAGGGCTTGTTGTGACTGGCCAGGGGGTGATGGTTTTAAACTAAAAGAGGGAGATTCAGACTAGATCTATGGAAGAGATTTTTTTACACTGAGGATGGCGAGACACTCACACAGGTTGCCCAGAGAGGTGGTAGATGCCCCATCCGTGGAATCATTCCAGGTCAGGTTGTTTGGGACCCTGGGCAACCTAATCTAGTTAAAGGTGTCCCTGTTGACTGCAGGTGGGTTGGACTAGATGACCTTTGAAGGTGCCTTCCAACCCAAACCATTCTGTGGTTCTATGCAGACTCTCAGCAATTCGTATTTAGTTTAACTTTTCCTCCATTGTTGAATTACTAGTTTCAGATGCAGCTGAGGAGGTAGATGTGGTAGGATGCCAAGTAAAATAGGCAAGTTCACTGCTTAACAAAGAAAAGAAAGCCTGTGTTTACAGTGCAGAGGAAGAAGCTGATGTCAATGTGCATTTCCCCCTCTGCTCTGGGTCTGAATGGCTGGCGTGTGGCTGTTATATCATGGACTCCTGGCTCCAGGATACAGCACACCTTCCTGACTTCTGAACTCAAATAGAAACCACCGAAGTGATACACACTGTGCAAATCCCCAGTCCAGTTGTCATTCACTTCTTTTTTTCTTTTTTTTTTTTCCCCTTACAGGTATTATATCCAGATGGACAAGCACAAATAATCCATCCTAAACCAGCTGACTTTCGAAATCCTGGTCCTGGAAGGCACAGGCTGATAACTCAGGTGTACCTGTCTCACACAGCCTGGACAGGTAATGTTAAAGATACAAGTTTCATGTGACTGCTGCTCTTTTCTAAGATAGGAGTGTGTCTTGCTTGATCCCAGTCTCCTGCATGTATGACCTACCTGCCCACAGTCTTGAGGGCTTTCAGGGTGCTGGAGGCGGCAGCTGTAGTTGATGCTACCTATATTTCTCACAGCCTTTGAGCAGTTAGATGTCCCTGGTTGACAGGGCACTGCTGCTCCCCAGATGACTAGAGGGGCTGCTGTCATGGGAGGGGAAGGTGCTTGCTATGCACTGGCGGTTTTTACCTGGAAGCACATATTTAAGGTGAAGTCACCTATTTCTGTGCAGAGTAAAATCAGTTGTAGGAGTCAGACCTGCACCTCATTTAAAGCCAAGGAGTCATGGTCAACTGACTCATTGTAATTCATTATGTTAGATCGGACAGGTATTTGAGCAGGGCAGAGAACCTTTGGAACTATGTGTACTCAGCAGTACAATTTCACTGCTGATTAAACTTTCACCTTTTTAATTGCCCTAAAAAACCCACCCGTTAGCTCTGATGAAATAAGTGGCTCCAACATTCCTGTTCAGTCCCATTTGGCATTCACACTGCCCCATGGAAGTGCTTCAGTAATTGGCTTGTGGACTTCAAACAACAAAAGCAGAGAGTATTTGTTCACAGCTCCCCTTTGTCTTCTAAGCCCTTCACATTTTTTTCCAAATGTGGGGTTTTTCTGAGCAGTTATTGATAGGATTTGGTGATGTTTCTTTTTAACCATCAGTTTTGTTAAGGTCTCTCATGTACTCCTCCTTACATAGCATTTCCATGGTGAACTCATTCTTCCTGCTACCTTTGTATTGGCTGAGAGAAGCAAAAATGGTTGTGTTTCTGTGACTGGAAGTATGTGGATTTAAAGGTTCAGTCCTGTACCAGGACTCATTACAAGTTCCTCCTGTACCAGAGGAAGCTGAATTCAGTCCTTTTTTCAGCTTCTGCAGCATTCCCTGGAAGGACATTTTAAGCATGGCCCTAAGGGATTTTGTTGTGGTGTCTCCCTAGCCATTATTTTAATTATTAACCTTGACATTGGCACTTGGGGCATAGAAAATGGAGCACACCAAGCTGGGAAGGGTTCAGGGAACAGGATCAGAATTCCAGTTGGAGAAACTGCCTTAATTCAAGACAGTGAAGGCCAGTAAAAAGCATGTGCTTAGGGAGGAGAATGCCCAAATACAAAGGACAGATTAACTGACAGGTGTGTGGCAGAAGCAGTAGAGGTGACTGCAAGGTACATATTAAGGAAGAGTTGACAATATTGCAAACATGTCCCAGGGAGGTGTGAGGTGAGCTGAGCTGTGGGTAACTGTGGGGAAAAAGTTGTTTCTTGTGTTCTCTCTGGTGCTGATAATGTCTCTACTGGACAACTGCTCTAGTTCTGAGAGTTGCATCTTAGTGATGTGGGTTTCAGTGGGTTTCATTTAGGTTTCAGTAGTGTGGTGGTGGTGTGGGTTAACCTGGTATACAGTCAAGCTCCAGACAGCACCTGAGGCTCACTCACTCCCTGCAGTGTGGGATGGGGGAGAGAATCAGAAGGGTAAAAGTGAAAAAACTGGTGTGTTTTGCAGAGTTCAGCAGTAGTTAAGACCTCCCTGTGTTACCAACACCCTTTTGGTCACAAATCCAAAACATGGGACCATGAGAGGCTGTATGTGGAGTGCTGTGCTCTCCAGGGCTTTCCACTTGAAGATAGACAGGAGCATGATCCTGTGCAACCTGCTGTAGGTGACCCTGCTTTAGCAGGGGGGTTGGACTAGAAGACCTTCAGGGCTCCTTTCCAACCACCACCATGCTGAGATTCTGTGAGAGCTGCTATGAAGAAAAATTAACTTTATCTCAACCAAAACCAGTACAAGTCCATAAGGAAAACTTAAAGGAATTGTTTTTCAGTCTAGAAAGGAACACTTTGATGGGGCTTTAGAGCTGCTTGCTGCTCAGAGTTACGCTATGTAGGCTGAAACCTGTTTTCATTATGGCCACTGGGAGAAGAACAAAGTGAAATTGCCTTATGGGCACTATTAGGAATATCTGTCTGGCTGCTGAGATGGTGAAAGAGGGGAAAAGGGCTATACTGCGGCATAAAAACCTCAAACAGAAGAGAACCTTCAAGTAACCTTCTATGCTGTGAGTTTCATCAGACATCATCTGGATTTACTTAATCCTGCCATAAAAACAGAGGTATCAAGACCTGCTAGTTTTGTGATCTTTTATGATTTTTGTTATTACTTGGTTGGAATAACTTTTAACAGTTAATTCTGAAAGTTGCTATTTTAAAGTATTTGTGATGTTGGGTTTTTTGTTTTTTAGGTCATGAGTTTTTTTTTTAAGCTATGACAAAGGAGGAGGTCACCTAAAACAGTGATTATTTCTGCTGTGCTGAATGTTAACAACAAAGTTATAGTTTCTAAGAGCAGTTTGGATTCTGGTTAGGCCAAAATGGCTCTGTACTTAGCCCAGCATAAATGAGATCAAGTTTGGTGCAGTATTGCTTGTTGATAGTGTGATGTCAGTCATGTTTGGGTTGTTTTGTTTTGTTCTCTGCAGAGCCATGTCAGGTTGAAGTGCGCTTGCTGCTGGCCTACAATTCCAACAGGAGCAAAGCATCTGCTAAAATTCCTAAAGCCACCTGGAATGAGAGCTTGGAGGCTCTCCCACAGTCTGAAAATGGCATAGAGGGAACCATACCCTTCAGCAAACCTGTCAAAGTTTATATAATGCCCAAACCTGCCAGGCGGTGAAGTCTGTTGCTAAAAGAAATATTAGGTGACATGAAAACAATATGCTGTGTCTCAAGGTAGGGAACCAAACCAAAACACTTGGAGAGTTGCCTAAAATATTCAGCCATAGAAAAGCTGCTGAGGAGGGACTGGTGTTCTATGTTAAGAAGCAGATAAAGCAATACAGAAGTTACTCAGCTAGTTAAGAGTAGCTTCAAGCAAATATAATGTTTCTACACTGAGTCAACCAAATGGAGACAGTTCTCAGCACGTCAGTAGTGATTTCTTTGGACCATATCTTCAGTTTTGCCTTATCAAAAGTGTTTCTTCAAGGCCTCTTAAGTTTTCTGTGACATATTTAGTGAAGTATTTACTATGTAAATGCCTTGGCACATAAACCCCTGTTATTTTTACAGTACTTTGAGATGAAGCTAAGAAGCTTGGTTGTTGGTTTTTTTTTTTTTTTTGTGGGGCTTTGTTATTTATTTTTTAATTTCTTATACTTGCATTTGTGCATTGGTACCTAAATTCTTAGTTACATAAAACTTAAATTCTAAATTGCTGCTGTTCTTGTGTAGGAATTGCACCTCAGAGTGAAACTGTCAATTGCTGTAAGCTAAATCCTGAGTAATTTTACATCCTGTACAGCTGTACTGAAGCTGGTATGGTTTTGGGGAGGGCACAGGTTGTTCCTGTAGTGGTGAGGAGGGAGGAGGAACCTGCTGGTGCAAGAGTTTGAGTTACAGCAACAAAACAATGTGTTACTTTTATTTACATAAAATGGAGTCAAATGTATTAATCTCTGACTCCTTATCCAACTCCCCTTTTGCAAAGTTGTATCTCTTTAGGATCAATGCAATTAAATACCATGGGCTGGAAAATGACTAACCCCATCCTACTAAGTTTTACAGAACCTTTCTCTCTGATGATCTTGGCCCAAAGCAATCATACTGGATCACAAAATCTGTGCAGTTTTTCGATTCGGCAGCAGTTTTGGCAGTCAGAGTCTTTCTGATCAGCTGAAGTAGCTGAACACAGTTAAGCAGCAGTCAGGCAGCTTCTCAGTGATCCTCTGAGTAAGTGAGTGAGGTGGGAGAATGGTGGGACAGGAACTTACTAAAAACATGATCCTGGTGGCATTCCTGTTGGTAAGTGTCTCTTTGCAAGACTGCAGTGGACTGAGGAGCCTCCTATGATTTGTAGCAATCTTTTGGTAAGATTTTCTAAGAGCACTTCCTGTGTGAAACTTTATAGTGCAGCAGTCAAATGTTACCTATGTTCAAAAATCAATTGTTAAAAAAAAAAAAAGAGTATTTTTAGGAAGAAACAAAGCAGTGAAGAAGTACTTTCCTGTTGTACAGACATTAGTGTAAATAATAAGCCTCTGTGTGCTTTCCTACAATAAAATTGGAAAACTGGTGCTAATGTGGTTTTTATTATTTTCTTTATTCTTTGTTTTCTTTATTACATGAGTGAACCTGCAAGATTTTTGTGATTTTGGTTTAATTTTTAAGCAGGGATGTGTTGTAGTTTAAAGACTTGTAACCATAAAACTATTCATCTGCTTTAGTCCTTCTTGAATTAAAGAAACGTTTAGTGCTGCTGCTCTTAGGAAACTGGTTTTTGGTATTTCACCTTTAGGGCACTGCTTTGAATAAACCACCCCATACAGTGCTCTAGGCTTGGGGCACAGTGTTTGAGTTTAGATTGGACATTAGGAAGTGTTTTTTCACCAAAAGGGTTGTCAAGCCCTGGAAGAGGCTGTCCAGGGAAGTGGTGGAGTGACCGAAAAAAGATATGTAGATGTGGTGGAGGGACGTGGTTTAGTGTTGACCTAGCAGTGCTTGGTTAACAATTGGACTTGATGATCTTAAAGGTCTTCTCCAACCTAAATGAATCTATGATTTATCATTTGTTCCCAGGCCTCAAATATCAGCTGCTTCATTCTAGATTTTTTCATTTTCAGTATCAAAATCTGAGCACTGGATTAATACTAATACTTTGCTCCTCTTGTGCTGTGCTTGAGCTCCTTTTGTGTAATAGGCTAGGCAGAGATCAATTGCCTTCTGTATTACCCCCAATGGAGAATCAAGTACTGAAGGGCTATAGACCAATTCTTGGAACTTTGCAAGTAAATAATGCAATTATTGAGTCAAGAACCCTTAAAACAATGCATAAATGTGTTTGGACCAAAGGTGAAGATTCCAAGTTAAGATATTCGCTCAAACCTGGTGTGGCATTCACATATAGCATGCTTTGGATGCATGCCAGGCTTTGCAAAAACACTGCCTTGATGGTGTTTGGGCTCAGTGTGTCTCTGAGCCTTTTACAGCCTGTTTCTCCTTGCTGCCAGCTCACGTGTGCTGCTTCACAACGATAAGGGCTGGGCCCAGCCCTGCTTGGTGGCAGCGCAGCTGGGGTGGAATGCTCCTGGCACCCAGCCCAGCTATGGCTCCACTTCAAACCAGAGAGTCAGGCTGGGAGCTCACTGCCTACTGGAAGATCATTTTCCTGGTGGGAGGCAGAGAAGTGGCGTGTGTGAAAAATCCTGCCCTCCAAAAGTGCCTTCCCATGATTTGGGTGATGAGCCCTTAATTTTAACAGGTTATTTATGGCTCTAGCTGAAAGCAGTTTAATCAAGATAGGGCTTGGAGCTCTGGTTGAATGTTCTGATGAATCAGTCCCAGCTGTTTTCACCATGTAGCAAAGCAATTTCAGGCACCAAGGAGGAAATTCTGCTTTCAGGGGCTGGAGCAGCCCAAGTGGAGCAGATGCTTTTGTGGGAGCTGACAAAGCTGCCTGGGGAAGCTGTGATGAGAGCAGGAATAGAAGATATAGATGGAAAAGACTTGCAGCAGATAATCCCCTTGCTGAGATGGAAATTCTGTACTGATGGTAGTGAGACTTAGCAGTTTAAAAAGAGAAATCGATTTCTTTGCATGATGCAGCTTCCCTGTTTTAGGAATGGAATCTTCAGGATCCTACAGGGTGCCAAATGAAAGGAGCAATTAAGAGGCTGCAGCACAAAGCATCTCTAAAGTCACCTGGCAATGCTGAACAGGCTGTGCTCCTCCTGTGTTTTTTTGGGAGGACAAAACACATAGCACCAGTGTGAGGAGCAAACAGTCATTTTCTCCAGTGCAGGGCCTGGGCTGAGTGGAGAAAAAAATGAGGTGAAAGATGACATATTTGCTCATTCTATTGTGCATGCTTCAGTCCTTAAAAAAACCTGAAATTGTCCTCTCAGTAGCAGCCTTACAAAGCCTTATAGAATCATTAAGGTTGGAAAAGACCGAGTCCAACTGTCAGCCTATCACCACTGTGCCACTCAACCATGTCACAAAGTGCCACACCTACATGGTTTTTTGAACACCTCCAGGGATGGTGACTCCACCATTTCCCTGGGCAGCCCGACAGGCCTTAGCAACCCTTTCAGAGAAGTTCTTCCTACTATCCAACCTGAACATCCCCATCTGCAACTTTAGGCTGTTTCCTTTAGTCCTGTCTCTTGTTACTTGGGAGAAGAGACCAACCCCCACCTCTCTTCAGCCTCCTTTCAGGTGGTTGTAGAGAGTGAGAAGGTCTCCTAAGCCTCCTCTTTTCCAACAACCCCAGTTCCCTCAGCTGCTTCTCACAAGACTTGTGCTCTAGACCCTTCCCCAGCTTTGTTTCCCTACTTTGGACATGCTCCAGCAAGTCAATGTCTTTCTCGTAGCGAGGGGCCCAAAACAGACTGCCTCCAAAAGCTCCTGAAATCATGCAAATAAACGACTGCGATGAAGAGTCAGAGCACCTCTGCTTTAGAGAACACCATTTAATGCAGGAAGTCTCCACACTCTGCAGACTGGTAGGACCTAGTTCTGCTGGAGTTCCCTTGTGATGACTGCAGTCATCTGGGTCAGCACTCCATCTTCTACTTTACACCATGCAATTTATTCAGAGAACCATCACAGCAGTTCTGAGAAGTGTTGTACCAGCTGCTGTGTCAGAGAACACAGATGCAGCTGGAAAGGCAGCTCTTGCTGGCTTAGATAAGATGTTGACCCACATGTAGCTACACTAATAGAGAATATTGCTGTAATTAGGAGATTGTGAGATAAAACTTTCAAGCTCTCACTTTCCCTTGGCTTTTATACCACCTTGTTTATCTGATAAAGGGGTTTACATGATTACAAGAGCAAATAAACAGAACAAGAACCTAGTATTTGGTGAAGGGTTTTTCTTGGGTCTTGGGAAAGTCATTGTGTTCCCATACCAATCTAAGCTTCTCTGCTGCTGCTTGGACAGCTCTGAGGGCCTCAGGGCTTTTGTAGTGTCAGCTTTATGCTTTCATTAGTACATGCAGACTTCATAGGCACAGATCAAGAATGAGTGAGCCTAGTGAGGAGAAAAAAATATGGTAGGTAGCTTGTAAGTGGTAATATTCAGAGAAACTCACCAAACCCAGCAACTATGTGAACTTTTTAATACAATTTGCAGTGTTATGGTATGCTTATTGGTACAATGTTTAAATCAGGATAGGTTGGATAGAACTTTGAGCAACCTGCTTTGGTGCAGGGGGGTTAAGACTTGATGATATTTAAGGTCTCTTCTAACCTAAACCACTCGATGATTCTCATATCCACTCCCAGCTTGGTAGCAGCAATTTAGACTGATTTCTTAAAGATTAACATTTCATGTACCAAACTCTTGTTTTGTGACAAATCTGTTGATCTTAAGCAGGTAGGGACTTTTGAACAGATACGTATTAGAATCCTAGAAATGTTAGACTTGGAAGGGACCTTTAGAGGTCATCTAGTCCAACCTCTCTGCTGCAAACAGGGACACCTATAACTAGATAAAGTATTGCACAACTCAATTCCTCAAAAGGAAAATTCTTTAAGGCACAGATTTTATATCTTTTCCCTGTTTTTTCCCTTTTCCAGGTTCAGTGTAAAACTTAAAAGTGCTAAATTATGTGATGTTCTCAAATTAGCTCTGCATATATCCTGACTCAAGTTGCCAGCAGGAGGCAAAGTTGTATCTTTTGAGTTCACTTAATTTATTTTGCTTTAAACTTACTTATACAGTGGTGACAAAGTGCTGCTTCATTACTGCTTTGTATCTACCACTTGGTTGTACTCATCAACTATCCTACAGCTGCATTCCATTAGCCCATTTGGGGCCATTTCCTAATAAAAGTATTCAAAACCTAGTGTCCTAATTTGGCCAACAGGTGAGAGATTAAGTTACCATAGTTTGGACAGTCCTCAGAGGAGGATTAGGTCAATCTAAAGAACATAAGGAAATGATTTTGTAATTAAATATCTCATTAAGAAACCCCTTTTTTGAGTTTGTTTAAACCCTGAACAACCAAACTGTCCTCACATTTTAGATAGTCAATGCACAAAAGCCTTAGCACCTACATCCACATTCTTGACTGTAATTTGATTGAGCAGAGAGTGATTTGGCTGCAGCCAAGGAAGGTGGAATGAGCTGTAATACCTCAGCAGGTTGAGTGGAAGACTCCCCCCACTTTGACCCCCTGAGCAGCCAGGGCATTGTACTCTTCCACAGCCTTCTCTGTTTGCAAGACCAATACATCAATCCCATTCTTCTTCAGATAATCCACAGTAGATGATGGAACCTCAGAAGAGAAAAGGAATGAGAAGAGAAAGTATTAGATTCTTTTCCCCTCACACTATAAGGCTTGAAGAAAAAACAGGCATTGATGCTATTTGTTAGAAGATGCACTAAAGTGACTGATAGTAGCTAAAATGATAATATGCTCAGCTATTTCTATGATTGATTTAGAAGTTTTTCTCTTCAGTAAAACCACTTTTATATACACACCTCCCATCTTTTAACATAGTTTTAAATGCAGCTCTAACGAAGATAAATAGAACTGGGGCTAAAGGTAATTAATCTAAATAAGGTGTTCCTCACCTCACCACAAAGCTAAAGAATTGCTGAAGTCAAGCTCAACACTTCTGAGCTTCTTGTAGCTACTTTTCTGCTGAAATGACATCCTGCCAGCACAAGTAACAAAAATGCCTAATTATCAGAAGTATTTTCAGCAGCCTGGAGAGCTGGTTCCTAACCTGTTCTAAGAGGGGAGGACTAATGACACTAAAATTTCTCCTTGTTTAAATTGCTCCTGTAGCAGAACACAAACCTGTTTACTGCTTGACACTGATGCTAATCCAGAGGAGCTCAAATGGTGTTTATTTCAGGAGGTGAGGGACTCTTGGCAGGAGTTCAGTCAGGCTAATTCAGCATCCTGAATATTTTTCCCTCTCTTAGTAAAGCATCACTGATTTTTGTAGGGTTTTTTTCCCCTAATTAGAGGGAGAGGGAAAACAAAGATGTCTAGTTTATTTCTCACAGAACAAAACCTTACCTGCAAAGCCTCACTCATGCCACGACCAATCACTACAGTTTTAACACCCTTCTTGACAACTTCTTCAAGGTCAGCTGGTTGTACTCCTGGAGAATGCTAAGTATCAGAGGAGGAAAATAACAGTCTGAGTACTGACAGCATCGACCAGGAAAGCTTCATCTGTGTGCTCTGAAACAGTCCACAGACTAGCAGGTAAATTAGCAGAACCAAAATGTAACATGACCTCTTTGCTGCATGCACCCAGTAGATAACATTGGTAATTAAAGAAGGTATTTTATGTGCAGGATGAAGGATGACAGTTAATCAATTGATGGCAATATTATCATTCTTTATTAAACAGTTAAAAATTAAAAGATGCATTAGACATTTCTGAAACATTTATGTCTAACAACTAGCATTTCATAAATATTTGAAGTTAAATTGCAACATATTGCTGTTTCTTTTCAAATAAACAAAACCTTTTAGTAAAAAGACTGTGGCAAGCCAAAGTTTACTCACTTTAATTGCAAATAGCTCCTCAAATTATTTAAATGATTTCATTATTTCCTTGTTTACTTTGTAAATCTTGTTTACCAAAGAGGCATGAAATGTATTTGTTAGTTTCCTTTCAGTTAACAATTTCAATTTCTGCATTATCCTTAATTTTGAGAAAGGAATTTTTTCAAAGCAAACTCCTCAAGGAAAAAAAAAGACCTTTAACAGCATGTTGATGGAATTTTTAAAGTACACCCATTTATTACTAATATGCTTTAAACATACCACCAGTAATGTTAATATAAACCATGTCACTAATTCTAAGCTAAAGTAATTCTCCTCCTGGATTCAATTTCTGTGTTTCTCTGTATGGCCAAGGGTAAGATACTGACAACCTTTCACTAGAATTTGGCCCCTCTTTGCTGGGTTGGTTTTTTTTAAACCATAAATACTATTTTCCCCCAGGTTTTCTGGTAGGATTCCTAAAGTTCTTTCAGAAGACTGAGTTTCTCACTTGAAGTAGGTAATGCCATGGTGGCTTTCTGGAGAATGTTGTTTTTATGGTTTATCCCTTATACTTCCAGAAAATATTGCAGTCTTTCAAAGAATGAAGGTCAAAGCATCACCTTAATATTTGGCTTCTGCTGTTCCATTAGTTAGTGAGCTTCTCTCTTTGACATCTTTGGGTCCTCTCCTATTCTTTTTTCCCAAGCCCAAAGCCATAGAACAAAAGGATTTTCTTTGGTTACAGGAGAAACTGATGCTTCCACGTTTTATAGGAAACTAGTGTCATTAAAGGAAATATAACCTGATGGATTGAGTATCTTTGCTAATTTGACAGCTAGATGGAAAGAGGAAAGGCAGCAGAATTTCAGGCCTGATTTGTTCTCTGGCCTTCCTTTTAGGATTCCTACTTCTTTTCTGCCCTTAGCAGATGGCACTGAAATGCAGCCAGCCTGGGAGGTTTCCTTTCATCCCCAAGGGTGAAGGTCAGAAGAACTATTAGTGCTTAGTTACAGCACCTTGCAGAGCCAGTTACACAGTTTTCCTGATGAAAGAGTTACATACCAGCCAGCACTCCAATAGCAGAGAAGGAAAGGAAATCATTTATTTCCAGCTAGAGGGTGGGATGTGACCAGCACTGCTTACTTCCCAAACTTCAGCTCCATTTATCTCCAGGAGAAACAAGCTCAAAGACTGTAGGCACACTGCAGCCTACCATAAAGAAAGGTGCAGAAAATGGGCCAGGTGAATCCTACTATTTCCAGTGCTGATCAGATTAACTTGTTATCATTCTTCCAGAGCTGGAGGTGCAGTCTAGAAAAGCTAGTTCTGTTTTCACATTTGTCACTTGCTATTCGTTTTTAAACTAAATCACCTAATTCTTCATAGCTGCAAGAACAGAACTGATCTAAAGAAGGAGCTTTATAAGTGTCCTATATATAAGGCAAACCCCAAATAGGTATTTTTTACTTCCTGACGATATAAAAAGGATGCCAAAAAACCTCTCTCTCCAAATAACCCAACTATTTTTCTGTCCTCTGATTTTAATGTAACATACACTCAATTTTATTGTTTCTGTTGGAGGAGGACTCAAAGGACTTCATCAATGACCTGGAGGAAAGGACAGAGTGTACCTACAGCAAGTTTGCTGATGATGCAAAAGTAGGAAAAGTGCCTGACACATCATCTTGGAGGTCTTTTCTAACCTTAATGAATCCATGGTTTCTTTTAACATCCCATAAATCTTTCTCCTGTCTCACTCAAGACAACATTTGTTTATGCAGTCAGAAAAGAGGTTGTTATGAGCAACTTATGACAATTGCATTCTTAAATGTAGAATGCTCTTTGAGAGCTCTGTGCTGTGTGAGTGGTCTGGTCAGGGTAGCTGTGAGAACTAGTAGCAACAGTTGCTGCACCCTGTCACGCACAGGATACCGTGGCCACAGTCCTCACCTCTCCACAGTCATTCCTGAAACATAAAGTCTGTTCTTCCTAGGAAAAGTCTAATGGTTAGCTGAAAGAAAAAGGCAGCTTGTGGAATTTCTGTCTGGAACTTTTAACAACTGTTCTCTGGACCTTTCTGAGAATCCCATTTGAAGTGCAGGATGGAGAGGAAATACCAAACTTACATTAGTCCCTGTTTCTCGCCAATCCCAGGTTCGGCTTCCTCCTGGCCATACTTTGCAGTCCTTATATGTTGTAGAGCAGCCTTTCACCTTCATCTGACCCCAAGAAAGGGAAGCAATTTCAGGGGAAGACATCACAAAGTTGAACCAAAGTCTGGAAAAGGGATATTTAATATGTCACATCAGGCTAACATATGCATCAGATTAATAAAACCAGAAAATTCTGTCCTTGCCCAAAGGAGCTGGGAAGGAAATGCTATTACAGACTTCACCCACATGATGTGACAACAGAATTGAAGAGAGGATCAGCAGATTTGTTGAGTTACCAGTCCTCTTGGGGATTTTGTGCAGGATTTTGGGCAAATCATTCTACATGCTAAATCTGTACAAGTATTGGTGCTCAACTTTTAAAACTATCAACAGGGATCAGGTCTCAGAATATCCTCTTGCAGTTGGGTTTTAATCTTCTCCCGAAAATGTAGGATGAAGATGATAATGATTTCCTAAAATATCTGAGAGATATACTGTTTCTTTGGCTGCTTTATTAATTTGAACCAGTAAATGAGGTTAAAAAAAAATCCCAAGCAAACCAACCCAATAGAAAAGCCAGGAACAATACAATGGCAGTGCCATATTGCTATAGCAAACAAGAATTGCAAGACCTAAAGGGGTCAAGCTTTGTTTCCCTACTGACCCCTTACAGAGGCCAAGTCTCCGTGTGTAATGTCTCGGGACAGTTAAACACCTAAATAACAACTTTTCTAATGTTTGTCCTCGATCTTCATTGTTTCAGCTTAAATCCTTTGTTTCTAATCCTTTCTGTGATGGACAAGAACAGCTTAATCTTTGTCTTTTCAACCATCTTTTGTTTTCCTGAGAACTTCACTCTTAGTTCTTTTTCTGCTCATTTAGGCTAAATAAATTTTACTTTCCTTCAGTCATGTTTTCTAAATCTCTGCTTATTATCTCCTTTTTGGTTGCTTTCATTGGCAGCCAACAACTGATATGCTTCCTCCTTTGACATCTGTTGCCTACAACTAGACAGACTGCTCCAGCTGAGGCCTCATCAGCACTGCTATAGACCAATGGCTGCTTGGTGTTAACTGCACTAATTTTTAGCTCTGCTATCACAATCACAACTGGGCATCAGCAGGACAGGAACTCTGCCTCAGGAAGCGCTGTCTCACTGCACCAGGAAAGCTCACACCCTCTTCAGAGCCTTCATGTTACTGCTGTCTGATTGCTGGTGTGATTCTGGCAGAAGATGACAAGGAGGAGTCACTTAGTGATACCCTGGAAATGTGCTGAAGCAGCATGGCAGGCAGCTGGCATGTCTCAAGGATAGAGTCACCTTTCTGCCCTTTCTGTTCAGAAGGAAGGTGGTCTGAAATCCAAATTATGAAGAAAACTGTTTCTTTCTGTTGTAAAAAGAGTTCTGCTCCTGGCTGATCCAGAAAACCTCAGTGGCAGATCCTTCCAGATATGCAGTTTCTCATCCTTTTTAACTGTTCTTATCAGCATGATTCACTACTTAAAGGGTGTCTACAAAGCAGATGGAGATTCCCTTTTTACAAGAAGTCACATGGGAAACACAAGAACTAATGGGTACAAGTTACCCCTACGGAGATTCTGATTGGACACAAGAGGAACATTTTTCACAACAAGAACAATCAGCCATTGGAATCATCTCTCCAGGGAAGTGGTGGAATTCCCAGCATTGGACACTTAAAAGCTTCAGCTGGACAGGGTGCTGGGCCATCTTATCTAGACCATGATTTTGGCAAGAAAGGTTAGACCAGGTGACCCTTGAGGTCCCTTCCAACCTGGTATTCTATGAAATCCGCCAGGGAAAAAAAAGGAAGTATCAATCACTAGAACCCTGGTGGCACAGACTAAAGACAGAGCCCTGACAGAAGAGGACAGGAGGACTGGAAGCCTCTCTTCCTGTCTTGCACGTGCTACAGCAAACCACAGCATGATTGCCAGGAGAGGGTCTCTGTATCCTGCCTCAAACATCACAGGAAGTAAAAACTCCACCACTTTGGATTCAGCACAGGACTGAGTCTGCCAGAGGTGTTTCTTTCACAGAACTGCAGGATGATTCTTTTCTTTCTTACCCCTTTGTGAGGTTAGTTGCACACGTGCCCTGCCAAGCAGGAAGTCAGGCAAACAGCTACAGGGGAGCTAAACTTGCTTGGATTCATGAATTTTAGACACTCTGATCACACATTTGCAGTGCAATGGATTCAAGCAAAGGTTTGTAAGACTATTTTTCCAAAAATCTGCTTGAAGGGAGATAATAGCAAAAGAAACAACCAGCAATAGTCTGGTAGAATGTAATTACCAATCAAGTAAAGAATAAAGGCTGAATAAAGCACCCAGAACCTGGCTCTGAAGAATGAAAATAATTTTTGCCTGTGCTAGTTTTGAGAGAAAACAGCAGAATCAGACCTGGAGGTTAGAGAGAGGTGAATGAACAATAAAATGGGAATATCAGATTTCCCAATCCAAATAGTATTACAAGGCTGGGACTTTGCAATCAAACAGGAGAAAACTGCAAATGGGAGAGCAAGGGTTCTGTACTATCTTATCCAATCAGCAGAAAAATAAGTGAACAGCAGAAAATAAGGGAAAAAAAATTAAACCCCAGAAATAAAAATTTGCAATCCAAAACTATTTCCCAGACAACATCAGTAAAGTCAGGCTATTATTAATAAGAGTATCTTAAATTGGAGTATAAATGAACTTTATTTTTTTTGGACATTCTTGACACAGGGCATGGTCCAATCACCAATCAGCAAGAAGTAGGAAAATATTTCCCCAACAAACAAGTTTTTTTTTTAATTATTCACTACAACAAATGTACAGTACCAAAATATACAGTACCACTTAAGAGTTCACCAACTATACAACTCACAAATATGACCTGAATTATCATTTTCTGTAAATTGCAGTAGTCCAAACACAAAGAGACACGGAGCAGAAATGGTTCACAAATCTGTACCCAAAGTTCTGACAGTTTAAAAACAGGAAAAAGAGGAAGCAGAATAGCTTAAAAGGAGGCAAAATACAAGTTTATGCAAGGAGACTATACTGAAAGAAATGAAGTGGTGGCTAAAGATGGCAGAAGGAAAAAAATAGCTGAGAATGAAACAGAAGAAACTTGAGACTAAGCAGGTGGATTTTACAATTGCCAGCGCACCCATCTGCTGGAAAGGTAGAAGTTGTTTCAGAGCTGCACCCACCAGCAACAACTAGAACAAAAAAGGTGAAGGAGGGCACAGCACCGGAGAATGTTACTGAGAGACTGCACAAGGTAAGAATGTTTCATAAAATCCAAGGCACAACCTGAGATCAAAGAGAATAAAGGACAGAAAGTAAACTGGCATATGTTAAATGTTGGTCAGAACAATTCCTGTAAGGTTTCAAAAGACAATGTAGTTCCCAGCACTGCCTGGGAACGGGTCAGCAGGTGAAGGTGGCTAACTTTCCTGCAGCCGATGCAGTTTGAGTGATAGAGCAGCCAGGATTTTAACACTGACAGCAAAAACACAGGGTAAGATGAAATGAACTGAGTAGGGTGGGGGCAGAGGTCAAGTTTAAGAACTCTGAAACCATTTTTCTGGCAACTCGATTATCTAGTTTTGCTGGCGAGGCTGATTAAAGTGAGTTATTTAGAGAGGTCACAGAGCAACCTGGTCTAGCCAAAGGTGTCCCTGCTCGTGACAGAGGGGTTGGAACTAGATGATCTTTAAGGTCCTTTCCAACCCAAACCATTCTATGCTCGGGGAGGTCACGGAGGGTGGATGCTGGCAAGAGGAGAAGGGGGAGAACAGCATTTTAAAAACAAGGCGGGGGTGGTAGAAAAGAGGAAAAGCCAGAGAACCGAGAGAGGCATCGGGGGAGAAAGAGGAGAGTACAACGCGAGCACACAGGGAAGGCAGGAGCCTGGATGCAGGGGACGACGGGCACAGCTCTCCCAAAAAGGCCCAAGGCCCAGCTCCTCACGCCTCTCTGTTCCCTCCGCCAGTCGGGAAGCGACCCGCTCCACGGAGTGCGTCCGCGGGGCTAGGACCGCAGGGGAACGGAGCCGCGAAGCCCTTCCCTTCTCTCCGATCCGATCCGATCCCCTCCCGCCACCTCCCCTCACGGAGAGGGGCTCCAGTTAAAGACCCTTACGCGCGCGCCCGCACTCACCACGGCCGCGCACACGCGATCGCTTTTCCCGCGAGGGAGGGAACGGTTATCTGCCCTTTCATTGGCCAGCGCTACCTGCCGACCCCGCCCCCATCTCTTCCAATTGGACAGGCCAGCCGCCTATCCCCTCCCCGCCGTCTCTCGCTCCGCCCCACTCAGCCGCCGCTCCGCCTTGTTTTCATTCCCCAGGCCGCACGCGGCAGAGGGGAGTTGCCCAGCGCCGTTTTAGTCGCTGTCCCCCTCGTCCCCTCCTCCTCCCTCTACCTCCTCTCCTCTTCCCGCTGTTGCATTGTGGGATAGTGGCGGCGCNGGAGGGGAGCCCTCTCCCCACCTCAGTACGGCCCTTCTCTTTTTTTTTGGGGGGGTGAGCAGCTGTCTACGTGTGTGTATGAGGCGGGGGGG